>CADEHL010001080.1:6636805-6975640 GCA_902827135.1 Harpagifer antarcticus
CAATGGATGTTTATCTAGTTACTTATTGAAAGTTGCCAAGTTTAAAGCAAAAAGAGCTAACTTTATTTTATAGTACTTTTCATACACAAAAGGTAACTCAAAGTGCTTCACAAAACAAACATACTTTTTTTTACAAAAAATAAAGACAAAACTCTAACCAAAGTAACACATAGCTTTGTGATTAATAAGGAACACTAAATAAAATAATAATAAAAAAAAAATACTCCTTAGTAATTCCGGACCAAAGAGTAACATGTGATATGAATACAAACAGGTTTTCTACTCACTTTTTGCCAGGCTTCCTTGGCTTTGTCCTCTTTTTCCTCGCTTGCATTGCAAGTACTAAAAAGTACAGAGAAATCTGTTTTAAACATAGACCCATAACGTTACCTTGCCGTTTTTCTTTATTTATTCTGGCTATTTTAAGAGATTACCCGTCGGGCTGCAGGTGTGTGAAAACAAGTCGCAGTTACGGGTTGCATTAGCACATCAGAGTAGCTAGCAGGCTACTTAGCTGAAGTGAACGCCTCTCAACAAGCTAACGTTTAACGGCCTTGGCGGTGTGTTGCCAGGCATTTTTAGTTAGCAGCTAACAGTCAAATTAGTGCATTTTCGCTGCGAATATCACACAGGTCTTACCAATTATTACGAAGAGCCCTGGTAAACATATGAATAGTGTGAGGGGTGATCTGGCTTATTTTTACTATGACTTGATAACTGTTTTGGCGTACATATAACAGAAGCTAACGTTAGAGTGATAGCTTACGGTAGAGCTAGCATACTGGTAACATACACAGAGCAGAACGCATGGTACACTTTCACTCTTCATTTAAACTGTTACGTAGCTTCTTACAGTTGTACAAATCATTATGATTATTAATTTCCCATAAAAATGTAATGAAGTCATGCGTGTGTGTTTTAAATAATATGTGTAAATAGCATTTTGAAGTAAGTTAAATCAACGTTACCTTTTCTTTCCATGCTGCTAACCAGTCAGGACATACGCTGCGTTCACGAACTGTTGGAAATGCCGAAACTAAAGTGCGCGTAACGAACGACCTAACAGAGATGAGCTGTAGGGGGCGGAGTGTAAAGAAACAGACTGTCAATATCTGTTTACATCTTAGGGTGTATATATGGTATCCGTTGGTGATACATTTAAACATTTACCACATCATATAGAAAGTGTTCTCATATATTTTTTTATTGCCAGCACAGCAAAAACGTGATGCATTTTAAATTAGTTGTTTTTTGTACTTTAAACACTCAAATTAGGTGTAATCATAAATGCAATCAAGTTTAGGGATTCAATGTGATGGCCAGTACAGGAACATGTTTTTCTTTTATTTGCAATGCAAGATTTAGTACTGAAATTTGACCCATAGCTAGTAAGGTAAGTCAATGAAGTGACTCAATAATGTTAGTTACGCAGAAGCAGAACAAATAAAGTTGGCAA
This sequence comes from Harpagifer antarcticus, assembly GCA_902827135.1. Classification (NCBI taxonomy): domain Eukaryota; kingdom Metazoa; phylum Chordata; class Actinopteri; order Perciformes; family Harpagiferidae; genus Harpagifer; species Harpagifer antarcticus. The sequence goes on from CADEHL010001080.1 coordinate 6,638,262, forward strand.
ACAAAAGCCACAATAGGCTCTTACCAGAGTAAGGCCAGATAAGAAAAATGTGTTATTTCTTCCAAAAGTCACATAGTCGTGCATTGTTACACACGTTTGTCTAAATTACAAATGAATATATCATTTGAACTAACCAGGAATATTTTACAGTCAAAGGGAGCACTACATTGTGAAGGAGTCTCAATATAATGTCTCAGAGCTACTCAGAACTTGAGTTATGTAAATCATAGAGTTTGGACAGAATATCTACTACTACTCAGTTTCCTTAATCATTTATTCACCCTTTCACTAGCTCTAAATCACAAAAACATTCAGTTATTGTTGCATTAGTAAATTGAGGACGGGGATTTTGACTGTGTGTATGCATGCATCCAAGTAGCCATACTTCTGTGTATAATGTTTCATTCTGTATTTTAAAGTTTAAAAAAAAACTTCAACTCTGTATTTCCCCACCATCCTTCCCTACATGTGTTGTCATATTACACATCGGCAGAAGTTATGCAGTTATTGAGCTGTGCTGCCGCCCAGTGGTGGAATACTGACCACCAAAAAAAACAATATACAATGTTACAAGTTTGAAAAATAGTAGCCTTTATTTTCTAATGGTGGTATTTACAGGTGGCGTGCTGTCTTGGTACATGTGATGAAGCATATAGTAATAAAAAGATATAACACATCTCAGGCAAAGAAAGACACCATTTACCAAATGAACTACTGATAATTGAATATGGAACAAGGTAAATATCCTATCTAGTTTTAATACTACAAAGAACGAGGCTTCAGCATTGCCCTTCAGCATCCAGTGAGTAAACGTACACTCTGTCTTACAAACATGTGCCTTGCTAAATTATTCAAATGAATGACAAATACAATTCTAGCATTGCTACAAAAACAATCAATATTACAAGAATCACAGGATAACATCACATCTTGATTTAACACACAAAGAATAAAATAAGATTAGGAGAAAAGCTACAAGAAAACAAGCAGTTACAAATTAAATTCTGAAGACACTGATGTTTGGTAGACATTGGCCAGAGATACTGTGGATATAGTGTGTATCTCACAAGGATCCCTAAAATAGTTCACATGGAAATAAGATTTTGTCAATTTTTGTAGTACACTTCAGGACAATGAGTATACTGTTTAGTGGTTTTGGCGACAATACAAATCATGGAATACATATTTTTTTCTTTTAGGTTTTATATTGAATTTCGTTTCAAAATAAGATACCTTTGGAGGGCAGTGCCTCAGTGAATAAGTGATAAATACATGTTCGAGAACTGCTAGAATATCTGCAACATTGTACTCACAATGTTCCTGATACACAAGCTGTAACGGCAGTCACCACGGCTTAAAAGACATTTGAGATCATTGACGATACATTTGGTTTCTGAAACAGTAAGCTTTCCATAAATAATAAAAGAACCTTAAAATCTGACAAATAATATTCTCTTTTACATCGATATACAAACAACATAACAAAATATCATAAATACAGGGCGAACTGGTGCCCCGAACATTCAATTAACATTAATAGTACTGTGTTTTATAAATGCAATATGATTAAAGTCAGTTGGTGTTGTGGTGGAAAAAAACACATTAAAAAAAAAAACTAACTAGCCAACTCCGGCTTTGTCATGCGAAAGTGTAGAGTGTGTAGAGGTAAATATTTTATATTTTAGCCTATCCTATAAATGCTTGTATTAAATAACACACTGAATATTTTAATATGCCATTTTGGGCTAAACTCTAGTAATAAACATCCTACTTTCAAAGGGTTCAGCTAAGTGTGACTCAGATATTATGTCTATTATAGAAATAGGTTAACTATTGTCTAAATTACTTATGTACAAATACTGTTTGACATATTTACACAATTCTCTAAGATGATAGAAATATTGTTTTAATTAAATGTGTGGGGGAAAGATCAACTTTAGACACACTGCAGTATGAAAGGTTTCTATCAAACTTCTTTCCTACAATATTAATTACTGCCGAGTGGTCATTTGTTTTATAAAATGCATAAAAGGAGTTACTGACATTGTTTGTAGTTTTCTGAATCAAAGAGGGGATCAATATTAACAATAAAGAAGGTAAAAACTCAATAAAAATATAAGGATAATTTAAAGTCTGCCTCAGCGAGTAACAAAAACAGCAAAGTAGGGGACAGAAGGAACAGGATGTGGAGTTGTATCCCTGATAAAACAACTTCCCCCGGAGATGAATGACGGCAGGCACTTGAATGTCATAGGGGTGTGTGTGTGTGTGTGTGTGTGTGTGTGTGTGTGTAAGTGTAAGAAAGTGGTGGATAGTCATCACAGACTCATAGTCCTTAAAGAGTGTTTCTTGGAAAACAAAATACGGAAGTAAAAGGTGCCTCCTCTTCCTCCAACTCAGGATTCCATCTCGTCTCCATCGAATGACGGCGGCTCAAAACTGACTACCTCCTCATAGGTTAACCCTGAGAGACAAAAAGAGGTGCTGTTAAGGTCATCTATTAATAAACAATTAACATATATGCCTTTTCCTCCTAGCTAGTTCAGGTTATTGCCCCAGGTATCCACGATGTGCCAACTTACTCTTCCATTCCTCAATCTCCAGCTCACGACTTTCAAAGCTCTGGTCATAAGGCTCTGCTTCTGGCTCATCGTCCGGGTCGTGGTACTGGGCGAAGTACGGGTGGGCTAGAGCCTCGGAGGCTGTGATCCGTTTGTCTGTGTCTAGCACCAGCATTTTCTCCAGTAAGTCCACAGCTTAAACACAGCAACAAGAAAAACTTGAGTATGTGAAAGGCAAACAAACACATTGATCATTACCTTTTTCCTGTAATGAATATAACAGGATTTTAGTTTCATTGCTGTCGTGAGTATATTTTATAGCGATTTATTTGAATTGGGCAAAACTTGAGGATAGTCCTGACCAAGAAAACAGTGACTTTCTAATAACACTAGAGGGACTCAGTGAGCCAGGAATAGTATAGCTCGGTGCTGAAAGGGGACTTACCAAGAGGGTTGGCACCGATAAACACATCAGCAAAGTTCCTCTTAGGCATTTGAGGAAGTGAGTTAATGTAGTTCCTCGCCTATGAGAAAAGAACAACAAAACAGCAAAACAATAAAAGATAACACAGTGGCACTTCGCTAGAGCTGCAGCCTAAAAATGTAAAATATTTTTGACAGACGTAACATTGATGTAATGCCTGGTGCAGAAACTATTATTGCCTTACAATCTCCAATTACGGCATGATGCAAGCACTTTAACACAAGCCACATCATTACAGAAACATTAGGCTCTAATTTCAGAATCAATACGCATTACCATCAGTACAGATAGCCTGAGAGAAGCACGGTGAGTCAGAGAGGAAACAGGGAGGAAGTGAGAGCAGAGGGCTAACATGCAGATGCAGACTGTAAGAAAATTGACACATCTAATCTAAAAGGTATGCGTCTTCAAACTGTGGCTCGGCCCAGAATCCAGCTCAGGGGAGGGGGGTGTTGATGGAGGGCTCGTGTCTCACCTCATGGCTGGGCATCCTGCCTATGAGGGAGGCTGGGGGCGTCCCCGTCAGGCGCATTATCTGCTGCAGCTGGTTTATATCTAAAGCTTCCGAGTCAAGGGGCATCGTAACAAAGAGCATGGGGATTTGTGTAAGGGAGGGGGGGGGGCACACACGCAGGGTGAGGATGTAGATGTACGAAGGAGGATAGTTTGTTTAGCTTCGATGTACACATTTAAAGTACCTTGAGTAATTCCTTTTGAGCCACTTTAAACTTCAACCCCACTTCATATCAAAAGGGAAATATTGTACTTTTTACTTTACTGCATTGTTATAAATCTGAAACTACTAGTTACATTACAGATCAGGATTTTTACACCCAAACATATGAAGAACTTTGATGTATGTTAAAGTACATTGTCATGATTATATTGTAATAATTGTACCATTCTCAATGCATGACTTGTACGTAAGTAAAGGATGTGAATACTTTCTCCACCCCTGGATGAATGACAACCATAGCCTGACTATGACCCTTTAAAAGAGTATTATTATTGTATGTGTATGTGTTCATGGTACGTGCTAGAAACAAAAATGGGAATCAAAGCCTTAAGCTAAGTGCAAATAAAGCCACACAATTTCAGGGCGAAACAGGTACAGCAGAGAAGTAGTGGTAGCAGTACAAAGTAGAGTAACTGTCTGTCTCTTGTCAAGGCGACACAAACACAGGCGGGAGGGGCAGGATGGTACTTTAGACTCACAGACTCCGAAGAGCTTTTCATCAACAGCTCGGGCCCTGGAGTTCCAACGAGCATCATTATAAGTTTCAACTGAGCAATGTCTATCACACGCATGAAGGAAAACAGGAAGGTGGGTGTTGGATAAGGAGAGAGGGGGAAAGAGCTGTCATAGGTGAACAACATATTATTTAATATTTAATGCAACTAATGTTCATTTTTAATCATTGATCTGCAGATTCTTACCAGTTTCTGCATATAGAATTATGCCAAATAGAAAATATAAATGCAATTTAACCCTTAACATGTTTAATCTACACATTTAGATGTTCCCTTACCCTTTGGAACGCGCTCACTGAACCTTAAAATGTGCATGAGTTTATATTATGCAAGATTTCATTAGCTTTGTCTGTAGCCTCAGATTTAAAATACCACTTTTCACTAATTCGCTGATACAGGTAAAATGAAAATGTCCATAAAGAGTGTTTTTTTAACTGGCTCGTAGGTGGGTGGCTCCACCACCAGATTTAGTTTTGGTCGGAGGGCACACATTTAAACACCCCGGAGCACTGAGTGAAGGAATGGTTGTGTTTGATCATTTAGGGCAGGAATCACAATCACAGTGTGTGTGTGTGTGTGTGTGTGTTGTGTGTGTGTTGCGTGTGTGTTGTGTGTGTGTGTGTGTGTGAGTCCTGATTACACAGTGTCTTTCTGTGTGTTTGTGACATTGTTATATTCTGTTGCTGCTGCAATGAGAGCTCTGTGGGAGGGAAACATTAAGGTGTACTGCATCCTTAGAGAAGCAGTGCAGACAACAGTGGGCAGCGTTCAGTCATAGACTGCAGGGGCTCTTAACTACTATCACATGCATGCACATATTCTAACCACACGCTGCCCTCACTACTCTCGCATGCACTTGTACGTTGTGTGTGTACTTGAATCACTGTGGTTCTTGCAACAAAGCAACAGCTTGTGTGAGAACACCCTTGAATATAGTATTATGAAGTATGCATCATCTACTACCTCTTCCAGATCTACCAAAGACCTACAGCACAGGTTGACTACAAGGAGCCATTTTTTATTTTGCATGGCAATGCCAGTGCTGGAAGGATACGGTCTGTGCCAGGGAAGAGCGTCTGGTCCAGTGAGTAGTTCAGCCATGATGCAGCCCACCGACCCAGATATCCACTATTACATGTATAAAGAGGGAAAACATTCAGCATGGTAAATATAATATGATACTATTCGTCTGGTTCAGGTCAGTATAAGTTACATTACATTAACTTAATTAGTTTAAGCTTTGAAAAGCATAATGCCTATAGGACTATTACATGGATTTCACAAAAGTTGTATATTGTTGAGCTCTTTTGAAAAATGCATTGCTGAATTACCGCAACTGTTCAACACACAGATATCAGTGAGGTATTTCAATTGTGTGAAATCGCAAATTATTTACCGTTTGTATTCCGTTTTCAGCCTGAAACATTCAGAGGTAATCAGTGTGTGTACCTGTCATATTGTAGTGCATCCAGTTGAGCATGATCTCTGGGGCTCTGTACCACCGGTGGCTACGTAGCCTGTCATCTCATTCATCTGTGTGCCGTGCCAAACCAAAGTACAGGATCTGAGGGGGAAAATATTTGTTTTGGTTTGAGAGGTAGAGAGAGTGAGGAAATGGGCTGCACCATTTCATCTCGACACTAGATCCTCTGAATCTTATAAGATGACATTTTAATTACACCATATTTCACCTTGAGCTCACAGTCTTCATTCACAGCCAGATACTAGCTTCAAGTCCTAAGGAGAAAAGGGAGCAAGAAAATAAAATTAAGTATGGATGCAAAAGTAACGGAGCCTTTCCCTGTCTCTGTTGACGTCGCTGATGACGTCTTCAGGTGGTTAACTCATCAATTCTCTGAACAACAACATCCATCACCTTAAAACTGAAGTGGTTTTTAAAGGAAAATAAACGTCATTACTTACCCTGTGGATAATATCTGCAGAATGGATGTACTGTGGGGAGGAAAAAATAATGGTGATTTAACTTATATTGCAGTCTCAATTGGAACACAGCCCAAAGTGTATTTAATCTGCTATTTTTATACTGTCAGTTTATTTTGTGTGTGCTGTGTGTGTGTGCTAGCATACTATACTTGTGGGGACCTAAATCTGTTTACACAGTCATGTGTGGGGACTCGCCTCCCTTATGTGGACAGATTGGAAGTCCCCCATGAGGGGAATCATTAATTTTAGGGTGAAGACTTGGTTAGGTTAGGGTTAGGGTAAGGGTTAGGCATGTGTTGGTTATGGTTAAGGTTAGGATAAGTCTCCAGGAAATGCATGTAAGTCAATGTAATGTCCCCTGAAGTGATGTAGACATGGTATGTGTGTGTTTACTTATCTATCTAAATAGTTATCACCGTAATAAACCAAATTTAATTTCATCTACTGTACAATATGAAATGTACATTCTGTTCTTGTACATATCATATTCTATTTACGTGTACTTCTTGCACAATTTTTTATTTGTATTTATTATATATGTTGCATCGTTGGGAGGAGCTCGGGTCATAAGATTTTTCAGATCCATTTCTACACTGTAGCTTATGTGCATATGACATTAAAACCTTGGAATCTTGAATCTTACACCAAAAAGTAATGTCTCTTAAATAATTGAACCGTTTGTTATATATGCCAGTCCACAAATGTATGTTTACACATATTGCAGAGCGGCGTAAAGTAAATTAAAAAAGACTGCATTTATTTATAAAATCATCAATGCCAGATTACCTTCTACTTAGTACTTTAATTTGGGTTACAGATTAAGTATCCAGAGAGCTTAATATCAGGCACAATAATGGCAAGAGGTTAGAGAAAAACTTTAAATAGACCGATTCTCATTCATTTAGAGAATTTTTAGATTTAGAGAAACATTTCTTACTGAATTTCAATTATGTTTCTACAGCCACTGAACCAAAATAGAAGTAATTATGTTATTTATTTTCAAATTACTGACAAAGAGAATAAGTTAGTAGCCTAACTTCAGAACATTGCAGATAAGTCTAGGAAGACAGCCGACTGATAAACATGTCGAACAGCACCAGTTTCTAGATACATTCTCTGTTTCGCTGGGAGCTTCACTGACCTTTAAGCCTCGGAGAATCTGGTAGATGAGGAACTGGACGTGGTCATCGGTCAGCTTTTGACACTTTCACGATGTGGTTAAGGTCTGCACCCATTAGGTGGGTCACAAAGTATCTGCAAAATCATACAGTTCAGATGATGAGAGGTGGTCTCCAAGATCTGCATGGCTATATTGATCTTCTGAAACCTATGTTGTTATCTTCTGCAGCTTTCTTAAATTCTTTAAGAATTTGAAAAAAAATGTTTTACTATCTGCAATAATGACTTTGAAATATTTACTTCATTTACAATTCACAAACTATTCTTTTAACTTTCCAATTTGAAAGATAGCCAGTGGTTCAAGCATTCTCCAAACATGTTAAGAAAGAAAGAAGGGGAACTGATAAAGATTGTTACCAGGAACATTTTTGATTGTTTCACTTACCTTTTATTGATAGTGAAATGTATATTTTACAGCTAAGATAAGCCATAAGAGACCAAAAACAATACAATAGTATATGTGAAGTTTCTGACTGTCACATCTGCTCGATCTGTATTGCACAATTATTTCTGTCTTTGTTACTTTTCACATTTGTGTAATTTCTATCTTTTAATATTTGTATGCATGCCTCTTAATTAGTTTTAATAACTTTTGCTGTAACAATGTACATTTCCCCTGTGGGACTAATAAAGGTCATCTGATTATTATTCTGTTGAAGAGAAGTGTCACATTGTAACATAACTTGTGGAGTACCTCTGTGTTGGGTCCAAAGCTGTTCATCATATACATCAACGATATTTGCAGAGTATAAAATATATTGAAACATATTTTATTTGCAGATGATACTAATATTCTTTGTTCTGGTGACAATTTGAAACAGCTAATGGAGATCATAACAGCAGATTAAAAGTAAAGTGATTAAAGTAAAACATTTGTTTGATAAGAACAAATGATCATTAAATATAAGCAAAACAAAAATTATGCTATTTGGAAAACATAAAACAAATCCACAGGTGCAATTAATACTAGACAACATAAACATAGAAAGAGTATATGTAAATAAGTTCCTGGGTGTGGTTTTAGACCACAAAATGAGCTGGAAACCTCATATCAATCATGTAAAAGCCAAACTGGCTAAGACTATTGCAATATTGGGGAAAGCAAGACACATTCTGGACTACAAACCATTATATACCCTGTACAATGCACTCATATTTCCATATCTGAGTTACTGTGTGGAGATTTGGGGAAACACTTACAAAACCAACCTACAGTCGTTCTGCACAAAAAAGGGCTATAAGAATAATCAATAATGTTGGATATCTTGAACACACTAATTCATTATTCTTGAAGTCACACACACTGAAGTTTACTGATCTGGTTCAATGTAAAACATAAATTGTTATGAAAAAAATGTGTTGAATATATAAATATTATTATGAATATTGATAAATACTGTTAAACTTTTTTTTATTTATTTTTTTTTTTTTTTTTAAATCTGTTCGAAATAAAATTGAAATGAAATGAAAAATAATTGTCTAACTTTAGTGCTGGGTGTCTGCGTCGTGTGTAGCTTCATCTTACATTTCCACAAACGTGCAACATGCTGACGACGCCACAGCACACTGAGAATTCAAGGACTCTGATTGAGTATTCTGTGCACATACACACTCCCGCACACACACACACACTCCCACACACACACTCCCGCACACACACACACACACACACACACACACAATACCCCCAGACATTGCCAGATGGCTGTTATCATGGAGACTAGCTGTGATGTGCATTGTGCACAAGTTCGCCATACAATCACCTTGGTGAAACCTGCCACATGCTGGATTTACATTAAGTTATTAGATGCAGTGATATGATGCGTTCCTAACTTTGCTGTTGTGTTTATCTTGCAATCATCTGCTGATATGAAGGGTTGCATTGTGTGAGTATGAAACAAAACTAAAGAGAGCTTAAGAGAAAAGAGACGCAGAGACAATAAACAAACACCAAAAGACAGCAGTGAAGGGGTGAGAGGAAGTGTCACTTACACATCATTGAACTCCTCTAAGCTTGTTGCTGGTGTGAAAACATCTAATAGACCGATCACCTGAAGACAAAAAGAGAGATCAAAGGTCAGAAAACATTCACAAAATATATCAGACAGATTTTTAATTTAAAAAAAAGCAAAAAAAATTGTGTTTGATCAAAAACATTACCTTATCAGCATGCGTGACTATCAAAAACTGTGTGACATTTTTACCATCTTAGTAAAGTTAGACAACTCAACCTTGAAATGATTCTGTTATTATTCTGCATATCTAAAATGTTTTTTAATATAGTCAAACAAGCAGACACGTCTTGTCTTGTTACTCAAGTCTCAAGGACTCATGCTAGCTTTTTTGCACAGTGACGTACACTAGGTTATCATCGCAATCTGTTTTGGTTACCAAATAATTTCACATAAATGGAGTAAATAACAACCACTACAGATATGAGTTCAGAGGAAGCAGAGAACCCTCTCTGCTCAAGTTTGTGCATCACACTGACAGAACAGACACAGGTGTTATATGATGTGTCTAAGTGTGAAGGAAAAAAAAATACATTTAAGACACTTGGCACAAAAAGAGTGCCTCTAACTGGAAAACAACACCACCACAAGTGCTTTGCAATAGTTTTTAAGTCTGAGTATGTTGTATTTGTTTTTATTAGAAAACATTGCAACAGTTTTTGAAATCATGGCATAATTTGTTTTATTTGGTGAAATGCCATTTGCTAGATCTTTTTGTCACAACTGATAAGTGGGTTTTGACAGCATGACAGGCAAACCACAATTATTATGTAAAAGCAAATGTATTAATAGAACTATATTTGAAAACTGTGTGTGTAACAAACTTGTTTTTAGGAATCAACAGTTACAAATAAGAGAAAGGGAACAAAGACAGGAAACGTATCAGAGGATAATCATGTGTGTGTGTGTGTGTGTCTACAGTACACGTATATGCAAACATTCATGCATGTTATGTGCATGGTAGCACACTGGCAGAGAGCAGCCCCCAGTGCCCACCCTGCCCCCGCCGCCTGGAGAGAGGCTGAGGATGGTAGGTATTGTAGAAACACAGGAGCAGCCCTCCCACACAGGGTACACAGACACAGCTGATTGGTGGGCTGATGCCACAACAAACAGCTGATTGGTCCACACAGCCATTCCAAAACTGAAACCCGGGGAGTCACCTGGCAACAGCGTGAGCACAACCAGAATCCACTCTGTTTAAAGCATAGTTAGGTATTAAAATGCTTTGATGATTTAAGAACAAAAAGCACAGCTTTATGCAATCGTCCCTGTTTTGATGAAACAGAACCTGGCATCAACATGGTCATAATATCAAACAGCAATATAACCTTATAAATAAGCTGTCTGGACCACCACCCTCAGATTAAAAATGATTTTATTTCATATTGACATATTATAAAAGACGTGTATTTGGCCCATGGTAAAGGCATTGATTCTGCATAATCCTAAATAATCAGAGTAAACCCCATGTTTTTTCCGAATAAATACACTGAGGTATTTTAACAGTACTTCACACAATGCAACACTAATTCCCATTCTGCCTAACAACAGTTTTCAAGCTGTACTGGTAGTAAAATAAGACAAGATTCAGGAGGATGTTTCATATGCAGGAGCAATGTCAAATAACGGCTTTCATTTCAGCATGTGATCTGCTGTATGTTGCTCTTTAATGGCTGCTGCTGAGTCTTTCAATACTTCTTACAGCTGCAGTTTCCTTTTTTCCTCTATGTGTGTCATGTCAAACTGGATAAAGCCACAGTGAGTGACAAGGGGAACTGAGCTCTCATAACAAGCTATTTACCTATTACAATGGCAACAGCAAACTATTGAGTCAACTCTTTACAATGCAAATTCCCATTTCCCCCCGACAAAGACCCAAAGCTTCAACAGAAATTACCAGTCTTACTCACACACTCAAACACACCGTTCAGCAGTGGATTTCCTCCCACACAGCCACACACAGGAGTCCATCACCTGATACATAATAACCACTGCTGTTATATAACACAAGAGGATACACAATATTTGTTCAGAAATGTAGCATAAAGAAAGTAGGAGCTGCGTTTGTGTTTCGTATGTGGGCAAGTGTCTGCATGCACTGTATCCTACCTGCACAGACAACAAAATCAGGAGGGGTATTCAAGTAAAATGGCATCAGCTGCAACAATAGGAGATTGTAGGAACAGACAGCATAGCGAGTGTGATGTTACTGTAAACCTGTTTGGTGACTCGTCCCTCACAAAACAGTGCAACACAACACACTCTGACATGCAGGTCTCTTCCAACAGGACCTTCCAAAGACCCCCTTGCTTAGGGCCAGTGTGATAATGTGTGTGTTTATATCGTCACATGTTAGACTAACACAAGGAACAACTTTACGCTTCTTAACAAGTTGTTGCTCTTTCATATATCCGTCTATACCACCTGTGGTAGTGGCGCGTTTGCAGAAGAGTCAGCTGGAGGAGGGGAGAGGCGTCAGGTGGCACATCCGCCTCTGCTCTATAGTTCACAGAGTGGATGTCCGTTTATTGATGAATGCATGTACAGGAGGGGACTTAACCAAATGCATGCCATATATGTACAGTGGGGCAAAAAAGTATTTAGTCAGCCACCAATTGTGCAAGTTCTCCCACTTAAAAGATGAGAGGCCTGTAATTTTCATCCTAGGTATACCTCAACTATGAGAGACAGAATGAATAAATGAATTTATTTGCAAATGATGGTGGAAAATAAGTATTTGGTCAATAACAAAAGTTCATCTCAATACCCTTTGTTGGCAATGACAGAGGTCAAACGTTTTCTGTAAGTCTTCACAAGGTTTTCACACACTGTTACTGGTATTTTGGCCCATTCCTCCATGCAGATCTCCTCTAGAGCAGTGATGTTTTGGGGCTGTCGCTGGGCAACACAGACTTTCAACTCCCTCCAAAGATTTTCTATGGGGTTGAGATCTGGAGACTGGCTAGGCCACTCCAGGACCTTGAAATGCTTCTTACGAAGCCACTCCTTCGTTGCCCAGGCGGTGTGTTTGGGATCATTGTCATGCTGAAAGACCCAGCCACGTTTCATCTTCAATGCCCTTGCTGATGGAAGGAGGTTGTCACTCAAAATCTCACGATACATGGCCCCATTCATTCTTTCCTTTATACGGATCAGTCGTCCTGGTCCCTTTGCAGAAAAACAGCCCCAAAGCATGATGTTTCCACCCCCATGTTTCACAGTAGGTATGGTGTTCTTTGGATGCAACTCAGCATTCTTTCTCCTCCAAACACGTCTAGTTGAGTTTTTACCAAAAAGTTCTATTTTGGTTTCATCTGACCATATGACATTCTCCCAATCCTCTTCTGGATCATCTAAATGCTCTCTAGCAAACTTCAGACGGGCCTGGACATGTACTGGCTTAAGCAGGGGGACACGTCTGGCACTGCAGGATTTGAGTCCCTGGCGGCGTAGTGTGTTACTGATGGTAGCCGTTGTTACTTTGGTCCCAGCTCTCTGCAGGTCATTGACTAGGTCCCCCCGTGTGGTTCTGGGATTTTTGCTCACCGTTCTTGTGATCATTTTGACCCCACGGGGTGAGATCTTGCGTGGAGCCCCAGATCGAGGGAGATTATCAGTGGTCTTGTATGTCTTCCATTTTCTAATAATTGCTCCCACAGTTGATTTCTTCACACCAAGCTGCTTACCTATTGCAGATGTAGTCTTCCCAGCCTGGTGCAGGTCTACAATTTTGTTTGTGGTGTCCTTTGACAGCTCTTTGGTCTTGGCCATAGTGGAGTTTGGAGTGTGACTGTTTGAGGTTGTGGACAGGTGTCTTTTATACTGATAACGAGTTCAAACAGGTGCCATTATTACAGTTAACAAGTGGAGGACAGAGGAGGCTCTTAAAGAAGAAGTTACAGGTCTGTGAGAGCCAGAAATCTTGTTTGTTTGTAGGTGACCAAATACTTATTTTACCGAGGAATTTACCAATTAATTCATTAAAAATCCTACAATGTGATTTCCTGGATTCTTTCCCCCATTCTGTCTCTCATAGTTGAAGTGTACCTAGGATGGAAATTACAGGCCTCTCTCATCTTTTTAAGTGGGAGAACTTGCACAATTGGTGGCTGACTAAATACTTTTTTGCCCCACTGTATGTATAGTATACCATGTGTACACAAGTGCTGTACAGGAGAGTTCAAAGCACCATTCAATTCTTCATCAACATTCAAATGCTGGGCAACATTTCATTTCCCATGTCTATTCATCCTGTTCAAACCAAGTGTTTCTGAAGATTGGGCAACCCTTTTATTTGATGTTAATATTGTATATATTATACAGATTACAATGGTGGCTGCTTAGAACTACTTTCTAACTAAAACTTTCCTCACATAATGAAAACACACGCAACTGTCGGTCTAGCAGCAATCCAACAGAACCATACATTACATAATCCTCAATATTCAAAGTGAGGATTTATTTTAGGGTGATGGCATCATAAAATATAATGGAGATAATTTAACTTCCATTTGAAAACCTCAATAGAAGCATCAAATGTAAAAAGAAGTCAATTATAGCACAAACTGGAACCTTTCTGATAGCTCAATCACCTATATTTCGACACCACCTTGCAGAAACTGTTTAACATGTTGAGTCATTCAAGGTGTTTCCCAGCTTTGGGATCACTCAACTCCTATGTCACGTTGGATATATAGCCACAATCCTAAGGGCAGATCTAAATGAGCTCCGGGAATCGTTGTAAGCTACAAATAAACACAGATAAAGACAGCAGTGGTAATAGTGCCTTGCTTCTGCACGTTAGAACCAGGGTTGGGTTGTAACGGAATACATGTAACAGCATTACGTAATCAGAATACAAAAATCAAGTAACTGTATTCAGCTCGCGTTACATTTGAAAAACGAGTAATCTGATTACAGTTACTTTCGTAAACCTGAAGTGAATACATTTTGGATTACTTATTGGAATTATCGGTGGAAAGATTTCCTCACAACATTTAATATTCATTACTAAAGGTACAGCCGAATCATCACAGCGCACAAAAACTTCTACCGCCGCAGATGGACCAAAAAAGGGAGCGTTTGAAAAAAAAGGGGCGGGTCCGCTCAGTGAAACAATAACAACGAAACATGGAGGAACAAAAGTCTGCGTTTAAGTCGTGTGTGTGTGTAGAGGTGTGTGTGGTTAAAACACATCAGCCTGCGATCGTTCTTTAGCTTTATGATTCTGAAGGTAAACGCAGTGAAGGCGGTGCATGAAAGGCACTGCGCGCTCGTCTTCTCAGAGGCTGAGTTAACCCTCCCGCTGCCTCCTGGTGCTGCAGAGATTTCATGAAGTGAAGGAGGTTTTCCTTCTATAAAACAGCTGTGGGCAGCAGATAGGCTACTGTGAGTGTCACGGACATGAATTCATAGATCAAGGCAGACTGGTGCACAGAATGTCCTGTTTTGCCGATCCGGTGCTTAAACAAATATAGCTCTAAACCCCTGGCCGACATGTCCTTAAAATGAAGTCCGAGTTTGACATTTTAATTCATGTACTGCCAACACTGGCAGGACAGAAGGCGACACGCCCGTTCTAAGCCGTGTCCCTCACTCCTCACATCCCAAGCTGCATCCCCAAAAAGTGTATTAAAGAAGGACTTTTATTAATCCCTCGTGGGGCTTATTATGTGGTTACATCGTTTCAGATGTGATGTTTCAGTTGTGCTCTTGATAAGCCATTAAAACAGTAAAACACGTTCAGTTTCCTTTTGCTTTTTGGGTCTCCTGTTCACCAAAACATACCCATCTGTGATGGAAAAAGATAGTAATCTAAAAGTAATCGGATTACGTTTTAAAGACGCGTAACTGTAACTGTATTCGGATTACTTTCAGAGCCATGTATTCAGTAATCAGTAACTGATTACATTTACAAAGTAACCCTCCCAACCCTGGTTAGAACTCACCATGCAAACCTTGTGTGCACACATATGCAATCCTTGCTTAAGAGCTTATCTACAGAACAATGCATATCCACACAGCAGTCAGGCCCTGGCCAGAGGTTTAAGTCAGGGTGATGGAGGTAAAGGGTGGGTGTGTTGCAGGGCACTTACATTCTCGTGCTTCATGTGTTTGAGCAGCCGCAGCTCTCTGTAGGTTCTCTTTGCGTGGATGATGGACTGGAAGGGTCTGGACAACTTCTTCACTGCAATTTTCTGGCATGTCTTCAGGTCATACACCGAACTGAAAGACACAATGTTTGAAACGGATAAGACCTTAATTATAAAAAGTACAAATACTGCAAAACTCCATTACACCATGTTTATTACGGTCATATCAAAATCATCATAAACATTTCCATTTAATAACTGGAAATGAGACTGCGTAGTGGCGTTCATTTCAGCAAAGCAAATAATTACATAACACAGAGCTGTTGGTTTGGTTTTGCTTCTCATTATATACTGCAGCCTTAGGCTGCATGGAGGGAAATGACTGAATGTGCTGTCACAAATGTGCTGCTTTGAGTACAACAACACAAGTGTGAAAAAAAACCCTAATTGATAACTGAAAAAATTATTAAATGAAAAGTAAATCAATGATTATTTTTGTTTAAAAAAACAAAATAACTTAACAAAACAAATGCAACAGCTGATTTGTGTAGTTCACCCAAATCAGCACCTGCCCTGCGATTCGTAGGAAACGTTCCCATGTTAGTGTGCAGGGCTTCATTTAGACATCATTCATTATTTTGTTTGTTTTATTGATATGATGTAACATCCTTGTGGAGGCAGTGTACGAGAAGAAGAGAACAGGTGGGACAAAAAGAACAGACAAAGTAGTGTTACAAAAAGCTAGCAGTGAAATGTGCTTTGTTTCCATTTCTATAAAGGTATCACTGTTACTTAAACTCTGGAATGTAATCATCGGATCGATGGTAATCAGTCTTTTGCCAGGGTGCAGGATCGACGTTCTGTACAAATCAACACACTTTGTGTAGATGATGGAAAGAGAGGCAGGTGGGCTCAGCTTCCTCAAGAAGCGGGACATTGCTGCATTTCCTGAACACAACCCACTAACAATAAAGCACATTCCTTCTATGTCAATCACTGAGGCTGCATCACAAATGGATGATTGCAAGATCAGTCAGAAAAAAACGTCTTCAGTTTGTGCAGAAACGTACCGTTTCCTCTTCTTGTGGTCTCACAAGAAGGGGAGCAGGAAATGAAACTGAGTTTTTTGCTTTGTTTTACACAAAAGTACCGTTGCAATGACTAACTACACAAAACACATCCAGAGGACCTTCAGGGAGTGGTTCAAACTCATTCGTATACACAGTAAGTGCAATACACTAACATTGTAACACTGGTCCAGTCTCAGCTGCACTGTGGCCTTCCAGTTAAAGATTTGATCCCAAGGCCATGTCAACACTATGCGTTACGGAAAGAGATGACTCATTTTATTCTGGACAAATTTCCAAAACTGATAGAGGGATGAGAGATTTGAACTTTTGAACTCTCCACCTCAATTGACTGGGAATTCAACCTACTTGTGTGCAACATCACCAATAGCAGCATTAAAAGTAAATCTGGGTTGGTCTGCATTCATAATAAGAACATTAAGATAAGGAGTGTTGTTTCCATTAAATCAGAGATAATCTCCCACACCCTCTGTACTCTATGTCCCAGTCTTCCAGAACAACTGGTATATGTGTCACTTGAGAGGGCAAACCCACACTCAGTACACACACAATAACCCAAAGCTAAATGACAAAACAAAACACACGCAAGCTGTCTTTAAGAACTGCTGCTAATTTGCAGGACAAACAAGACGGTACCAAGCACACATCCTCCAATTAGTCTGCAATAAATGGAAGTGCAATAACATAATGGCCATAAAAGTGTGGGCTGTAAAAGGCACAGCATTATGAGAGCGGGATCACGGGGAAGGAGTGATCGTCAGCAGTATGTTGACTAACATACAGGCAAATGTCTACATGAAATGACTTTTAGACATGTCTAAGTTAAGTGTGATGTCCTTCCTATTCCCATCAACTCACTTTGAAATACAGTTCACAAGAGACGAAAAGATAAAGGCTAGTGAACCTTTTAACAATATAGAGATAACTCTTAGCAAAAAACATCTACACCAGAGACACCAAAACAAAAACAGTGATGCATTTCTAGGCAGCTAAAATGTAATTCAATTGTGCAAATCTGCAAAATAGGAACATTGCTTACTAGAGTCTTGCTGTGCAGACACACACATTACGAGCCTCATGGGTTCATTTTGAGTCATTATAATTCACATCAGTGTAACCGTAAGCAACCTGCTCTATATCTCACGTGTCATCTGAAATGTAGCAAGCATCTTGACACGGGAAATACTTTTGTGTATTAATCCTCTGTACATCTAGCTAATAAACTATTCTTTCATCCTTTAATCTAATGTCAAAGTCAGTATTGGAAACATATACTGACACCTCTGACAAAATATCTGCATTTTGAAATAAATAATGGTGAGATTAACAAAATCACAACCAGTTTTACAAGATGTATCTACTTAGCCATGATTGACTAACCCTATCAGTGGATCAATAGTCAAAAGCAGCACAACGTGCTTGATCCTATGCTACCTTGATTGCTGATTGTTAAGAGAAAAAAGAAATCATACAAATACTCTTTCATCATGGAAAACACACTAGCAGGTAAATGTAGTCATTAAGGCTGCTTCTTTCTTTATGGTTATGACAGGAACTAACATGCCAGATATGACCGTCAATTACACCATTGTAGACTTTTAGCAACATAACAACTGGGGAGGATGATAAAACGATTTTAATGAGCAGGTTTTAAGATATATGTTTCATGTTAAAGGGCCCATGTCATGCTTTTCTGATTATTACCTGTCCCCTTGTGTGTTATGTAGCTTTGTATGCATGTAAACGGTCTGCAGAGTCAAACACCCTCAAAGTATACCCTGTAGCGAGTAAAACTCACACAGAAAAGACCTGTCTATGCTGCCCCAGAACGCCTCGTTGGAGATTTCTCTTTTTCCATTTGTTTCTTCCCGGAACCAAAATAGACCAATCCGCGGAGCTCCTCACACACCAGGACCTTTAGCGTACATTTTTAACTAACAGGGAGTCTTGACTTGCATAGAGCTCCCTGGTTGGTAATAGACGAGTTGGGATCGTGGAGAAATGCTCTCCGCAGACCCATGCTCACAGCGTTATAAACCTTTTTCTTACTCAATATCAAGCCACACTTATTGTTTTTACTTCGGCTGTGAGTGTTTGTGTGTGCTCAGGGTGAGTTTCGTGCTGTATCGCAGACCAGGAAACCACACCAGTAAGCCAGATAATTGAGCAGTGTCGCAACGTCCCGACCAATCAGAGCACACTGGGCTCACAGGGAGGGGGGCGAGCTCCAACAAGCAGTTTAGGACAGAGAGTGAATACATATACTTTACAGAGATGCTGTATGAGAAACCAATGTGAGTTTGGAAAATTGCACAGCATAAATCTATTTTAGTATACCTCAACAATGGAATTATGATCAGTAGAAATGGCCATGACATGGGCCCTTTAAGTATCAGTTTCATGTTTCCTGTCAACATTTAGCTTGCCTGTAGCTATCATCAGATCTAGCTATCATGATGCACCTTAATCCTCAACAGTAAACACTTTGTTATGCACAAGATGATTGAAGGCACAATGTTTTCAATATAGCTTGATTTCACCTGTTCTACTTAGATAGCCTACTATTATAAACAGGTCCAAAGGATTGAATGCTTACCTTTTATCAATGCACACCAACAAGCATTTCATATATATATATATATATATATATATATATATACACACACACATACATATATATACACATATACACACACACACAGTGGGGCAAAAAAGTAGTCAGCCACCAATTGTGCAAGTTCTCCGACTTCAAAAGATGAGAGAGGCCTGTAATTTTCATCCTAGGTACACTTAAACTATGAGAGACAGAATGGGGGAAAGAATCCAGGAAATCACATTGTAGGATTTGTAATGAATTAATTGGTAAATTCCTCGGTAAAATAAGTATTTGGTCACCTACAAACAAACAAGATTTCTGGCTCTCACAGACCTGTAACTTCTTCTTTAAGAGCCTCCTCTGTCCTCCACTTGTTAACTATATTAATGGCACCTGTTTGAACTCGTTATCAGTATAAAAGACACCTGTCCACAACCTCAAACAGTCACACTCCAAACTCCACTATGGCTAAGACCAAAGAGCTGTCAAAGGACACCAGAAACAAAATTGTAGACCTGCACCAGGCCGGGAAGACTGAATATGCAATAGGTAAGCAGCTTGGTGTGAAGAAATCAACAGTGGGAGCAATTATTAGAAAATGGAAGACATACAAGACCACTGATAATCTCCCTCGATCTGCGGCTCCACGCAAGATCTCACCCCGTGGGGTCAAAATGATCACAAGAACGGTGAGCAAAAATCCCAGAACCACACGGGGGGACCTAGTCAATGACCTGCAGAGAGCTGGACCAAAGTAACAAAGGCTACCATCAGTAACACACTACGCTGCTAGGGACTCAAATCCTGCAGTGCCAGATGTGTCCCCCTGCTTAAGCCAGTACATGTCCAGGCCCGTCTGAAGTTTGCTCGAGAGCATTTAGATGATCCAGAAGAGGATTGGGAGAATTTCATATGGTCAGATGAAACCAAAATAGAACTTTTTGGTAAAAACTCAACTAGACGTGTTTGGAGGAGAAAGAATGCTGAGTAGCATCCAAAGAACACCATACCTACTGTGAAACATGGGGGTGGAAACATCATGCTTTGGGGCTGTTTTTCTGCAAAGGGACCAGGACGACTGATCCGTAAAAAGGAAATAATGAATGGGGCCATGTATCGTGAGATTTTGAGTGACAACCTCCTTCCATCAGCAAGGGCATTGAAGATGAAACGTGGCTGGGTCTTTCAGCATGACAATGATCCCAAACACACCGCCCGGGCAACGAAGGAGTGGCTTCGTAAGAAGCATTTCAAGGTCCTGGAGTGGCCTAGCCAGTCTCCAGATCTCAACCCCATAGAAAATCTTTGGAGGGAGTTGAAAGTCTGTGTTGCCCAGCGACAGCCCCAAAACATCACTGCTCTAGAGGAGATCTGCATGGAGGAATGGGCCAAAATACCAGCAACAGTGTGTGAAAACCTTGTGAAGACTTACAGAAAACATTTGACCTCTGTCATTGCCAACAAAGGGTATATAACAAAGTATTGAGATGAACTTTTGTTATTTACCAAATACTTATTTTCCACCATAATTTGCAAATAAATTCATTAAAAATCCTACAATGTGATTTCCTGGATTCTTTCCCCCCATTCTGTCTCTCATAGTTGAGGTATACCTAGGATGAAAATTACAGGCCTCTCTCATCTTTTTAAGTGGGAGAACTTGCACAATTGGTGGCTGACTAAATACTTTTTTGCCCCACTGTATATATATGTATAAAGAACACCATTATGGCAGTATTTCACATAATCCAGTTTGATTTATTATAGGTCTTGTTCTGTATTTCCAATCCGCTGTGCTATATCTATCAATCCAGCGGTGCTGATGAAAGAAAACCACTCAACTATTATCCTTCCTCTACCTCCCAGATGAACTGGTTTAGCTTCTTTTTTTTTTAAACAACAGGCTACTTAAAAAAGAATAAGACTCAAAGTGTGTCCACCCACAAGTGTTTGTGAAGTGTAAACTCTGACAGAACAATTCATTACTGCATAACATCATTTTGAATACATATTTAGTATCAAGATTCAGTAATAAGTATAAGTAATAGCTATGAGGCTACCAATCTACAAAAACGCTGAAATTGTCCATTTTATTCAGTTCAATTGCAAAAATGTTATCTTACCTTATTTCCGTACCCAAGCCAAAATGTGTTGGGGCTCTAATAACACACAGTCACGGAAAAGTTTCACTCTCCTGACACCACAGATGCTTTCAGTCATGCACGTCACATGACTAACTGCTGGAGCTTAAAGTCATGTCAAATTGCTGGTTTTAATGTTAAGCCGTGTTTGTTTGGAAATCTGACAAGTCAGTGCACACTTCTCTGGAGGTAAAAACCAAGTCAGTAAGCCAGACCTTGAATACCACAATATTGCACCTTCTCACCACATTAGCTTCATCCTACAACCTTTCATCATCAGCAAAATACCCAATGCTGCATACAGACTCTTTTTAATATGTCAAAGTGAACAGGCTTCAATCTTTTTCGGGGATAAAGGTCGTAAGCACTTCTTTGAAAGCCGACAAAATAAAC
This sequence comes from Harpagifer antarcticus, assembly GCA_902827135.1. Taxonomy (NCBI): domain Eukaryota; kingdom Metazoa; phylum Chordata; class Actinopteri; order Perciformes; family Harpagiferidae; genus Harpagifer; species Harpagifer antarcticus. Next base: position 6,660,006 of record CADEHL010001080.1, read on the forward strand.
ATTTAGGGGACACAATTATGGTGCATTTGAGAATGAGTTGAGACATTTGAGAATGAGACATTTGAGTACAGACGCTACAAGCAAAGGACACGGATTCACCACAGCACCTTTAGCTGGGGCTGTGCACAGAAAACCTTTCAAGTAACTTATTTTCCAAAGCTGTTGTCTAGGAAAATCAATAGCAGTTTTTGAAATGTCAGTGTGTTATGAATGTCTGAGAGAAAGCAGAAAAACATGAAGTTCCTACATAAGATGATTTCTGTGATTCTTATAAAGAAAACAGTGTTATTGCGGCATGCACTTGTGCATATTCTAATGCCTCGGTATTAATTATGTTTATGAATTCATCCAAACCTAAAATATTTAGATTTTTTTTGTTTTTAGCCATGATTCACTTCCCTGCAGCGGGCTGGAAATGAATGATTAAATATGCATATCTGCCCTCATTGCCCTGTGAGCCTGAAGGGGTTTTTCATTTCTGCTGAGAAACCTATACTGAACAACACGAGGAACTCAGAACACAGTCCATTCCGTAAACCCAGCCAGCGGCATTCACTGCAAACACTTTGTTTCCACACTAACCCTGGATCACATCCAAGTCTGACATTTAGAAAATGGAACAAAGGTCAGAAATAAGGAAAAGGGGGTCCTCTATCTTTTCTTAGAAGTCTCTTGTATCTGAGTGACAGTTTAAAGACTTCACATAGTACATGCTTTAAATATTTAAAATAAGGTAAGAGTCATGGCAGCAACAACAAAGGCTCTGCTGGCTGAGCAGATGAAAGCTTGTCCAACCGGCCAACAGTAGGGCCTGGGAGTTTATTTATACATTTCAGATAACTTAAAAATGATATTAATGCCACCCTGCTGTTTGGACCACTTCACCTGCAGAATTCATTGTAGTTGTAATATTCAAAAGGCCTTGTCATCATATGTTGTTGCTAAGAGATATACTGATAACTCCTTGACCTGGTCGGGGATGAAATACAGAAAACACAGAGGAATGTAGCTGCAGGTGACAGGAAGAAAGATGCACTTGGCCTTTCTTCTGTAGGGTTAGGACTACGAAAATCTTTGGGAAATATACACATTTGGTGAGGCAGTTAAGCTCAATGGTCATGATGAAGGTCACTTTCTTGGATATTTTTTCATGTTAAAAGGTTAACTGCATTCATTTGAAAAGATTAACAATATCTGTCTGTATGAAAATAATTCAATCAAAGTGTAATTTACAGATCAGTAAAAAGGAAGAGGGGGAAACAGTTCATTGACGACCGAAAATGTATGTTAATAAAAGACGTTCTGAGAGCTAATCAGTCTCTATGTCACATTCTGAAAGAGCAAATATTAGATTTTCTTATATAAATGCATGTTATTAACACAAATCTCAGTATTTAGTCTCAAATGCATTTCCATAATGAAGACACTGCATACATTCATCATGCCTTGCATGTGCAAAAACAGATCAAGGCCAATACAGTGACTGTTCAAATTGGAAAAAAGGTAATGTTATACACTTATTCATTTCTAAAAATTGCTAAAACCTTACATACTCAAAAGTAGAGTGTGTGAAAGAAGGGTCAAAACGAACAGTAAAAGTTAAAATGACGGCACCATGCCATCTATGACTTTGTGATGACTAAAAGTCGCAGCTGAGGCCACTACCTAACCTCGGGACTGTGAGTCATGGGTGTTCCACAACGGGAGAAAGGGTGACATCATTCTAGAGTCATCACCGTCGCCGGATCCTATAGAAAGCTCTGCGTGTGCACGAGGGGGCCTACTTTCTGAAAACCACGTGACCTTCTGGTACTCTGCAGGCTGCACCCTATTGGAAAATGCATAATGCATGCTATGTGTGTTTAGTATCAGGTTGTACGTGCAGGATTACAATACTATTGTAGTGGGAGTCGATCATTTCGCTAGGTGTTGATTTTCCCCTCACCGCAGAGGAGCACAGATTGTGTTTGACGAGGAAGCACCACTTTGGCATGATGCAAGCGTGGACATGCCACTGAACATCAGCCTTCTTTCTAAAAACACAGACAAACCATCAAAAAGCTGCACGTTTAACACTGTGTATATAGTACAACTTCATCCTGGTGCTGTCAATTTGCTTCCTGGACGTAAACGCTATATGTTTACAGAACAGGAGTAAGTAGAAGAGCAGAGCAAGAATGTGCACACAAACAAATATAATCCCCACCCTCCGAAGAGAAGCGAGCCAACCCGAAGCGTGCACAATGTGTCATCGGTTCGTAACAGCCCAAGTATGAAAATGTAAACAAACGGCACAAGTGATAGTTTCCCTTACATCCACCAGCACCCTTCACAGGTAGATCTGCAGCCCGTAATGAGGTTAACTCGGGAGGGCCTCTGTGGGTGGTGGGAAGCCGTTGTGCAATCGTTCAGTGTGCTGTGTACTCTGTGCTGCAACAACTGCTTACCATACGGATCCGTAAGCTCCGGAGCCGACGGGAGATAAGTTCTGGTACCGCTCCGGGACCTCCCACACGGTTTTGTTGAGCTCCTGTCGGTAGAAAGTGGGTCTCTCCTTCTGCGACATTCCTGCGGATTTACCAGCCGCGCAGCGACAAAACAAGCCAGCGGAAACTTCTCCCCTCTCTCCTCTCCTCTCCTCTCCTCCCCGTGAGTGGCACGACGTGGTGTGGTGCTGCTCCCTGATAAAAAAAACTAAAAACTGAGACGGTACCCTTTCACATAAGAAAAACTTCCGCCACCCAGTCCTGCAGATTCGGTGCAGTTGTGCAAAGCAAATCCCCACCTCTGCGTGCACGTCGGGGCTCTTTGAGACAACTTCCTCTGCTAAACGGCCTCGGGTCAGGAAGCTCGGTCTGGACTATCTTTCGCTGAATTTTTCGCACTGTTCTAGACACATGAACGCGAACGTCACTTCGTCACTGCGCGCTCCCGGTATTAATTATTTTCTCGCGAGAACTGAGACACAGTTGAGAAACAAGGGGATATCCCTGTTGAGGACATTATAGGGAAACTATCTCTATTTGTGGACACGGAAAATATCAAATATTTTTAAATATACTGAAGATATAATGACGTTGACCTAACATAATTACACCAGTGTTATCAGCTAATAATGTCTTCATAAAACAATGGAGCATTAATGCATACACATATACAAAATATTGCTTTCAGTATTAACCCCCAATTAACTATTTATTCATTACAACTAAGTGAAAGTGCATTTGTAGTTGCTGATCAACAAATACAATACTTTAACACTAAAATAAAACGATATTTAGAACTATATAAGACAATGAATCGCAGTATAAGTATTCCACCATATATTTTTGCATACACCCAACAATGGCCAAAGTGCAGTCGTTTTATTTACTGCATAATTAGTTGAATTCAAATTGCCTATGTGTAATGTGTGCGGCAGTGAGTTGTTTATAGGAATATATCTAATCATGTCATGACCAAACAGTGACATTGATGCTTTTTTTATATTCTGATACACAAATAAGATTTTTATTACAAAAATAAAACAATTGTTCTGACTATATAACGTAATTAATCTTCATAGTGCTAGACATACTCATCCATTTATTTTGGCAGCGGCACACACCCCAAAATGGCAAAGTTCATTCACTTATTTATAACCTACATAGTTGAATTTGAATCGCCTGTGTGCAATATGTGTAGCAGTGAGGTGTTAATAAAATAATGCCTGTCAGCTGAATGGTGTAAAACGTCATCATAAGGCAACAGGAGCATTACAGGGCTTTTTCATAGAAGACACTATGATGTGATGCCACATGAACAGCACATGTGTGACTTATAGATGAATGGCTGATTTATTCTGGTTTCTTTCAGTTTTAAGGTCCTGGTATTGTGCTTAATAAAATAAATTATCTAAGAAAATGTCAACTCTAAACAATGACATTGAACATTTCCAGAGCTTAGATATAATACACTTTCCAAAGCGCTAAAGTCACTGGAATTATAAATCTGCTGACAGCAGGTTGTCCTCAGACAAAAAAGTGTGGATCAACTGCACTATTGGCAAAAGCCAGAGGGTTGATTTGGGGAGTTGGGAGACACTGCATATAATGTTCCTTGTGTGCTTCTTCTTTCAGTTTTTCAGAAATAAAAAACGTTGGTTTTAAAGTACAGCATGTGGTAAAATGAAACCACTGTGATAGAACATTTTATTGCCTTTATTGACAAAAAATGTTTGTACTATTGTGCTGGATTTATAAGGGACAGCCCAACCTGAGATTAGAATGTTGAACATGAAATCAATGCCAATAAATGGCTTTAATAACTAAATTAGTGACCAGGAGTGACTCGATGTTAGTGTGACATGACAGTTTATCTCCTGAGACGGAAAAAATAATGTGGGATGAATTGCAAAAATCCAAAGTAAAGATCTGATGCAGATCTATTCACTGTAAAACGAATATACTCAAGTCTGTAATTCCTGTCAAAGCTGGCTCAACTAAATATTAGCCAAAAAGATGAGTAACTCTAAATTAAATATACATTGTTTCAGAATTGTACTTCATTTAAATTTATTATGGATTTTATAATATATTGGGGAACAAACAAACATTACACACAATTGATTTGAATCAATAAATCATGAACAAACTCCTGAATGTCACTGGAGATTACTTTTGTCTAAAAAAAAAACACACACACACAGAAATGATCAGATTATTGTTTTACTCAAAATTGCATTGTTTCCCCTCCAAAAACAGTTTCTTCTTTTAAAAATATAAAATAATGTGGCAGAATTAAACTCAGAATAAAAGTATCTAATTAAAAGGGTACAAAAAGCATCATCTCCATTCAGATCTTCTGTTAAGTCTGATTTAACTTTCCAATTTCATAAATGTTATTATATGCCTCTTTCAAAGTTATGCTTCTATCTGTGAAACTCTACAGTTGTGTTAGAACTTGGACTCCTACATATCTTAGTTTCATTTGACAAAATGTTATCTATTGATAGGTTAAAGTAAATATAACATACACCTGTGCAAAATGTGTATTTCAAACCAAAAACAAAGCTTAAGAGATGCCAGCACTGTTCTGAAAAAAATAAAGGAAATTAAGAAACTAAAATATAATGTGTACCCAAGAAAATCTTTATATATTAGCTTTGTTTATGTTCCCCTCCACCCTTGACCCAAGAGGTGATACAGAACATAAAACAGCACAGCTGGGATCAAGCACAATAGATTGTGTTTAGTTCTCTGGCAAATCTCTATTGGTCATATATTTTTCCAAGTATATACAGCTAGACCCATTTTATGTTGTATACAGGTATAACATATAATGCACACACTGCCCTTCAATCTTCTGCATCCTTCAATATAAATATTCATGGGGTGTGGATGGAGACAACCAACAGTGTTACCCAACAATGAATTATACAAAGGGACCCAACTGGCTCTTTCTCCTCTGTGATAACTGTGGAGTAGATTCCGGATGCCCATCATGTCTGTAGTGCACACACATTATCAAGGAAGCGGTTATGTACCCAGTCACCAGAAGGGGGCAGCACGAGCTAGTCTTTCCCTTGGGGTCAACAGGGCCAATGGGGTTTCATGGCCATGTAATCCAAGAGATGTCCCACAACAGGGATTAGCACATGGCCACAGTGTTGAGTCCATCCCCAGCCTGCACCCGTCTGTGTCCTTTCCAGTCCATTCACACTCTATCATTTCAAGAAGACAATGTAGAAGGCCATGGTCAAACAGGAAATAGCCACAGCAATATGCAGTCGCGTCCCGATTATCGCAGCTGGGAAGAGAGATGGAGGAAAATTACATGTAGACTTTGAAAATACAGAACCAGTAGCATATAGTTTACCATGAGAACATGTAGAACTCTTGGATGAGGCGTTATCATAAGTGAGGCGAGTGTTGTAGACAAAGACAAGAGTTTAACATTACACTGCCGTCTGGAAATATTTGGGCAGTGACACATCCTCTGTTGTTTTGACTACATACGATAGAACAATACATTTAAAATTAAACTCTGATTACGATTTTTTCTGACAATGAGATTAAAGGGCTTTTACCTCTACATATATATCTGTAGTACTGTAGTGGACATTTTGTTAACATGCATCTCCTATTAATCTTTTGAGCTACTCTATCAATCCCTGATGTGCTGTACAGAGGACATCCTGGTCTTTCCAGTGATATGTCATTGGTTAAAATTGCATGCTGGGAAGTTCCTCTTTCTTTTCACCCAAAATGGCTGGCATACCAAAAACAAAATGTTATAGAAGCAGGAGGAGAAGTCAAATATTGTTGAATAATTGTAATTTTTACCATGAAAATCATATATGTTCTTGTTTATTAACATGTGAGGAACTATATAATTAATTCTGAAAGCAATTAAATAATTCAAGTTTTCAAATAACAGCTCTTTTATAAATGTCCATTCTAGTGGACGTCAGGACCGTCTTCATGGACTTTATGACTCAATATTGTTGCAGGAGACGGAACATTTTCTGTACCAGATAGTTAAGGGAGATTCAGATTTGGAGCTCTCAGATGATGAGAGAGATGAGGATTTCACACCTGGGATAGAAGAGGGTCAAGAAGAAGGGGGGGAAAGATGTAGGAGGCTCCATGAGCGCACAGATACAGATAGAGAGACAGATAGGGACAAGCTGGAAAGACATGGCCCTCTGTGGGCCAAGAGTAGCACGTATGTCTTATTGTTGTTTTTATTTTAAGTGGAGCCATGAAAAATGAGAATTGCCTCAGGAATGCAAGCTTTGTTTCTATGAGCAGGTCAAATGGAGACCACATCCATAAAACTAGTCAAGATGACCCTACAGCACGTGCCGACTGGGGTCAATTACCGGTAGGTACTTTTCCCAGTACATTGACTACAGGTCTTTGAAGATCTGGAAAGATTCACCAAAAACCAAACTAGTTTTTTAGTGACCAAATAAACAGCAATGTTCAGATCAATTGCTTATTTATGTTTAAAATAAAGGGGAATGTATTATTGTATTAATATCACTCTATAACCATAATACGTTACATAGTCTATCTATTAATTTTGGCTCTCTTTTCAAACAAAAATAATCCCGACGTCCTCTACAGTGGACATACTGTAACATTTAAAAATTAAATTAAATTCAAAAAGTCTAAATTGCAAGATGTTTTTTTTAACCCTAAATAGGTAGGAAATCACAAAAAAAAGGAAATTGGAAGACACTTGTTTTCCTCGGGTCCCAGGAGGATAGGGCTTTACACAGTGCATTCAAACTCTCAAAATAGATGCAGGGTTTCCCACACATAGACTATACTTGGGCGGGCCGCCCAGGTATATTAACGGCCGTCCAAGTATATTTCGCGACCCATTTTTTTTATTCGTCCGTGACCACGACGCCATCTGCGATCGATTAACTTGTGGAGAATGATCCCTTGCTCTACGCCTCCTGTACCCAGCCCCGGACTGGCCATTGGGAGGACCGGGGGGTTTCCAGATGGCCTGGCCTGTTAAGTGGCCTGCCTCACACACAGGGTGACTGGCTGTCTACATGATGTGGTCTGCCTCACACAGGGTGACTGGCTGTCTACATGATGTGGTCTGCCTCACACAGGGTGACTGGCTGTCTACATGATGTGGTCTGCCTCACACAGGGTGACTGGCTGTCTACATGATGTGGCCTGCCGACATGGCCACTGTCATAAAGATCATAAATCAAAACCCTTGATTGGTCTCTGTGTGTCATTCAAGCTCGGGATAACCTCAGCTCAGGTGAGGTAAAGGACTGTTAAGATAGTTAACTTAGTCTAAGTTCTCAGTGGGTCTCAAACGGTTTGGTCACCATTTATGTAAACATTTGAGGGTGTCAGTGTTTTTTCATATTGGATATGTTATTGGTTATGGTCCTGATTTTATGATTATTGAAATGTATACAGTTCTGCTTCATATAGGTGTTCCCATATATCTAATCCCTTTATTTCCCCCTCAAAATGCACCAGATTGATGCATTTACCTCCAACATTTAAAAAAGAAAATCTTACCGGGGGAGCATGCCCCTGCACCCCCCTAGAGGATTTGAGGTCCACCCCCACTTAAAATCACATGGATAGGTTCCTAAATACATTTACCATTTTTTTTTAAAATAGTAACCCATGTCCATATGTTTATTTGTGGGTAGTAGATTTAAAACTATAGGGCTATCACTATGGACCATGCCTGTACCTGTTCGCTCTGCCATCGTGTGAAGGGTCCAACAAGCGACCAACAGAAAGATTAATGTTAATGTTGTTGCCCATCACCTCAACCCCCTCACCTCCAGTTTGTGCACAGATGGAAGGCTGACAGGCAGGTAGGCCATCCGGTTATTTTAGCCGGGCCGGCTAAAATGATTGGTCGTGCTTTTTACAGTACTACGGCTTCCACAGATGACATTTTGTTATGGATTTTTTGTCAAAGCACTTAAGATATTCATTGCTATCGGGATGTTAAGAGCATTCCATGGAATATAACAAAATGTGTATCTCGAGCCGGTTTCTCAAACTTACCTACGAATTACCTCTCAAGTGTTAGGTGTTACGAGAAGGAGATTTTGTGTAAAAAGCACAGGTATGTATTGAATCAGAAAATGTGAATTAAATATATCTACCTTTGTAGAAGACGCCCCAAACTCCTTTCTTCTCTGACAGCAGCCAGTTGTTGATGCGAGGCACCTTTTTGAGGTATGCACAAGTGCAGATGAGCATCAGCCCAAACACCAGGATACCATCGAGGGAGTACACTATGAAAGAAGGGGAAGGTAATATCAATCAATCAAATTATATATATATGGTCTTACCTGCCAGTTAGCTGATTGATTGATTGATTGAAAAGTGTATTAACAGCTTGTATATTGGGTACAGTACAGTACAGCTCAAAACATACAATTGTTAAGGGGATGCAGACCAGAGAAAGACTTTCGTCTTGTTTACATCAGGGTCCCCCATTTCCAATTCATCATAAGCATTAGCTATTCAATTATTAATTCACACAGTATAGAACTAAATCTGATCGTTTGTTAATCTTAAACAGACTATAGCAATAGTCGCAAATTAATTTAATAGTTGAATGATAAATAACTTTTTAAAATAATAAAAACAGTAACATTATAAACCCTGTATGGATATTGATTTTCCCGTTACAGCTAGATTAAAACGAAACAACCTGTGTTGTTGCTTCTGTTGTGCAGTACACCACAACAATGTGGTGTAACCACATTAGAGGTGGACGAGAAGAAAAAAAAAGTGGATTTTTCAAACACGGTAACATGTTTTCTTGCAATTTACGATTATTGTTGTGGTCTAGCTATCAGGACCTTAGCATTATCAACCAAACCCATCCATTAGTCAAAGCTAGTTGGCAAGAAGACTTGTAGCCTGACACAAAATACAATGTTCCCAATATAAGATGTATTTGGACCATAGCTTTTCATCTTGGATTGCAATGCAGCGCATTGGATCTGTTATTGTCATAAACATGTATATATTCTGTACATAATAACTGTGTTGCTGCCCAGGGCCACGTCTACAGATAACCTAGCTTCTGAGTTAGCATTCCGTCCAAGAAGTAGCTAGCATAACTTATTCGCTAGTTACACACCGTAAACCTACCATTTGTCATGTTGGCAGTTTGGTCGTTGATGGTTTATTATGACTGTTTCTTCATTCAAATTAGCAATCCATCATGTAATGTAAATTGGAGAAATAATGCAGTACACTTCGCTTCGCAGTCACTTGGTTGACATTTCCGGTTTCAGTGGCTTACCTCTTCTTCTTCTTCTTCTTGTTTTTTGATTGTTGTTGTGGAGCTAGTATTACTGCCATCTATTGAAATTCACGAGTTATAGCTCCCTGAGCCACAACCTGGCATTGAAATATTTGAATCATTCACTATTACATACAACAAAACGCTCATCTTTAGTTTCAGTCATTTCATTTGATGTTTGTGCTCAAATCATGGCAAAATGCATCTTCATATATACAGTAGCCTATGGTTCAGTGTGAAAATAGTATTTACCTCAGTCTCAGACAGACAAGAAGCTTCTGGATCAGTGTATCTGCATTGCCTGAATGTGACCACACCACTTGTTGTGTCCTTATTATTGGCTCCATACAAAAACATTAAGCATCAAACCTATACAATTCAAGTTTCAGTAAATATCCAACAGTTTGTGTTGCCTATGAACATGTCCTAACCTTGGCCTTCTGCTCATATTAACTGAATATTTATGTTTTTTCATTGCACTTTTATATAGACCAACATACACATTAGTTATTTTATATTTAGTTTCACTTGTTCAAGACTGCACATATAGCATTTTAAGCATCACTGCTATTTTTGGAATATCCTCTTAGCATTATCATCTGCACAAACGTAATCCCTTCATCTCTCTTTCATGTGTTGTTGCCGGGCTAATTTAGGAGCATTCAAATAACTTTTACGTTGCATTATCCTAATACCTGGATTACATTATCCTAATCCCTGCATGTATTGTTTCAAAGGAGACCAACGTTTCTCTCGTGGAGGGAATACGCTGGAAGAAAGTGTCTTCAGGTTATTTCATTTTGTTATATTTATTTTAAAAATGTAATCAAGTTCTATTGGTAGCAATGCTCACTTTGTAAAGAATCTATAAACGTGTATACATTTTTCTCTGTGACAGATCTTTTCAAGAATATAAAAGAAGAGAAAAGACAAGAGACAGTTTAAAATGTTTAATTAAACATCCAGGGAGGCCGGCCATGTACGTAAAAACAAACACTTAAACTTAGATTGTATTGAATCTGCTTGTGACAACTGTGAGAAATTATTAATTGTTCACAAAGACAAACAAGCCGACATGAAAAAAAGAGCGTGGACATTTCTCTTTTTGCAGTATTCCTCAACTGTAGGGACTCCAATATATCATACCCTTTATTCAATCGCTGTACACATTTCATACATTGCTACTGGCATCGCAGGATAAGCTCAGGTTAGAGAGCTTAACATCAGACAAGAAGAACAAGTTATCATTGAGTAATGATTTATGGACTTAAGCATGTTGTTTATGATCTGAATCTCTGGTGCGCTGCTAACAAACATTCACATTAACTTGATTTCTCTGCACAGTAAATGTACTGATCGTAACTTTTTAAAGTGTGACTGTTGCCTTGTAGAAGTAAATATCATCACATAGGCTCCAGTGTAGGGAATATGAATGCCTGCTGAATAAAACACATTATTTGCACCTCAACCTCCTCCTCATACCGTTGATCGTAATCAATAGTTTCCATTTAAAAAGTAAACATTTCTTGTCAAATAATTCTGTGAATACATGATCGATCCCCCCCCCCTAACATTTTATAAATACGAATTCCGCTCAAAAGCAGCAACCCCTACCACAACTGTGCTTTTGAAGTCAGCACCAGTGTTAGCTGCAGAATAAATTAACAATAAATAAAATACACAAGACCATGTAGACATCATGGCAGGGTAAGATTCTCTCGTCTGCGTTTCCCTGTACTATCTACTACACTGGAATTACTTTAAAACATCTCATAGTGTTGGAAAAGTTTGAACAACAAGTACAGCAGCAGAAGCAAAGACTGAGGAGAGAAATAGGCAACCAACGTGGAAAACAGGCGGTAAGGAAAGCTCTGACATAAGCATGGGTCCAAAAAACAAGGCCAAAAAAAAGGAGCAATCTTGTAGAAAAGGACAAAAGGCTGAAGTTGGCTTCCTGTTTGAGAGTTATGGGGTTACATCTTTCAGCCAATTCCCCATTGTGACATTACTGAAAGTTGTGAAACTTGGGGTATACGTCATGCTAAAAGCTTTAACGGTTATAAACCATGTTCTATTGGCGAAGACAGTACAAAACAGCAAAAAGTGGGATTGTATTAGCTGCTCTCCATCTGTATTATATTTTAAATCAGAAGGAGATACAAAAAGAAATTCTAGACTTGATTAATAGAGACTGTTTTAAGCCACTTTTCAAATGAGTACAACCTTTTTTTAGTAGAATCTAGATCAACATGGAGACTTGGAAATGTCATTGCTTTTGCAAAAAGAAGTGTAGTTTCGAAAACACTCTTAAATGTGTCAAACCTGTTCTTAATGAACATGAAATCTCTCAAAACATTACCCAAATTGATTTTAACACTATAAATCAGCAATGAAATTGCCTTTTACATTTCTTGCAATTGGTATAATGGTACTCAAAATCTATGTGTGTTCTATCCACAATAAGACATTCACAATGTTTTGTGGAACCCGTTACATAACTTTAAACAGAGAATTGGTCGAAAAACATGATTCATTTTCTTTTTTGAATATTCAAATGAGAAGCCAACTTCAGGACCGTGAAAAAAGCACAAACATTAAGGAATGCCATCTTTCCTCTGGCAGCACTGTGATGGTGGCACACTCCAGTCATACACATAGGATAGTCGAAGTTTGACTTCCTCCTTGCAGAGCTTGCCGTCACGCTGCAGAGTCTGGTGTTTTTCCAACATGTCCTCCAAGCTCTGCTTATGTGTCACCAAGTATTTGTTGTTGCAACCACGCGATTTATACTCTGTGTCAAAGCGTGGGTCATGCGTCCGCCGAACATCCACTGGTGCCAGCCAGGCGCCGAGGGACACATCCTCACTCTGCCATGTCTTAAAGTAGCCCCCGTTAAGGTGCACAAAACGTACCAGGTCCGCCGACAGGATGTAGCCCCCACCCAGTGCGTAGGGCAGGTAGTAGTCACACAGCTCCCAAAAGCTTTCCCGCCACTTTCCAGCAGTTTTCACTCGCCCTCTCCCCGAGAAGAAGCCCCAATATAACCTGTTGGGCTCCTTCCCCTTCAGCTCCTCCTTAAGGAGGTCCAAGCGAGCAAATGTGTCGTCATCTGCTTTGAGAACAAACTTGAACTCCACATTCTGGTCCAGCCAGGAGTACATGTGCAGCAGCTTGAGTGTTAAGTTCTCATAAGAATCTCGCAATTCAGGCAGCAGGAGCAAGTCTTTGTGCCGCCCTTGCTCTGTGTTAAGGTTCTGAAGGTCCTCGCTGGGAAGACCCTGAGTTCCCACCACAAACCTGGCCAGAACGTCAGAGTCCCGCTTGGCCAGCCAGGTGCTGCGGATGATGCTCCTCCGCTCTGTGTACTTAGGTCCGGTCGTGATTAGGACCACGAGGAACACTGACAAGTGTTTGGATGTGGAAGTGGGGTCATACTGCTCTGGACGGGATTGTAAAGAATTGGCACGAGGGGCCAGGCCTGGAGGATCCTGGTGTCCCTGTGTGAGGGTTTCTGAGGTACATTTGGCCAAGAAGACCAGCACTACTGCAAAGCTGCACACAGTGCCGATGACCAAGGCTGTCTTGTGGCGGCACAATAGACGTATCAGGTTCATGGTGCTGAGTCAGGGGTAGAAAAATACAAAAATAAATAAGCGTTAATGTAATTCAAAATATCAGTTAATCACAACCCCCAACGTTTTTGCAAGCCCAATCAAAAACTTGTATTAGTAGGCTGAAAGGGTAAATCACTGTGTTTTAACGTGTTTCTCAATTCAAATATGTCTGAATGATATGCAGTTATTTATCACACAGCACTAAAACATTTGCCTCAGCTCATTTTGACGGCAGTGCAGACAGACACTACAGATGTAAACAAACATTTATTAAAATATGTGTTATCTGTTATAGTAACAAAAGGCATTAAATACATCATTGCACCTTCAATTCCTGTGTTATAAAATTTGGTATATGTTTCAATTTTTGCATTTCGTAAACCTCAGCTGCATCCGTCTGACTGACAAGCTTACCTTCAGTAGTTGAACTCTACGCTGCATACACATGTTACAGTAATGTTATAAGCAGTAACACATTAAACAGGAAGTGTTAGTTACCTTAGCTCTTTCAGAAGTACCTGTCCCGTGAACGATAGAGCCGCAGCGACCCACAGATGGTCGTTTTTGCAAGGCTAACGTTAGCTACCGAGATAAGACCCTCTGCGCACTTTCCGAGCTCACTCCATTGAATGCAAACACACACAGGCTTCTCATATTGGGCTAACCCGGTCAAAGCAAACTAAAAATAGTTTAGAGCCGTCGGTGAGACAGGTTACAACAAGCAGCTTAAATATTTCGCTAGCTGCGTTGAGTCCAGGTTGAGTCACGTATCGATGTATTCATTTTGTTCTCTGATTTAAGTTGTGTGGCAGTGACGAAGAGGAAACGGAAGTTAAGCCCCCTGTCAGAGGGGAATTATAATAACACAAAATAAACACTCATATGGGATTTTTGTCTTGTTTTATTTAGATAATTGTTGTTTTGTTAATATAATGAATTAAATATAACCTAAGAGAAAATGATCTAACTCTAATACTATCTTTTGACATATTTGCCAAGAACGATATGAACATTTTAATTATATATTTAAAAAAAAATAAGACCATTGACCATGTCATGCACAATCTGAAAATAATTTGTCTAAAGGGAACATTTAGAAAAATAAAGGGTGAGCAGTGTGAGGACAGCTGCTTACTGGAGCATGCGCAGTGTTTCCAGTGCTGCAGCGTCAAGTTAGAGCCAAAAGTAAACCGGATGCTATATATGGGTAGCTTCAAAAATAAAAGCACATTCAAATTGACTTGTTTTAAGATAATCATAATAACCCTGCCAAGTTGCTTGATATGTTTGGTCTTCTTTGTGCGGAAGATATATTCACAAAAACAAGCATAATATATTTGAATTAACATATCTAAATGCACAATGGTAATGATGTATGTATGGTGATTTTCAAATACAATTCATTGTGTTCTTGTATGTATGGTGTATGTATGGTGATTTTCAAACACAATTCATTGTGATTTTCAAATACAATTCATTGTGTTCTTGTATGATGGGTTAGGCCTGTGATTCTAGATCTTAAATAACTCATAAATCATTAATTTACAAGCGTGTATAATTGTTTTTCTTCCAGCACTATGTAAGGTAAACAAAGGTAAATCATTCTCATGGTTACCCTGACGTTCAAAATGGTTGAGGATAGTATTGTGAAACATGCAAGCGGAAGTTGAATGTTTAACTGCGGGCGTGACGCTAACAGATCGCATTAGCTAGAAAAATAATGGCCTCATCGTAGTAAAATACTAGCATGTCGGCTTTATTTGACTTTACATTGAAGACGTCAACATAGCGGACCATGTAAGCTGTTATCTTGACATAGTTGTCCTTTACAGAATATATTTGTTTCATTACCTGGCCGGCAGCTCTGTAGCTTGGACGAGGACAGTGGAAAGCAATGACGCTCAGCAGGATCCGCCGACATCCTCTGACATGTCCAGTTTCGCTCGCCATCTTTCTGCTAATATTGAGTGTGCAGCTGGTGAGAGCAGCCTCTGAAAATGACCCCTACAAAATCCTGGGTGTCGGCAGGAGTGCAAGTCAAGCAGAAATCAAAAAGGCATACAAGACCCTCGCAAAGGAATGGTGAGTTACTGAAATTATGTCCCCTAACAGTAGGCCAGCTGCACCTATGGGCTGCAGCAGGTCCCTCAGGTTAACAGCTGCTTTACGGCTACACAGACATGATTACAGACATTTATGAGCCCCAGAAAAATATATCTATTGTGTTGGTGTGCACCTGAACTAGTGCTAATTAGCTTAACCTATCACCAGACAACACTGATATGATTGTATGCATTGCTTTTTGTTTAGGCATCCAGACAAGAACAAGAGCCCTGGAGCTGAGGACATGTTCATTAAGGTTTCAAAGTCATACGAGGTGGGTAAAATTGAATCATTACATGTCATGTACTCTATATCATAGAAACTCATGCTGGAATCCATAATGACTATGTGGTTCATTCACTCTGTTTCACTTTCTATATCTAATGTTCTTGCGGTTGTTGTCACAGTCCTCTCATATGTGCTTTTCATTGTCTTTTGCACACAGATCCTGTCAAACGAGGAACGAAGGTCCAACTTCGACCGCTATGGGCAGACTGATGATAGCCAGCCATTCGGCCATTCGCAGCATCAAGGTTTCCGCGGCTCTCACAACAGCTTCTACTTTGATGAGTCTTTTTTCCATTTCCCCAGGTACAGGTTCAGATTTGTATTGTCTAACATTGAAATAGTTGTCCCCTGTCTTTTATATAGACTATCACGTGTTTGTGAAGACACTATTGTTAAAGAGAACCAAACTGGTAAACTTGAAGCCTAGCTGCTTCTTTTTTGAATATTGCCAAAAGTGCTTTTTTTTTTATTCAAAGCATCCAATATGCTTTAAACTAATTTAGTTTGGTGTGACTTCTTTGTCACTGCTTTTGTCAAGGTAAAAAGTATTTTCTTGTGTCTCTTCTGACAAAACATTTCTTTCTCCATATTCCCATGACCTTGTTTCTAAACATTTATTTCCCGGCAAGCTGCTCTGTCCACATTGAGTGGTTTCAATTAGTCTGTTTGCTTTGGTTATTGATGATTTTATAAAAGACAAACAGCTATCGTCCTAGATCCAAAACTTTTATTTGAAGCGGTTATTGTACTCATACTAGATTAAGCTAATGAATTGAACAACTGATAAATCAACATAATAGGGATCATCTGCTAGCTCTAACTTCTCAAAAGTGATGATGTGCTAGCTAATCGCCATTTCATGCCATTGTGAAAGGAATACCTTTTTCAATTGTTGCCTGTTAATAATAAATTAAGCCATTAACAACATATCACATTGATCTCTTCTTAGCTAGGAGTGGAATTTGATTAAGTAAAAGTTGAAATAATTGCTAGTTGCAGATGTTGGTTGAGACTTAAAGGAGAAAAGCAGCAGTCTGTTGGCTTAATAAAGAAAAGTCTCACTGTCTTGCCTCCTCCAGGTCCAGGGACTTTGCAGACAGCAAGTACCTGCTTCACCACGCGCAGTTTAACAGCGACGTCCTCCCAGACAGTTACAAGAGGCCGTACCTGATCAAAGTGACCTCTGAGTGGTGCTTTGCATGCATCCACATTGAGCCTGTGTGGAAGGAGGCGGTGCAGGAGCTGGAGCCTCTGGGTAAGTCTGCTGTCACTCCCATCAGTCCGCCCACTGTTCAGGAAGATGCTTGGTTCCTCTAAAACAGTGCTTCTCAAAGTGTGGTCCGCGGACCACTGGTGGTCCGTGAGCGCCCCCTAGTGGTCCGTGAGTATATTGGTAACATTTCACAATTTAAATAAATGTATTTATTTAAGTTGTCCGCACTCTCGCGGGGATATCTCCGCAATGGAGCAAGCTTAAGTTTCACTTTCGGTTGCATGATATAGCCCAGCGCAACACCTTCATCACACATGTTGCCACTTGTTTGTACCATTTTCAGGTGATTTGTAATCTGTTCTAGAAAAAAAAGAAGTGTTTGTGGAGTTTTTGTATTGGTTAAGTGGTCCTAGTTTGAGAAACACTGCTCTAAAAGCATCAGCTCTAATGTTTGCTCAGTGGCAGGCCATTAGATAAATGTGTTTAAGTGTTAAGATGCTTTACTGGGAGCCAAGACCTTAATTAATTATTTATTTTGGGTTCATTTCGTTTTTCTTGCCTAATGGAACAAAGAGTAAAGCCAAGGGAAGGATTTAACCAAATGTAAGAATTGTCTGGCACTGGAGATGATATTCTAAGTTATTTCGGTGATTCTGCTAATTAGATATACAGTTTCCTGTTCCCTACAGACTTCATCTCATTTGTAGTCTTTAATGGTCAAATGCCCTGCCCTAGAAAAATATCCTGCACATTTATGTTCCCAATGCTCTTCACTATGCAAAAGTCACCAGTCTAAACCAGTTGAGTTTTTATTCAGTAAAGATGAAGATGAATGTTTTAAGATTTATGAAACTAAGCTCAGTACACAATTCTATTTCCAGCTTTTCTTGCTACGAGTGTTTTTTCTGTGGGTTTGTCATAATAAGCCACATCTCTTACATGAAACAGTAATTCTACCCATTGTTTATATTAAGTTATTGACAGATGCATCCCATGTATATCTCAGATGCAAAGCCTTAGTACAAAATCCCCCTTCAGAGCGATAAGAAAACTTGTTTCAAAGTCTTTCTGCTCAGGTTTTGTCATTTGCTGTTGTATGGATGCACAGATTCAGCGCGATGCTAAAAACAGACTTACTGCATTCATCTTTTATGGACCCTTTCCATTAGGCAGTCCCTCACTTATTTCAAAGACTCAAGTAAAAAATCCAACGTCTTGAAGTTGTCTGGTCTGTGTTTCTTTACTGCACCGTTTGAAATCCCTATTTGAACAGCATCCAGTGTGATTTTGCTGAAATATTGGTGCATTTACCGAGACATTTTTCTAAACATAAATGATCTTAAAGACCATGAGTCTGTGGTTGTATGTTCTGTTTTCATCGTTGAAAATCACTGGATATCGTGGTGTGAAATGAGTTTCATGCAGCATTACCCCTTCATTGTGACAACACTTCCTCTACTGTATCAGTTGCAATAGCAGTCTATTTTTGCTTTTACACCAGGTGTTGGCATTGGCATCGTGGACCTGGGTTACGAGCGTCGCCTGGCCAACCAGCTGGGAGCCCACCGCGCCCCCTCCATCATCGGGCTGGTGAACGGCAGGGTGACCTTCTTCCATCAGGCTGTGATACGGGAGCACCTGCGACAGTTCATTGACGACCTGCTGCCCCATAAACTGGTGGAAAAGGTAAACGCAACAGATGTAAAAATACTGCTTCATGTATGTACCCTCAGATTAGTTAAACCAGATACCAGGCATTTTGTTTCTTAGTTTATGGGACGGATTAGGCCTTTAGAATCTCTGCCATGACAGTATTTTACAGAGAAAATGTATGTTTTAAATAAGGCCTAAATGTCTGCCACTGTGGGCCTGGGTCTGTCTGCAAGTTCTTATATATCTCAACCTGATTTTTGCCCGATTCCTAAATCATTCTAGGCCTGATTATGTAAACATATATTTACAAGTGAAGTTTCTCAAAATGTGAAGTGGTGCATTGTTTTACAATTGAGCAAAAATACAATGTTTAACTAATTGCCCTTGTTCCCACAGATCACAGACAACAACTACATTGCTTTTCTGGATAGCTGGCGTGTGGAAAATAAGCCCAGCGTTATTTTGTTTGACCAAGTTCCTGTTGTTCCTCTACTCTATAAAGTAAGCAATGCATTGACGCACACGCACATACACACTAAATACTACATTTTATTTACAAGGTTGATGTTGTGGTGTGGTTTCCACCAGTACAAAAGACAGCAGATATATTAAACTCCAGCACCAAATATAGAGCCATCTGTGGGAACAGCTCTTTCTCATTTTTCTGTTCACTAAGTACTCTTTTCATCTATTACATTCATATACTCTGGAAATATTGTTTGAATGACTTAATATGAATAAATGTGTTGAAAAAGACGGAGAAAAGGAATAATTCCGGGCCAATTATTGGAACAGTGTGAACCAATCAGATGTCTTCTTTTCAACACATTCCTCTACAATTCGATATATATTTGTATCCTCCAGTTAACAGCCTTTGCCTACAAAGACTACGTGCGCTTCGGGTACGTGGACCAGGGTGAGAAACACAACAATCGGCTCCTGCGGCAGTTCAACATCAACACGTACGCCCCCACCATGCTTCTGTTTAAAGAGGACACTGAGAAGCCTGTTGATATCATCCAGGTAATAAAATAAAGAAGTGAACGAATTGGCTGACTATTTTTGTCAATCTGCATTATACTAGTTCTTGCTCTGCACCCTTCACACCCCCTCACTTTCTCTCCTTCAGGCCAGAGGGATGAAGCGACAGATCATGGAGGAGTTTGTCTCCAACAACAAGTTCCTGCAGGTTCCACGGCTGGTCAACCAGCAGCTTTTTGATGAGCTGTGCCCTGTCAAGCAGTTCCACCGACGGAGGAAGTAAGATTTATTTATGTATTTTATATGTTTATGAGCAGGATCTTAAGCCTTTGGACCTGTATTGAATATCTCTCCTACATTGTTATATCGTTGTATGAATTGTTGTAGAAAGGAAAGGAAAAAGCCAAGCCCAGAATTCGAATTTCAAACATCACAAGAAGCAAAACAGAATTGTCAGACAGGCATTACAGCGGGTGTCACTGAACTGAAACGTTGTGTCTTTAGTCTATTTGCAGCAAGTGAATTGACTGTGAATGTTTTGCAGGTACTGTGTGCTGCTGATCACGGGGGAGGACCAAGCCTTCCTAACAGGCAATAAAGCCTTTCTAGACTTTGCATCGGTCAACAAAAAAGACGTGCTGCGGTTTGCATACGTCTACCAGCGGCAGCAGCAGCCTCTCTGCCAGGCACTGCTCCATAATCAGGCTGCACTCTCACCCCAGGTCAGTGGCACAAACGCATACAAAGTGCACACGCATGCATCATTCACATGCTGGTTTCGTATGCAAAGATGCAAAAAAATCTCCTCATAATCAAATGCATGACACAAAGGAAGGAAATCTGTCTTTCAGTTCATTGAGGACAACGGGTGCTTGCTGTAAAATGTTCTGTATCCAGCGTATCCAGAATTGGATATGTGTCAGATTACCGATATGTTCACCCTGAGACTCTGTATACAGTGAAAGTGATTTATTTTGCCCGCTGACAGGTGGTGATTCTCGAGAGGCGGAGCCAAGCCGGCAAGGTCATGTACCGCTCTGTGAGTGGTGGATGGAACGGCAGCGAGGAAGATAAGTACCGCCTCCACGAACAGCTGGAGATCCTACAGAAGGACCCCACCTATCTGAGCTCAGACGCCACCCTGCCAGAACTCAACAACGAGATGGCCCCCGTAAGTTTCTGCAGACACACACACACACACACGCACAAACACACACACACGCACACCCCTTTAGCGTTGGACTGGAGATGCTGACAGTGATGAATACAACTACAGGTATTCTTTGTGGGTTAATGGAATTGTTTTCGGTTTAATTTCCCCAGATGTTTATCATTCAGTGGATGAATGCTGCCTCTGATTACGTCCTTCAAGTATATGATGACCTTCTCTACTCAAACTGGTAAGACAACACTCGCCCAGCATTAATGCAAACAAGAGTCAGACAGATAAGGTTGTGTACTTTCTGAAATCTATCGGAAGCTTAGTCATGCTTCTGCATCGAGATGCTGCCATAAAATGTACACATTTAGGGTGTCCTGTCATAGCCGCGATGCACCTTTTCTTTTGGAAAAGATGTCAGGAAGACTACGAGTGTTAATGGTTGATATGGGCTGCTGTGTGCTTTCTCCTACTTGTTTGGTTAATTACATATTCTCTCCTCAAGGCGCGAGATGATGCCCATCCTGTCGCTGATCTTCTCAGCTCTCTTCATTCTTTTTGGCACCGTCATCATTCAGGCCTTCAGGTGAGAGTGCACCATGACTCTTTTTTGTATTCATTTGAGCATTTGACTTGCAATTCCTTTCATTACAAATATCCTGTACATAACTTGTCGACTAAATCTGCAATCGATGGATCTTTATCTTATTTTCTTCTAATTCCGCTTGATTATTAGTGGTGTTAACTTCTGTTGAGTCAAATACCTGCTGGATATCATTTCCCTAAGAGTCAGAGCTGTTGGTGTTCACACTAATGATTTCCTTTTTTCATTTTCAGTGAGCCAGGTGAGAGCACACCCCGGAAACCAAAGCCAAAGGAGCAAACGCAGTCCGAGGAAGACGCATCGAGTAGAGCCAGTACTTCAAGGTAATGTAATGAAAGGGAACACGAGATAGACACGGAATACAACAGATAGCGGATACTTACTTACTCACAATACAACTTATAACTGGTAACTAAGGAAATCATTAAATGTCAGAGCGATGTTTCTAAACCTTATTTTGCAGTTAATATATCTTGCTGGCAGGACCCTAGCGTGTCTGAGCCAAACTCCTCTCGATAAAAATAACCTTAAAGGGACAATTCACCTCGACATTCGATGTACGTATTATTCCTCTTATGTAGTGTCATGGCCTGGCTCTTGGCCATAATAAAGAACCCGGAAAGGACGCGATATAAGGAAAGATATTTATTCAAATAAACTCAACTTAACATAAAGAGCTACCACAATGGGATGCGTTGCGTTAATCAGTAAGATCAGTAGTGTTGGTGTGGGTGTGTGAACATGGTGTGGTGCAATGTCTTGAATGCCAAACTAAGATGAAGGTAAACGCATAAATAAGGTAGCTGCTCTCCAAACAAATCCTCCAACAGAGAGAGCGAACAAGACTCTGGCCATTTCTCAATGTCGAGTAGAGCTGCTGCAGAGCCACTATTTCAAGTATACTACGTCATCGAGTGGCGCCGAATGCTTGGCATTTAACATGCATTTAAACTGTCCTTCGGCGCCACTCGATGACGTAGTATACTTGAAATAGTGGCTCTGCAGCAGGTTTACTCGACATTGAGAAACGGCCTCTAGCTCGGGCCTTTCACTCCTCAGCAACCGGCGGTCAGGTGCCCTCAATCAGTGCTGATACGGATGAAGGGAGATCGTTAAAGGGACATACACACACACAACAGGGGAGAGTAAAGCAGGAGCCGTCACAGTAGTTGTATCGGTGTAGATCAGTGTTTCTCAAACTTTTTCATTCCAAGGACCACTTAACCAATAAAAAAACACTCGCGGACCACCTAACTCCACAAATATCCAAAAACACATCGTTTTTTACAAATCGCCTGAAAATGGTACAAACAAGTGGCCACATGTGTGATGAAGGTGTTTATCTGGGCTATATCATGCAATCGAAAGTGAAGCTTAAGCTCGCTCCATTGCAGAGATATTCCCGCGAGAGTGCGGAAAACTTAAATGTATTTATTTATTTCAAATGTGACATTTTACCAATATACTCACAGACCACTACGGGGGCGCTCGCGGACCACTGGACCACACTTTGAGAAGCATTGGTGTAGATAAAGAAGACTAAACAAGCTTCTTCGGCGCTTTAATAGACAAACACGACATCTAGTTTAGATTGTTTTCTTTTTCCTCCCTGTATTCTTCCCTCACTCCTTCTTTCTCATTGGCTGCTGCAGCCGTCCTCCTAAGAAGGACTTTGTGGAAGTGACGGAGCTGACGGACATCACGTACATCAGCAACCTGGTGAAGCTGAGGCCCGGCCACATCAACGTTGTACTCGTGCTCACCAACGCCTCTAAGAATGCCCTGCTCAGGAAATATGCCAAGGAGGTTTTTTCTTTCTCTGGGTAAGTCTCCTCACTACAGTTTTTAAGTTTCTATTATTCTTAGTTTATTCATTTAAAAAAAAAAAAGGGAAGCCTTCCAAATGCAGTCTGTAAATGAGCACTGAATGTGGTTAAAACAACTATAAATGTTGAGTCTACTTGTCTTACCGATGTTTAAGTAACTTGCCTTTTTAAATAATGGAACTAAGTGTATATATTGATTAAAAAGAAAAGAAACGTGTCCACTAAGGTGCCAATATTTTTCACTTGGTCCAGTTAATAATCCTAAACCCCTATGCCACTACAGGACTCAGACGCTCCACTTCTCCTTCCTTAACGGTGATAAGCACCGCCACTGGATGCCATCGCTCCTTCGCTCGACATCTGACACCATGCCGAGTCATTCGGACGAGGATGAGGAGTCTCCAGACTACGCCGGCCACGTCCTGGCCCTCAACGGCCACAAGAAATACTTTTGCCTCTTTAGACCCGTCTTCACCGGAGACGATCCCAACGACTCGGCGTCTGAAACCTCGTCCTCTGAGAGCAGGAGGAAGTCCCGGTCCAGGTCCAGGTCCAGCTCCCACTCTCGGTCCAGGTCCCATTCCAGGGAGGATGGGGCCGTACCCAAGAGGGGCTCAAACAGGGCCACCACCATAGAAGTGCACCACAAGCTGGACAGACTGGGACTGTGGATGGAGAGGCTGATGGAGGGGACCCTCCCCCGGTTACAGGTCACCGCATGGCCCTCTCTTGGCGAAACCAATAACTCCTCTGCAGAGAGCTGAGTTTAAAGTTACAAAGGTGGAATGGTAGTGCACACACGCCTGATGAGGGTCTTCAGCAAGAAAACTGCAGAACAATGTTGCAGTTTTCAAATCATATTTTAGGTTCTGTTTGGCAAAAGTATGTCGTCAAACTAAGCTGTTGCGAGCTTTTTACAGACGTTTTTATTTTATCTGCTAAACAGTTTGAAGCAGATCAAAATGTATGGTTTAGAGAGAGTAGTGTGCTACCACAAATCTTTAACACGCGCATGAGGCAAAGGTTAAGAGTTCGCTGCATGATGCGGCTTCATGTCATGTCATGTACAAGGCAAAAGGAGGGAAAAGAAGAGACTCTATAGGAAAAATCAATAGCTGTTACACACACACACACACCACACACACCACACACACCTTACTCAGAAGCCTCATGGTACTAGCTAGCTGTGTGTGTGTCCATGTATGTATGTATGTGACACATTAACTTCGGTTCCTAGTGTTTTTCCCCCTCTTTTCTCTCGTCTCCATATATACATTAGATCAAAATCTAGCAGCTTGGAATTAGTGCAATTATTTTTGCTCTACTTTGTATCTTTGGACAGCAAGAGCCTCTAAAACTTGACACGAGCCTGACCACATCGTCTATCATGAGTATTTACTTCTGACAGTAGGTGGAAGCAGGTTAATACGAATAGAGGCTTGGACACTAAGCCTGATGCACTGAATTAATAAATATATTTTTTGTTTTTAGATTTTCTTTTTTTTTTTTTTACTTTTAGGACCTTTTTCAGTTGAGTTTATTGTTGATTTATCAATTGCTGGTGTTGATCTGACAGAAACATTTTTTATTCCAAGCATTAAGACAGAGAATAGAGCATTGTTAGCAGCAATAATTACGTAGTCACATAACACTATCTACATTTCATCTTCCCAAAGAGTTTATAATTAAAAACATATTTTATTCCTGATTTCTGCTCAGAGCCATGTTGCCATGTCCTGCTGCTGTTGTAGGGCTTTCATATTTAACATGCTGTCTGCCAAGTTTGAATTCTGATAAAGTTGTATATGATTTTGGGTGGGTAGTACCCAAAATTAAATCTGCCTTTTTGTCTTTTAGCTGTTTTAACTTTGGGCTGGTTTTACCTTTTTTAATAAAAAATCTCTCTGAATCAGGGGGCAATGATAAATCCCATCTTATTATACTTGCCCTTTTTAAGGCTGTGCCCTTAAACCACTGTAAATGTCAATGCATGGAATATGTAGACCTAATATCACGAACAATTGTTAAGTGAATTTGCACTGGCAGCTTCAACCCTTCACCCTGTCTCTCTCCCCCTTTTACTCTGTAATTGAATAACTTGCTGCTAAACAAATAATATTTGCAGTACACTGTAACTCATCTTTTCCTTCTTGTATGTCCTTTGACCTTCATTTGTGTGTATATCCATCTGTAAGAAATTAAGTGTAAATTATTAAAAGAAATGCCTTTTAAAACATTTTATTTATTAAAATGTGTGGATATGATACATAATGTTGCTTAATTCTTCTTCATATTAAGAAATGTTGGTATCTACAGCAAGGCAGCAAGGCACCAAGGCGCAATGGATTCTCCAGATACTAGATTGTATAATAATATTACAGAATACATTAGGTAACTTTTAATTATTTGACTTGACATAATCAGCGCATACTAAAAGAACAAATATTTTCCATAAATATAACTACACATTAATACATTTTCAGCAGCATGTGCATTATACAGTACATGTCTTTGTGTTTTGTACGACAAAACAGGCTCACACTGTTTAAGGCAGGGGTGGGGAACCTCCGACCCCCGGGCCGTATACGGCCCGCGAGTCCATTTGGTACGGTCCTCGAGGTAATTTATAAACACACGCAAAAAAGAAAAAAATTAAAGAAATCTAGACCGCAAAATAATTAAACAAGTGAGTACCTGTTTTTCCTGGCCAAGGTCAGGGTCCTTGAACACAACTCAAGCCTAATGTGTCATCACGTGTTATATGTCTCGTCTGACAGGGGTGTAGTTCTGACGTAGAGCACCAGAACGCCGCTCCGCTCCAGCACTTCCAAAAATTGCAGTACCCATAAGGAGCCGTACACATGCTGCAGTTTCTGCGTGGCTGTGTTTTAGTTGTAAGCCCAGTGGCGATCTGTCATACTGATCATACAGTCAATAACTTTGTTGTTATTAGCATCTGGTTAGCTAGCTATGCTAACGAATATAAGAAGCTTTTTCTCCAACCAGTGAGGTAAAGGCACATCTTTATATGATCATTATAGTTATAAGAGAATATAAGAGAATAAAGTAAACAGGTATAAAATACTATATGACAGTAAAACAAAGTTGTTATTAATAAACAAGAATACAGTTTGAAAGGAGTGATTTGTAAAATACCTGCTTACAGTTGTGTTTCATATGGGTGTTGAGAGATGTATCCATAGATCTCCTAATGTTGCTCTCAAAGTGCACCAGATTGATGCTTTTAACTTCAACATTTAAAAAAAAAATCTTCCCGGGGGAGAATGCCCCCCGGACCCCCCTAGAGGAGGTTAGGTCCCCCCCCACTTAAATCATGTTCACAGGAGTCTAAATACATTTGCACACATCTTGTGTCCATATCTTTCTGTTTTGGTAGTCATGCCACAACCGTGCACGTGCATGCGTGAGTCATGGCAAGATATCTGGATTAAGAGGTTGCTTTTTCTTTGCACAGCATGAAAGAAAGGTGAAATGAGTGGGCTGTGATTTTAGTATTTTTAAGCAGAGGTCAATCATTTGTACGGCCCTCGGAGGATGTTGAAAACATTGAAATGGCCCTTGAGAGGAAAAAGGTTTAAGGAGATGAAAACACTTTCTTCATGTCCATCTCCTCGGGGCCGAAGGAGACGGGCAGCAGCTCGTCCACGGTCATCTTCCGGTGAGAGCCGTCGGACTTTGACAGGTACACATCACAGTTTAAACCAAACTGAAGGAAATGGCAAAAAAGAAAATATTAAAAGTTGTCTGATTCCATCACAAAGCCTCCCGTCTTTATGGTGTTTTGTGCGTATGGTCATGACTAAAAACCCCAGATGTTTTACCTCTCTAATGAATTGCCTGCAGGCTCCACATGGCGAGATGAACTGGTCCTTTTGGTCACTGCAAAGAACATATGAGGACACAAAGAAGTTCGGAAATGAAACTCTGGGAAATGTTTATTATTGAAATGAAGGACCTTTTAGCCTGATGCTCATCTCAAAATGTCTCAGTGTGACGACTCTACTATGAAACTTCACAATGCCTCTCATGTTCATCTGTTCTGGTTTTCTCGCTTTAGCTCTAAACATGTCCCACATTCAAAAACTAACACTCCTTTATGTTATACATCTTCTATTTTGAATTTCAAATGCCTAATGATGTAAATAATTCATAGTATTTATTCATGTTCCTTTTCAGATATAAAGTACAATTTATGATTTCATATTTTTATCATTTAATTTGAATTTGATTCTATTCTATATTTAGGCTTCTTCTTTTTGTACAATAAGGGAAGTTTAATGACGTGCAAAGACAAAGTGAGTAATGGTTTGATAAAACAGGAATGCTGACTGAGAGGGTTCAAACTTGACATGCAGGAAATGCCCATATTACTTAGGAGTGGAAATTACCTGGCAATTGCAATTGCCTTGAAACTTCTGTAGCCTTCAGAAACCGCTTTTGAGATAGCATTCCTTTCAGCACATACACCCAAGTTGTAGCATGCATTCTCTACATTGCAACCTGCCAAGGACACAATTACACTCATTAGTTAGTTTATGAGCAGTGGTGTACATTAACTAAGTAGATTTACTCAAGTACTGACTGTACTTAAGTACAATTTTGAGGCACTTGTACTTTACTTGAGTATTTCTATTTAATGATACTTCATACTTCTACCCCACTACAACTCAGAGGTAAATATTGTACTTTTACTCCACTACATTTTCGCAGTACCTTTAGTTACTTTGCAGAAATAGCTGAATGATAAACAATATGATCAACACTTACATTTAGTTACACCTGGAGTTAATTCACAAGCTACCCTGCAGCATACAAAGTCATTCAAACTAGCTGCACCTTTACCAGCTTTGAGAACACTTTAATGCATCAATGATTACAATCAAAACATTAAATATATATTATTCTTGGTCAATCTGCATAATGAGTACTTTAACTGTTGTTACTTGAAGTATATTTTGATGCTAATACTTTTCTACTTTTTCTTGACTAACATTTTGAATGCAGGACTTCTACTTGTAACAGAGTATTCCTACACTCTTGTACTTATCCTCATACTTAAGAACAAGATCTGAGTACTTCTTCAACCTCTGAACAAAATGTCAAAGTAATAAAAAGAGGCTCTGTTTACTTATTCTATCGTGTTCAAACTGTTAACAGGTCATTGCACTCAAACCTGTATGCTAACTATTTGCCCCCCAGACATTTCTGCTTGGGTTAATCTGACTGTTTAAGGCAGGGGTGTCAAACTCAAGGCCCGGGGGCCAAATCCGGCCCGCAAACTCTTTTTCTGTGGCCCGCAAGAGCTTGCAAAGAATATAATACGTTTATTATACGGTTACATGCCGCTTAACAGAAGCACGTTGCCCATAAACTACATATTCCACGATGCATCTTGTTTTGTGACATGTGCACTGAAGAGACTTGCAATTATTTGCCCTAGACTTCTGCTTTCAGACGTAGTTAGTTATTACCATATCCGATAATAATCCAATGCAGGGGCAATAATGTAATATAATACATTATTTTATATATATTATATATTTATATATGTATTTTTATATAGTCTTAAAGTTACAACCGGCCCTTTGAGTGCAACCCTAATGCTAATGTAGCCCGCGGTGAAATTGAGTTTGACACCCCTGGTTTAAGCTTTAACTAGAAGAGCAACATGAACAGGAGAGTTGTGTCTTTGCCTCATTGTTGACAATCATTTGCCATCCCTGTCAGTAAGTGCAATGCTGCAGACGCAAGAGACGCAAGGTCAAAAGGTCACCTTATCTCATGGGAAAGAGTGGTTGATACCTTATTCAACCAATGGGAATGGTTTAGACTCATCCTAGTACAGCTTCTGCTGGGAGACATGTTAAAATATAACCTTTCCACAGACTGACTGTTGTCCAGTAATAATTAACAGTGCAGCAAATTGAAACTTATACTAACTGAAACATCTTGTGGTTTTAATAAAGTTCTGTTTCAACACCAAAGCAGAAGAAACTCAAACACCAGGTACATCTGATTGGTCTGATAAGACATTTTAGACTTTTACAACACATCCAGATATATTATATTCTTTAAAGTCTACTTGCTGATAATGGCAAATATTAGTATGAGGGGAAATAATTTTGAATGCAGATTTCACTGTTAAAACTCAACAGTCGTTTAATTAAACTGGAATTCTTCATGCCAAATATTAACTCTAAACAAGCAATCCAAAGGCCAACTTGTACCTTACCTCTAAAAACAGTGTTGTCCATGGTCAGGAGGGCAGCTCCCACTCTGAACTTGCTGTAGGGACAGTACGCATGCTGCTTTGCCTCCTGAGACTGTTGGATCAGCTTCTCTATTGCTTCTTGAGACAAGTGTCTGGAGCCTTGGTCGTTAATATGCGTCACAGTGCTGCTGGACTTGACTTGGTCCATGATTGCCCTAGGGGTCTGTAAGGCTGTTTTTGAGTGAATCAGTGAGTCTATTGTAGCTCAGCTTTGAATGGCAATGGGACAGAGGGTAGGGGGAGAGCAGAGCCCTAGAGAGATAAGAGTTACGACACTCCCAGACCTCCGTTGTAAAAAATGGCGGCGCCTACTTCCAGGGTATGGACATCGAAATAGTTCCGAATATTGTCATTTGGGCGTTGGACCTCACTTCACATTACGGCGCGTCGATTAGTTCCAGAGGTAAGTTGCTGAAATATCGAACTCTTTTGAATTGTCAACTGTCTATATTGTATCAGAGGCCCTTTATGATGCTTATACTGGTCTTCATTTGTATATGCACAGCGTAATTATCTATATTTTATCTTGGTTGTTACAACCAATTTTGCTAGCATTGCCTGCTAGTTAGCTAGCGCGACTTTGTCAGCTTTGAAGGTAAGATTTCAGTAATGAATCGCTAGCAGCTTATATATCAATGATGCTGGGTAACTAACAAGCAGGATTTAGATTGATTATGTGTTTTTATTGTTATTTTGATTTTTATCTGCTGAACCTGACCGTGTCAGCCATCCTTAGTCGGCTTTTTCCAGTATGATATGACTTAAAGAGCCTGTGAAACGAGTTTCCCCCATCATCCAAACCCATCAATTTGAGTAAATATTGTCCCCTTGAAAACCGTTACTGAATTGATTTTGGATATTTGTACTTTGATAACCATTAATCTGCCCTTCAATGTTGACCATTTTCTGGATCTTCTCGGGGATTCTTCAAGTCCCGCCAAATTACGTGTGACGTCATTGCGGGCACAGCGCTCCAGCTGCACGGTTCAGGATCCCAGCATCTGCATGTAAACGCACGATGGCGCACACAGCAGCAAGCTCAGACAGTGATGACAGTTTAATTTTGAACGTGTCTGAGGCAGGCAAGGCAAGGCAAGTTTATTTATATAGCACTTTTCAACACAAGGCAATTCAAAGTGCTTTACAAAAAAATGAAAGACATTAAGAAAATGGCATTTAAAATCATTAAAAAGAAAAGCGAATAAAATAAAAGTTACAGTGCAGTCTATGATATGAATAGTTCAATTAAAAGCAGCGACAAAAAGAAAAGTCTTCAGCCTGGATTTAAAAGTAGTAAGAGTCGCAGCGGACCTGCAGGTTTCTGGGAGTTTGTTCCAGATATTTGGAGCATAATAACTGAACGCTGCTTTACCATGTTTAGTTCTGACTCTGGGGACAGAAAGCTGACCAGTCCCTGAAGACCTGAGAGATCTGGATGGTTCATAATTTAGCAGGAGGTCAGAAATGTATTAAAATCATCCCGGGACTCTTGACCGGCCCACTTCGGTACCGCTAGTAAATTGTCAACGGGGGGAGTGGGGGATGTCAGGGGCGGCGGGTGCAAATATGTGTGTCACTGCATCCTGGTAAAATACAAATATAATGTATAATGTCTGTGTCTTTGACATTAGCGCTGCTAGCCACCTGTGCCCTGTACTACGAAGCCAGTTCAACATACCCTGGATATGTTTGAGTAACAAACAAACTAACAACAACAACAAACTAACAAACGAGATCTCGCTAAGCGGTCCTACGACGCTGGTTATCAACTCGGTAAATCAAGCCAGGGTTTCTCTCACCAGCTGAGAGCGCGTTCACGTCTAAGACACGAGTGGATCTGACTTTAATTACATTTGACTCGAGTGTTTCGTCAACATAATGTGTTGCTTAAAATAATACTTCTGCATACAGTATGTGACACTGTAAGTGTTGCACGGCCAGATACGGCTGGAGAAGCTGACTCAGATAAGGAAATATATGATATATTATGATATTATATGATCGATGATCAGATTGATGATGTAATATGAATGATAAGTGCGACACGTCGGCGTCTTCTCTGCATACGTCAGTTTAAACTTCCTTTATCCTGTAATATGACTTGAGAGATTTAAACTCCGCACATTGAGTTGATCTCTTTTCTATAGACGCCGGAGGCGGGCAGCGTCAGGTAAAAAAAGTTATTTAGCCTTCCCAAACCTGAGCCTCACGCGCCGCCTATGGGGGATGTACTAGTGACTTATCCGACCGGCCCACTTCGGTACCGGCCCATCGGGATTCGTCCCGATGGCCAGTCCGCCACTGCACCCAGCCCACGTAAACTGTCAACGGGGGGAGCCTCGCTGCGGGGAAACGGTGGACCTAGTGTCCCGATCGGAGTGGGAATAATAATAATAATAATCCGTGCACTTTATCCATTAATTTCCCAACATTGTGGTAAAAAACCACACGTTTAATCCACGTTGGTGTACTACAACTACAAAAAGCATCGGTTTGTTTTCTCATCAGGAAATGCAAACCGGCTCAAACAAACGATTTTTAATCATCATCCTCACGATCATTTAATGTATCATATGTTCACCGAATTGACATGAAAGCACTAATAAATGTAGTTTCATCCACTTGAGTTTACAACTACAAAAATAATCGATTTGTTTTTATATCACATCCTACGGGAGGAAATTCAGCAGCTCTCACTACCGATTTTTAATCCTAATTTAATCATCATGTTCACCACGATCATTTATGTTTATGTTCGCCGAATTGACATGAAAGCACTGACAAGTATGAATATACTGTAGTCAACTTCATTACAACGTTATTAACGTGCCTAAACTCAGTAATTCACCATTTATACGCATGACAACACACTTTGTCCGTGTTTGGCTCTCTCGCCGCACAGTGAAGCGTTCCCGCATTGACGTCACTTCCGGCTTCCCCCAAAACCTCAAAATGAGTCGAAGGAATTTCCCCGCGATGTTCCAAATTATTGATATTTATTGGAACGGTATCGCACCTTCTTTTTTAAACTGACGGTTCGAGGTGACTAGTAGCCCAATATTTCATTGCACAACAGTTGTTGGGATGCTGTCACAGGCTCTTTAACTGTTAGCACTAGTAGAAATGAGGTGGCGTTTGTGATAAATATTTCATTTAATATTTCATTGAATTTTGGGATATACTAACATTTCATTCTGTGACATGTTGACTGTACTTAGTTTTTTTTTGTATTGTTCCATGTTAAAGAGCCTGTGACAGCATCCCAACAACTGTTGTGCAATAAAATATTGGGCTACTAGTCATCTCGAACCGTCAGTTTAAAAAAGAAGATGCGATACCGTTCCGATATCAATAATTTCGAACATCGCGGGGAAATTCCTTCGACTCATTTTGAAGTTTTGGGGGAAGCCGGAAGTGACGTCAATGCGGGAACGCTTCACTGTGCGGCGAGAGTTCTTATTATACATCCTTGAGCGAGAGAGCCAAACACGGACAAAGTGTGTTGTCATGCGTAGAAATGGTGAATTACTGAGTTTAGGCACGTTAATAACGTTTTAATGAAGTTGACTACAGTATATTCATATTTGTCAGTGCTTTCATGTCAATTCGGCGAACATAAACATAAATGATCGTGGTGAAGATGATGATTAAATTAGGATTAAAAATCGGTAGTGAGAGCTGCTTAATTTCCTCCCGTAGGATGTGATATAAAAACAAATCGGTTATTTTTGTAGTTGTAAACTCAAGTGGATGAAACTACATTTATTAGTGCTTTCATGTCAATTCGGTGAACATATGATACATTAAATGATCGTGAGGATTGTAGTGATCACTATTTAACCACTGGGACATAATTCACACATGGAACTATAGTGGGGGGTATTGTTTCCACACGGACAGGTATGTGTAATCTATATATGTTGTGTGCCCTCCTGGCTCTCTCTCTTGTCGACCCGGGCTGCGACCCGACAACATGTCCTTTGCAGCTCCGCAATAAATTACTATTCTTGCACCTTCCTTGCACCGCCTCCGACTCCATATCTCCCGGCACTACACTGGTGACCCCGATACGTTTCGTGAAGTTTCCGGGACGGACCCGTACACGGCAGAAAAACTCTGTTTTTCGTCTCGAAATGCCGGGGAGGATTGGAATCATCCGTGGCTGCCACCGGCACGCGGACTGAGGCTCGGTGTGCGCCCCGCGGGATGGCTGGGGACGTTGCTCACCATTCCCGCATCTGCCTTCCTGCTACAGGGAGACCATGCACGACCAGCAACCCGATTGCTGTGTTATATGTCTCGTCTGACAGGGGTGTAGTTCTGACGTAGAGCACCAGAACGCCGCTCCGCTCCAGCACTTCCAAAAATTGCAGTACCCATAAGGAGCCGTACACATGCTGCAGTTTCTGCGTGGCTGTGTTTTAGTTTTAAGCCCAGTGGCGATCTGTCATACTGATCATACAGTCAATAACTTTGTTGTTATTAGCATCTGGTTAGCTAGCTATGCTAACGAATATAAGAAGCTTTTTCTCCAACCAGTGAGGTAAAGGCACATCTTTATATGATCATTATAGTTATAAGAGAATATAAGAGAATAAAGTAAACAGGTATAAAATACTATATGACAGTAAAACAAAGTTGTTATTAATAAACAAGAATACAGTTTGAAAGGAGTGATTTGTAAAATACCTGCTTACAGTTGTGTTTCATATGGGTGTTGAGAGATGTATCCATAGATCTCCTAATGTTGCTCTCAAAGTGCACCAGATTGATGCTTTTAACTTCAACATTTAAAAAAAAAATCTTCCCGGGGGAGAATGCCCCCCGGACCCCCCTAGAGGAGGTTAGGTCCCCCCCCCACTTAAATCATGTTCACAGGAGTCTAAATACATTTGCACACATCTTGTGTCCATATCTTTCTGTTTTGGTAGTCATGCCACAACCGTGCACGTGCATGCGTGAGTCATGGCAAGATATCTGGATTAAGAGGTTGCTTTTTCTTTGCACAGCATGAAAGAAAGGTGAAATGAGTGGGCTGTGATTTTAGTATTTTTAAGCAGAGGTCAATCATTTGTACGGCCCTCGGAGGATGTTGAAAACATTGAAATGGCCCTTGAGAGGAAAAAGGTTTAAGGAGATGAAAACACTTTCTTCATGTCCATCTCCTCGGGGCCGAAGGAGACGGGCAGCAGCTCGTCCACGGTCATCTTCCGGTGAGAGCCGTCGGACTTTGACAGGTACACATCACAGTTTAAACCAAACTGAAGGAAATGGCAAAAAAGAAAATATTAAAAGTTGTCTGATTCCATCACAAAGCCTCCCGTCTTTATGGTGTTTTGTGCGTATGGTCATGACTAAAAACCCCAGATGTTTTACCTCTCTAATGAATTGCCTGCAGGCTCCACATGGCGAGATGAACTGGTCCTTTTGGTCACTGCAAAGAACATATGAGGACACAAAGAAGTTCGGAAATGAAACTCTGGGAAATGTTTATTATTGAAATGAAGGACCTTTTAGCCTGATGCTCATCTCAAAATGTCTCAGTGTGACGACTCTACTATGAAACTTCACAATGCCTCTCATGTTCATCTGTTCTGGTTTTCTCGCTTTAGCTCTAAACATGTCCCACATTCAAAAACTAACACTCCTTTATGTTATACATCTTCTATTTTGAATTTCAAATGCCTAATGATGTAAATAATTCATAGTATTTATTCATGTTCCTTTTCAGATATAAAGTACAATTTATGATTTCATATTTTTATCATTTAATTTGAATTTGATTCTATTCTATATTTAGGCTTCTTCTTTTTGTACAATAAGGGAAGTTTAATGACGTGCAAAGACAAAGTGAGTAATGGTTTGATAAAACAGGAATGCTGACTGAGAGGGTTCAAACTTGACATGCAGGAAATGCCCATATTACTTAGGAGTGGAAATTACCTGGCAATTGCAATTGCCTTGAAACTTCTGTAGCCTTCAGAAACCGCTTTTGAGATAGCATTCCTTTCAGCACATACACCCAAGTTGTAGCATGCATTCTCTACATTGCAACCTGCCAAGGACACAATTACACTCATTAGTTAGTTTATGAGCAGTGGTGTACATTAACTAAGTAGATTTACTCAAGTACTGACTGTACTTAAGTACAATTTTGAGGCACTTGTACTTTACTTGAGTATTTCTATTTAATGATACTTCATACTTCTACCCCACTACAACTCAGAGGTAAATATTGTACTTTTACTCCACTACATTTTCGCAGTACCTTTAGTTACTTTGCAGAAATAGCTGAATGATAAACAATATGATCAACACTTACATTTAGTTACACCTGGAGTTAATTCACAAGCTACCCTGCAGCATACAAAGTCATTCAAACTAGCTGCACCTTTACCAGCTTTGATAACACTTTAATGCATCAATGATTACAATCAAAACATTAAATATATATTATTCTTGGTCAATCTGCATAATGAGTACTTTAACTGTTGTTACTTGAAGTATATTTTGATGCTAATACTTTTCTACTTTTTCTTGACTAACATTTTGAATGCAGGACTTCTACTTGTAACAGAGTATTCCTACACTCTTGTACTTATCCTCATACTTAAGAACAAGATCTGAGTACTTCTTCAACCTCTGAACAAAATGTCAAAGTAATAAAAAGAGGCTCTGTTTACTTATTCTATCGTGTTCAAACTGTTAACAGGTCATTGCACTCAAACCTGTATGCTAACTATTTGCCCCCCAGACATTTCTGCTTGGGTTAATCTGACTGTTTAAGGCAGGGGTGTCAAACTCAAGGCCCGGGGGCCAAATCCGGCCCGCAAACTCTTTTTCTGTGGCCCGCAAGAGCTTGCAAAGAATATAATACGTTTATTATACGGTTACATGCCGCTTAACAGAAGCACGTTGCCCATAAACTACATATTCCACGATGCATCTTGTTTTGTGACATGTGCACTGAAGAGACTTGCAATTATTTGCCCTAGACTTCTGCTTTCAGACGTAGTTAGTTATTACCATATCCGATAATAATCCAATGCAGGGGCAATAATGTAATATAATACATTATTTTATATATATTATATATTTATATATGTATTTTTATATAGTCTTAAAGTTACAACCGGCCCTTTGAGTGCAACCCTAATGCTAATGTAGCCCGCGGTGAAATTGAGTTTGACACCCCTGGTTTAAGCTTTAACTAGAAGAGCAACATGAACAGGAGAGTTGTGTCTTTGCCTCATTGTTGACAATCATTTGCCATCCCTGTCAGTAAGTGCAATGCTGCAGACGCAAGAGACGCAAGGTCAAAAGGTCACCTTATCTCATGGGAAAGAGTGGTTGATACCTTATTCAACCAATGGGAATGGTTTAGACTCATCCTAGTACAGCTTCTGCTGGGAGACATGTTAAAATATAACCTTTCCACAGACTGACTGTTGTCCAGTAATAATTAACAGTGCAGCAAATTGAAACTTATACTAACTGAAACATCTTGTGGTTTTAATAAAGTTCTGTTTCAACACCAAAGCAGAAGAAACTCAAACACCAGGTACATCTGATTGGTCTGATAAGACATTTTAGACTTTTACAACACATCCAGATATATTATATTCTTTAAAGTCTACTTGCTGATAATGGCAAATATTAGTATGAGGGGAAACAATTTTGAATGCAGATTTCACTGTTAAAACTCAACAGTCGTTTAATTAAACTGGAATTCTTCATGCCAAATATTAACTCTAAACAAGCAATCCAAAGGCCAACTTGTACCTTACCTCTAAAAACAGTGTTGTCCATGGTCAGGAGGGCAGCTCCCACTCTGAACTTGCTGTAGGGACAGTACGCATGCTGCTTTGCCTCCTGAGACTGTTGGATCAGCTTCTCTATTGCTTCTTGAGACAAGTGTCTGGAGCCTTGGTCGTTAATATGCGTCACAGTGCTGCTGGACTTGACTTGGTCCATGATTGCCCTAGGGGTCTGTAAGGCTGTTTTTGAGTGAATCAGTGAGTCTATTGTAGCTCAGCTTTGAATGGCAATGGGACAGAGGGTAGGGGGAGAGCAGAGCCCTAGAGAGATAAGAGTTACGACACTCCCAGACCTCCGTTGTAAAAAATGGCGGCGCCTACTTCCAGGGTATGGACATCGAAATAGTTCCGAATATTGTCATTTGGGCGTTGGACCTCACTTCACATTACGGCGCGTCGATTAGTTCCAGAGGTAAGTTGCTGAAATATCGAACTCTTTTGAATTGTCAACTGTCTATATTGTATCAGAGGCCCTTTATGATGCTTATACTGGTCTTCATTTGTATATGCACAGCGTAATTATCTATATTTTATCTTGGTTGTTACAACCAATTTTGCTAGCATTGCCTGCTAGTTAGCTAGCGCGACTTTGTCAGCTTTGAAGGTAAGATTTCAGTAATGAATCGCTAGCAGCTTATATATCAATGATGCTGGGTAACTAACAAGCAGGATTTAGATTGATTATGTGTTTTTATTGTTATTTTGATTTTTATCTGCTGAACCTGACCGTGTCAGCCATCCTTAGTCGGCTTTTTCCAGTATGATATGACTTAAAGAGCCTGTGAAACGAGTTTCCCCCATCATCCAAACCCATCAATTTGAGTAAATATTGTCCCCTTGAAAACAGTTACTGAATTGATTTTGGATATTTGTACTTTGATAACCATTAATCTGCCCTTCAATGTTGACCATTTTCTGGATGTTCTCGGGGATTCTTCAAGTCCCGCCAAATTATGTGTGACGTCATTGCGGGCACAGCGCTCCAGCTGCACGGTTCAGGATCCCAGCATCTGCATGTAAACGCACGATGGCGCACACAGCAGCAAGCTCAGACAGTGATGACAGTTTAATTTTGAACGTGTCTGAGGCAGGCAAGGCAAGGCAAGTTTATTTATATAGCACTTTTCAACACAAGGCAATTCAAAGTGCTTTACAAAAAAATGAAAGACATTAAGAAAATGGCATTTAAAATCATTAAAAAGAAAAGCGAATAAAATAAAAGTTACAGTGCAGTCTATGATATGAATAGTTCAATTAAAAGCAGCGACAAAAAGAAAAGTCTTCAGTCTGGATTTAAAAGTAGTCAGAGTTGCAGCGGACCTGCAGGTTTCTGGGAGTTTGTTCCAGATATTTGGAGCATAATAACTGAACGCTGCTTTGCCATGTTTAGTTCTGACTCTGGGGACAGAAAGCTGACCAGTCCCTGAAGACCTGAGAGATCTGGATGGTTCATAATTTAGCAGGAGGTCAGAAATGTATAAAAATCATCCCGGGACTCTTGACCGGCCCACTTCGGTACCGCTAGTAAATTGTCAACGGGGGGAGTGGGGGATGTCAGGGGCGGCGGGTGCAAATATGTGTGTCACTGCATCCTGGTAAAATACAAATATAATGTATAATGTCTGTGTCTTTGACATTAGCGCTGCTAGCCACCTGTGCCCTGTACTACGAAGCCAGTTCAACATACCCTGGATATGTTTGAGTAACAAACAAACGAACAACAACAACAAACTAACAAACGAGATCTCGCTAAGCGGTCCTACGACGCTGGATATCAACTCGGTAAATCAAGCCAGGGTTTCTCTCACCAGCTGAGAGCGCGTTCACGTCTAAGACACGAGTGGATCTGACTTTAATTACATTTGACTCGAGTGTTTCGTCAACATAATGTGTTGCTTAAAATAATACTTCTGCATACAGTATGTGACACTGTAAGTGTTGCACGGCCAGATACGGCTGGAGAAGCTGACTCAGATAAGGAAATATATGATATATTATGATATTATATGATCGATGATCTGATTGATGGTGTAATATGAATGATAAGTGCGACACGTCGGCGTCTTCTCTGCATACGTCAGTTTAAACTTCCTTTATCCTGTAATATGACTTGAGAGATTTAAACTCCGCACATTGAGTTGATCTCTTTTCTATAGACGCCGGAGGCGGGCAGCGTCAGGTAAAAAAAGTTATTAAGCCTTCCCAAACCTGAGCCTCACGCGCCGCCTATGGGGGATGTACTAGTGACTTATCCGACCGGCCCACTTCGGTACCGGCCCATCGGGATTCGTCCCGATGGCCAGTCCGCCACTGCACCCAGCCGACGTAAACTGTCAACGGGGGGAGCCTCGCTGCGGGGAAACGGTGGACCTAGTGTCCCGATCGGAGTGGGAATAATAATAATCCGTGCATTTTATCCATTAATTTCCCAACATTGTGGTAAAAAACCACACGTTTAATCCATGTTGGTGTACTACAACTACAAAAAGCATCGGTTTGTTTTCTCATCAGGAAATGCAGACCGGCTCAAACAAACGATTTTTAATCATCATCCTCACGATCATTTAATGTATCATATGTTCGCCGAATTGACATGAAATCACTAATAAATGTAGTTTCATCCACTTGAGTTTACAACTACAAAAATAATCGATTTGTTTTTATATCACATCCTACGGGAGGAAATTCAGCAGCTCTCACTACCGATTTTTAATCCTAATTTAATCATCATGTTCACCACGATCATTTATGTTTATGTTCGCCGAATTGACATGAAAGCACTGACAAGTATGAATATACTGTAGTCAACTTCATTACAACGTTATTAACGTGCCTAAACTCAGTAATTCACCATTTATACGCATGACAACACACTTTGTCCGTGTTTGGCTCTCTCGCCGCACAGTGAAGCGTTCCCGCATTGACGTCACTTCCGGCTTCCCCCAAAACCTCAAAATGAGTCGAAGGAATTTCCCCGCGATGTTCCAAATTATTGATATTTATCGGAACGGTATCGCACCTTCTTTTTTAAACTGACGGTTCGAGGTGACTAGTAGCCCAATATTTCATTGCACAACAGTTGTTGGGATGCTGTCACAGGCTCTTTAACCGTTAGCACTAGTAGAAATGAGGTGGCGTTTGTGATAAATATTTCATTTAATATTTCATTGAATTTTGGGATATACTAACATTTCATTCTGTGACATGTTGACTGTACTTAGTTTTTTTTTGTATTGTTCCATGTTAAAGAGCCTGTGACAGCATCCCAACAACTGTTGTGCAATAAAATATTGGGCTACTAGTCATCTCGAACCGTCAGTTTAAAAAAGAAGATGCGATACCGTTCCGATATCAATAATTTCGAACATTGCGGGGAAATTCCTTCGACTCATTTTGAAGTTTTGGGGGAAGCCGGAAGTGACGTCAATGCGGGAACACTTCACTGTGCGGCGAGAGTTCTTATTATACATCCTTGGGCGAGAGAGCCAAACACGGACAAAGTGTGTTGTCATGCGTAGAAATGGTGAATTACTGAGTTTAGGCACGTTAATAACGTTTTAATGAAGTTGACTACAGTATATTCATATTTGTCAGTGCTTTCATGTCAATTCGGCGAACATAAACATAAATGATCGTGGTGAAGATGATGATTAAATTAGGATTAAAAATCGGTAGTGAGAGCTGCTTAATTTCCTCCCGTAGGATGTGATATAAAAACAAATCGATTATTTTTGTAGTTGTAAACTCAAGTGGATGAAACTACATTTATTAGTGCTTTCATGTCAATTCGGTGAACATATGATACATTAAATGATCGTGAGGATTGTAGTGATCACTATTTAACCACTGGGACATAATTCAAACATGGAACTATAGTGGGGGGTATTGTTTCCACACGGACAGGTATGTGTTATCTATATATGTGTGCCCTCCTGACTCTCTCTCTTGTCGACCCGGGCTGCGACCCGACAACATGTCCTTTGCAGCTCCGCAATAAATTACTATTCTTGCACCTTCCTTGCACCGCCTCCGACTCCATATCTCCCGGCACTACACTGGTGACCCCGATACGTTTCGTGAAGTTTCCGGGACGGACCCGTACACGGCAGAAAAACTCTGTTTTTCGTCTCGAAATGCCGGGGAGGATTGGAATCGTCCGTGGCTGCCACCGGCACGCGGACTGAGGCTCGGTGTGCGCCCCGCGGGATGGCTGGGGACGTTGCTCACCATTCCCGCATCTGCCTTCCTGCTACAGGGAGACCATGCACGACCAGCAACCCGATTGCTGCCTCGTGGGTTGGTTTCTTCGGTGCGTGCGGCTGCGACGACTAGCAGCTATCCACGTGGGGCTAACGACGGCTAGCAGCTACCGATGGCTGCCAGCTAACGACCACAGCTAACGGCTAGCTGCTAACGGCTATCGACCTTTTGAGCTTTTTCCCCTGGTACCTGAGAGGAGGTTCGACCATGTCTGGTCGGCCTCGTGTGGATCCTCTCACGATTTCACCTACCTTTTTTGGACCGTGGACAGTACGGCCCTTTTTGAGCTTTTTCTGGTGCCTGAGAGGAGGTTCGACCATGTCTGGTCGGCCTCGTGTGGACCCTCTCGCTTTTTCACCAACTCGACGGTGGCTTCGGACGATACCCGTGCTTTCATCGGCGCCTGGGTGGTGTGCTTCTGGACCCCGTCTCGCCTCGACGGTTTTGGACGTCGCCCATGCTGCCATCGGCCCGTGGGTGGCGCGCTCCGGAGCCTGTCTGGCCTCTTCATTCGCCTCGCCGGTTTCGGACGTCGCCCATGCCTTCATCGGCCCGTGGGTGGCGCGCTCCGGGACCCTGACTGGCCTCTCCTCTTACCGCGGCTCACGGTTCGCTTCGACGGCAGCTTCGGACGGCGCCCCGTCTGGCCTCTCCCCTGTCCACGGCTCCTTCCTCCCGGGGATGCTGCTCCTGCCCCCCGGGGACCCGGCTCCTTCCTCCCGAGGACTTCGTGCCCCCCGCCGCCGCTGTGCCCTCGCCTGTGGCCGGGCAGTGCTCCTCCCTGCTGGGGACCACCGGGATATTCACGCCGTCCCCACGTCGCAGCACTGCGGCCCCCTTACGACGCCTACTGCGGCCCCGTTCCGGCCCGTCTCCCACCCCCGGTGAGGATGCCCTCGCCCTCGTTAGGGCCCCTACCCTCTCCTGCGGCCCCCTTCCGACGGCCCGTTCCATGGCCCGGCCCCCGGCCCCACCCTCCTCGGCCCCTGTGGTGCTTCCTCCCGGACACGGGGATAGTGTCCATGGTTGAATTCTGGGGGGGCTTGTGTAGTGATCACTATTTAACCACTGGGACATAATTCACACATGGAACTATAGTGGGGGGTATTGTTTCCACACGGACAGGTATGTGTTATCTATATATGTTGTGTGCCCTCCTGGCTCTCTCTCTTGTCGACCCGGGCTGCGACCCGACAACATGTCCTTTGCAGC
This sequence comes from Harpagifer antarcticus, assembly GCA_902827135.1. Taxonomy (NCBI): domain Eukaryota; kingdom Metazoa; phylum Chordata; class Actinopteri; order Perciformes; family Harpagiferidae; genus Harpagifer; species Harpagifer antarcticus. The sequence goes on from CADEHL010001080.1 coordinate 6,702,826, forward strand.
TCCGCAATAAATTACTATTCTTGCACCTTCCTTGCACCGCCTCCGACTCCATATCTCCCGGCACTACAGGATGATGATTAAAAATCGTTTGTTTGAGCCTGTCTGCATTTCCTGATGAGAAAACAAACCGATGCTTTTTGTAGTTGTAGTACACCAACGTGGATTAAACGTGTGGGTTTTTTACCACAATGTTGGGGAAATTAATGGATAAAATGCACGGAGTATTATTATTATTATGAATATTATTATTATTATTATTCCCACTCCGATCGGGACACGAGGTCCACCGTTTCCCCGCAGCGAGGCTCCCCCCGTTGACAGTTTACGTGGGCTGGGTGCAGTGGCGGACAGGCCATCGGGCCGGTCGGATAAGTCACTAGCACATCCCCCATAGGCGGCGCGTGAGGCTCAGGTTTGGGAAGGCTAAATAACTTTTTTTACCTGACGCTGCCAGCCTCCGGTGTCTATAGAAAAGAGATCAACTCAGTGTGCGGAGTTTAAATCTCTCAAGTTATATTACAGGATTAGGAAATACAGTTTAAACTGCCGTATGCAGAGAAGACGCCGACGTGTCGCACTTATCATTCATATTATCCCATCAATCAGATCATCGATCATATAATATCATAATATATCATATATTTCCTTATCTGAGTCAGCTTCTCCAGCCGTATCTGGCCGTGCAACACTTACAGTGTCACATACTGTATGCAGAAGTATTATTTTAAGCAACACATTATGTTGACGAAACACTCGAGTCAAATGTAATTAAAGTCAGATCCACTCGTGTTTTAGACGTGAACGCGCTCTCAGCTGGTGAGAGAAACCCTGGCTTGATTTACCGAGTTGATATCCAGCGTCGTAGGACCGCTTAGCGAGATCTCGTTTGTTAGTTTGTTGTTGTTAGTTTGTTTGTTACTCAAACATATCCAAGGTATGTTGAACTGGCTTCGTAGTACAGGGCACAGGTGGCTAGCAGCGCTAATGTCAAAGACACAGACATTATACATTATATTTGTATAATTTGTATAAAAGAGGTTTCTATGAATCCCACCCTGAAGCATTTTACAGGGTATGGTTCTAGGACTGGTAACAATAAATGTCATGAATGTCACACTTTTATTTTGTACGCATAGCGTATAATAATATGCTGACAAAGACTATGTAACATTTGTAAACATATATTTTGATTATTAGATGACAACTATGTAAAATTAAACAATAGATTTTAAAGCACGTTTATACAGACAGGACGTAACAATAATGATAAATAAAAGATTAAAAAAATACAAAAACTGAAAAGGAAGTGACGAATGAATTTCGACACCTCAAATACGGAGCGAAAGTTCAACTAGAAGAATCAAGACAATGAGCTACCACTAAACAACTCACAGTCTGAAAATTACCATTAATAAAAACCCTGAACGTTTACTTTTCGTTTTAAACATCGTTTTAAGATGTAAACCTATGGTGGAAACGTGTCATTTAGAGGTGCAAACGTGTCATTTAGAAATGCGCGTTCCCGTGATAAGGGGGGCATTTCATGACGGGAAGGCATAATGTGACACAACACCGGGATGATTTTTAGTCCCATTCCACCACTGGCTACATGACGTATGATCGCCCATATTGACGCACCTAATTCCTAAACTTCTAACAGATACAACATAAACCGATCCTTCAGCTCATATGAGCTCTCAGACACGTTCAAAATTAAACTGTCATCGCTGTCTGAGCTTGCTGCTGTGTGCGCCATCGTGCGTTTACATGCAGATGCTGGGATCCTGAACCGTGCAGCTGGTGCGCTGTGCCCGCAATGACGTCACACGTAATTTGGCGGGACTTGAAGAATCCCCGAGAAGATCCAGAAAATGGTCAACATTGAAGGGCAGATTAATGGTTATCAAAGTACAAATATCCAAAATCAATTCAGTAACTGTTTTCAAGGGGACAATATTTACTCAAATTGATGGGTTTGGATGATGGGGGAAACTCGTGTCACAGGGTCTTTAACTCATCTGTACTGTACAACTAGCCTAGAGCTACTTTTTAATGCTTGATGGCATGCTAGGATAGATTCCTTTGTATTGTAATATACACACTAGTTTAATGATTGTTCTTCGAAGGTATTATTCAGTCTTAAAAAAATAATAGCCTACTGAATATGCTACTCTACAGCAGTGAATGAAGGATGAGCCTAAAACATGGTCATGCATCCAAAATGTTTATTTTTAACAAAATAAACACTTTAAAAAAAATAATTAGCACTTTTTTTTATTCAGCCTCATATGTCAGCCATGGCTGTTGCTGCTGCTGCTGAAGGAGGGTGCTGCTGCTGAAGGAGGGTGCTGCTGCTGGAGGAGGGTGCTGCTGCTGGAGGAGGGTGCTGCTGCTGGAGGAGGCTGCTGCTGCTGAAGGAGGGTGCTGCTGCTGGAGGAGGGTGCTGCTGAATGAGGGTGCTGCTGCTGAAGGAGGCTGGTGCTGGCAACGGCTGCAGGTGATGACTGCTGAAAGAAGAGGAGGCTGGAGGCTGCTGACGGTGGACCGGGAATGGAGATGCCAAGTACATCGATGGCAACGAGTAAGGTGTTTGGCAGTGGCCTAGATGTTATGACCTTCGGTGCAGAGGTGTGTTGGGTCTTCTTTGCCTTCTTACTCTGACTCTTGCTGCCAAGATACCCTTTATGTGTATCCTTCCTCTCAGCCCTGATGCACTTTGATGCAATCCTTAACCTCAGCCTGATGTATGTTGAGAGGATTTTTTTCTTCAGGTCATGGCATGAGGGAAGGTTGCTGTCCAGCAACATGGCTTCTTGTTCCAGCTGTGACACTGCATTTGAGGACTAAATGAGGGAATCGCTCGTCCTCACACGGAACAGCTGCTCCACGTTCTGAACAAAGGTGAAAACCTCATCAGATGGATGGTAATCTGGCTCTAATTTGGTCTGTGTTGAAGATTTTTTTAAATTTTAGATTAATCAAATTGTGTTTTTTTTTTGAATGCCGAATTAACCCTTTTCTGGTTTACCAGAGCCCTCTCTGCTCTCTTTCTTAGTAATCTCTCCCTTCTCAGTTGCCTCATTAGATCCTCCACGTGAGCCCGGTCACAACTGGCCCTTGGCAGTCTGGTCCCTGGAGCACCTGACCCTGGCAAACTGGCCTCTTCATAGCTGACCCCTGACTGACTGGCTCCTGGCACACTGATCTCTGGTAAGGTGGCCTCTTGATTGTCGGCCCCTGACATACTGACCCCTGGCAGTCTGCTGACATCTGTCTCACTCTCTCTGTCTGTTATGTCCCTTTCATTCCCTTGGAACTCCACCTCAATATCTCCCTGAATCTCTGTAACAATAACAAGGCAATCTTGCTGTTATATGTGTATGCTGTGAGGACACAGTATATACACAAGAGGTACCAAACTAATGTGTCCGTGCGGAACCATACCAGCATGTAGTTCCTGGATTGAATTATGACATTATAAAGTGGTCACCACACGTGTTATATTAGCTGTACAATTGACCACATATGTTGTTCTTAGTTTCCATACCTCCTGTGTTTTATGAGCGACTTATCAAGTCTTGGCAAACGGCATAAAACAAGATTAAATGTGATAGTATATAAAACTATGCTCGTATCTACAACCTATAGAAATACAAAACGGCGTCAGTTTAGACGTAATTCTGTCCTCCTGCTTACCGCATAATTTATGAGAAAACATTTCATAACATTATCACAACATATTCGAGGTGGTTTTCAATAACATATCCGTATTTATTTATTTCTCCAAGTTATGTTTTTGTGTGCACTGAGGAGTCACACAAAATCATTTTAAGATTGGCTTTAATCAATGTTTGAAAATGAATTCTTCATATATGATACATGAGAGGTAACATTTTGTTTATGGTATTATTTCCACATATTTCTCTCCATTCTTCCTTCTGCCAACGGTGTCGCAGTTTCTCGTCTCTCCCGTTTTTGTGCTTAGTGCGTACGCATGGGTTAGAGTTTGCGTGGAGGACCGCACATTTTCCCGTCAAGTTAGTATTTTATAAATCGCAAACATTGCGTAGAAACTGGCGTACGCCATTTTTTGAGCGTATATCCCTTTATAAATGAGGCCCCTGGAAACAGATGAAGAGGATGTCCCTTTTTTTTTTTTTTCAAAATGGTCAGGCTCCTGGATGCCCTAGAGTTCTGTATTGCTTTTTTGTAAATAGTTGCTTACCCTAACCCTTTTTTGTAAATAGTATTGCTTTTTGATAAATAGTTGATTGTTTGTAAATATTTGTAAAATGCCCCCCCCCCCCACAATTGTTGTTCACACAATTATGCTTCTGTTTTTCACTTGTTGGTGTCCATTGTTCAGCCACTGTATTGGTAAGCAACAATTTGTTTTGGCCAAAATGTGTTATTCCCACTCCTGACTCCAGTTTGATGTGCTGCATTCTCCTCTGAGTGGTCCTGATTTCAGGCAGAGGTCATGGCTTGGAGGGTTTTATATCCTGTAGTGCCACAACAGAACCTAATATGAATTGCTTTTTTCAGTTTCTCTTTTTTTTATTGTCTCGTCGCTGGATCACCTCCCCCTGGCAAAGTGGCCTCGTCATTGACAAACCTGTTGTTGTTGCTCTGTTGAACCATGTTTCAACAGGAGCTTCTGTAAATAGTTTTGTAAATAGTTTGAATATTTATCATAGTAATCATTTTCAGTCTCCCACTCTGTCTCAATTTAATTTATCGTTTCTTTGCCCCACCCTATGTTTTGTTGTCCAAGGGCACTCATTTGGTCTGTGTTGAAGATTGTTTTACACTTTAGATGAATCAAATTGTGTTTTTTGGCTGAATTAATCTTTTTCTGTTTAACCCTAACCCTCTTTGTTCTCCTTCTCATTCATTTTACTTTGTTTTGTTCTAACACACATCACTTTTTCCATACACTGTTCTTAATACTTGTTCACACATTTGTTCGTCCCTTTTACTTTGTTCTTCCTGTTGTTCTTTTTCAAACACATACAGGACTGTCTCAGAAAATTAGAATATTGTGATAAAGTTCTTTATTTTCTGTAATGCAATTAAAAAAACAAAAATGTCATACATTCTGGATTCATTACAAATCAACTGAAATATTGCAAGCCTTTTATTATTTTAATATTGCTGATTATGGCATACAGCTTAAGAAAACTCAAAAATCCTATCTCAAAAAATTAGAATAGTTCCTCAGACCAAGTAAAAAAAAAAGATTTATAACAGCAAAACACAATCAAACATTTGAAAATGCACTCAGTACTTGGTTTGGAATCCTTTTGCACGGATTACTGCATCAATGCGGCGTGGCATGGAGGCAATCAGCCTGTGGCATTGCTGAGGTGTTATGGATGCCCAGGATGCTTCAATAGCGGCCTTTAGCTCATTAGCATTGTTGGGTCTGGTGTCTTTCAGCTTCTTCTTCACAATACCCCACATATTCTCTATGGGGTTCAGGTCAGGGGAATTTGCAGGCCAATCGAGGACAGTAATGCCATGGTCAGTACACCAGTTACTGGTGGTTTTGGCACTGTGGGCAGGTGCCAGATCATGCTGGAAAATGAATTCCTCATCTCCATAGAGCTTTTCAGCAGACGGAAGCATGTAGTGCTCTAAAATCTCTTGGTACACAGCTGCATTTACTCTGGGCTTGATGAAACACAGTGGACCAACACCAGCAGCTGACATGGCTCCCCAAACCATCGCTGACTGTGGGAACTTCACACTGGATTTCAAGCAACTTGGATTTTGCTCCTCTCCAGCCTTTCTCCAGACTCTGGCGCCTTGACTTCCAAATGAAATACAAAACTTGCTTTCGTCTGAAAAGAGGACTTTGGACCACTGTGCAACTGTCCAGTGCTTCTTTTCCTTAGCCCAAGTCAGACGCCTCTTCCGTTGTCTTGAGTTCAGAAGTGGCTTGACCATGGGAATACGGCTATTGTAGCCCATTTCCCGGACACGTCTGTGAACAGTGACTTTTGATACCTGGACTCCAGCTTCAGTCCACTGTCTTTGAAGCTCCCCCAAATTCTGGAAGCGACTCTTCTTCACAATGCTGTTAAGGCTGCGGTCATCTCTCTTGGTTGTGCAGCGTTTCCTGCCACATTTCCCCCTTCCAACAGACTTGTTGTGGATGTGCTTTGAAACTGCACTCTGTGAACAGCTTGCTCTTTGAGAAATTTCTTTTTGTGTCTTACCCTCCTGATGGAGGGTGTCAATGACGGTCCTCTGGACAGCAGTCAGATCAGCAGTCTTCCCCATACTTGTGATTTAGTTTACTGAACCAAGCTGAGTGTTTTTCAAGGCTCAGGAAACCCTTGCAGGTGTTTCGAGTTAATTAGACGATTCAAGTGATTCGTTGAACACCCTACTAGTATACTTTTTCATGATATTCTAATATTTAGAGATAGGATATTTGAGTTTTCTTAAGCTGTATGCCATAATCAGCAATATTAAAATAATAAAAGGCTTGCAATATTTCAGTTGATTTGTAATGAATCCAGAATGTATGACATTTTTGTTTTTTTAATTGCATTACAGAAAATAAAGAACTTTATCACAATATTCTAATTTTCTGAGACAGTCCTGTATATCAATTGTTCATCAACTGTTGTGGTAAAATGATATTCATAGTCTTAACATGATCATGCTACCCATGCTAACATGAACACAAGCGTTTCCCTCCAAAAATGTAAAACGTATCTAAGTAATAGGCTACCAAGCTTTCCGTTGTCACCCTGCCTCTCCAAATGCAAAACTGTCAATAAAAAGTATGCAATAACGCAATTACAGCTGAAAAAGTACTCGGGTGTGTGTGTTTTTTTATATATATATTTACAATTCAATAACGCAATCGCTGCTGTCTGTCTGTCCCATAGAAGAACATGACAGCGCAGCGCAACTATACTACGTGTTGTGGAATATTTTCCAAGGCCCATAACTTTGACCCAGTTTATCAGTTCAAACTGTCCTGACTGAGCACACGCACCTCGTAACCTTGGCTGCTGTGCTCTCAGTGTTCTGTCTCCCTGTTCCTGCCTGTTGACGTCAGCTGATAGAGGTGTTATGATTCTATCTTGTTATGCAGCATGTTGATGATGCTCTCAGAACTAGCTAAATACAGGGGTCTGGGGTAGAGTTCTTTAGAATTGACGTGGCAACTCTCCCGTGCAGTCTCACCGTGACTGATGTGACTTGTGATGTGAATCTCTCCGGCCGTAACTCCAAATAAATCATCAGTGTTTGACATCAAAAGCTCCTGCTCTACCGTGTCTCCTTCCTGAGTCGGTGACTCCTACTGCATTGCTACACAGAAGTTTCCTCCACACTACGGACGTGACTGCCCTGGTAGTGACATCAACATAGCCTGCTTATGCTACCACACTTTCCCCTCAAAATATCGTTAAATAACGAAACTTGTAAATAGTGCCAATCCATACAAAGTGTAATCACATCATGTAAATATGAAAGCAATCTTTAAAAAATAACAGCGTTGGTTCAATCTATGACTATTTTGACCATGTTTGTGCTGTTTTTGCCATAGAGAAGCATTGCCACGGAAGTGCGTTTGGAACTATCCCAGCATACATAAACCACGTGACCGGCTGGCGGCGACATCAAAGAGTGTCGTAACTCTTATCTCTCTAGGGCTCTGGGGGAGAGGGAGTGGTCCCAACCAATCAATGGCTAGCTGGCTAGGATGGCAACATACTGTCATAGAGTCAATGGGAGGTGGTTTTGTTGTTGACACATTATGTGCAAACATGACAATCAAGTTCAGGTAACATGCTGTGACCCGTCTGTACATCAAATTACTATTAATATGTGTTCCTATACGTGTTTTAGATGACCAATAACAGAGTAGACCATTTGAGAAAATATGTGCTTTATTGTTAAGTCCAGCTTCTATCAGAGTCAAATGGACCAAAATGATCCCTGAAATGATCGCCAAGACCCTGTGACATGGATTGAAATCATTTCTGGAGAACACTACAAACACTGTAGCATACAGCAACAGCTCTAATATAAAAAGTACATTTAGTTGTAGTTTCTGTCAGACTTAATTTCATAACAACCTTAGTCTTATCGCTCAGGTGATATTCACCTAATGATAAAAAACAAACATTCACACTCATGTGGTGTATGTTACAGATCTTTTTTCAGCCAATGTATTTATGTTTTTATAAAAGCAATGTATTAAAGACAACAAAAAATGTCCATGAAGGATCCATGGTCCATCCGTTCTTCATCACAGGAGAGTCTTAGGTAAGCTGGTTATCGACAGTCTTATTATCTGTTCTGGGTGATCCAGTTGATCCATCTGAGGTAGTTACTGACCTTGGTGTAGACACCAGGGTAGTAAGAATAGGCACAGCCAATGCCCCAAGACACAATGCCCTCAAGGTTACCGTTACAAATCAGAGGTCCTCCTGAGTCACCCTGAGGATGAACAAGAGTCAAAAGTTACACGTTTTAAAATAAAAAAAAGGCTTGTTTCCTTGTTCCTGCCTGTGCTGAAAAGGTGTTCATGTTTTCTTACTAAATGGTTGGTGTAAAAAGCCTTTAAAACGGCACTAATCAATATGCATCAATGTAAATAGATCATAGGACTATGAGGGATGTGAAAAGGGTTAGTTATAGTGAAGAGTCAAGAGAGAGACCACCCAAGTCTGCAAGTCCCCAGCTACACACATTCTTCTTTTTCTAGCCTGCAAACCCGCTCTTGATTTCAGAAACGTCTGAAAAAGCTCTAAAAACCCAAACAATAAGTTCCCAGCACCAAAGCGCATGCATATACTATGTGTGGTTAGCTAGTGAACATAATGGGAAAATTATCAGCTTAAGATCCAGATTATTATTTTATAAAACCAGAGCTACAGGAGAGTTATTAATGCCTAATATTAGACTTAAAGTTATAAAGGCGGCTGTATCAGAAAAGTGAATAACTATCATAACAATGAATTGTTCTTTGCTGTCCTTCAATGTGTGAGTCATAACAGCAATCTGTCTTTTGTTTTACAATTTGGTGGTGGGTCTGGTAGGGCTGAAATATTGTAGTGAATACTTTTGAAGTACAATTCACCATAATGTGACATCTAATCTTCACAGTACATGATTAACATTTAATTTGGTTTAAACTCAAAATATTGCATAACATTTAGTAATGTTCAGTACTACATGATCACACGCACGTTTCAATTCTGATCGTTAAAGGGACATACACATACAATTCATGTTATAGTTATTTACCATTTTTAATTTGTATCTTTGATTTTATCCTTAATTTTATTAATCTGTGTGAATCTGCTGTCCTGTTTTTCAATCTTAACCTGTTGCTGCTAAACTACTGAATTTCCCCACGGGGATTAATAAAGGTCTCATCATATCTTCTATGTTTTATTTTGTCCTTATTTACTGCAAGATTTGTTCCTATGAGAGTACAGACAGTTCTATCTCTAAACCACACACACACACACACACACACACACACACACACACACACACACACACACACACACACACACACACACACACACACACACACACACACACACACACACACACACACACACACACACACACACACACACAACATTATGTCTCACCTGACAGGAGTCTTTCCCCCCGGAGTAAGATCCAGCACAGATCATGTTTTCTGTGATCCTGAAGTAGTAGTAGTACCAGCAGTTTCTAAACATGTCCACATCCACAGACCTCAGTTCAGGTGACAGGCTGTAGCTGTTGAGCGAGGTCACGCCCCAGCCGCTGACTCTGCACCGGGCGCGGTCGGCCAGGGGCAGTGAGTCCGGCTCAGGCAAAGAGACCAGCCCGACCCAGGAGTTTAGGACAGCTGGACGGTCCAACTGAGCCACAGAGAACATATCCTTCAGTCAGTCAACATAGAAAGCTGACAAAGCATTGCACCTTTCCATTTCACATTCAAATGTAAGTAAAGAAGGTTGTTGCTTTTCTAAATTACACTCATGTAGTGTATGTTACTGATCTTTTTGCAGCCAATGTATTTATGTTTATATAAAAGTAATGTATTAAATACAACAAAACATTTCAATGAAGGATCCAAGGTCCATCCGTTCAAAACTTCATCAAAGTAGAGTGATGGTTTGATGTTTGATGTTGCACAGCAATTGCATACAAACACTGTATGAAACTGAATACATTGAATGTGGTGCACGAAAAGGATAAATAAGAACATCAATGTGAAGCTAATTGTTAATGAAAGGTTCAATGTAGCTGCGTTTCAAAAAGGTTTCTAGTTTAAAAGTGCTCCAGTGCACTGGGGATTCAGTTGGATTGAAAGCAACCAATATTTGAATGATAAGCAAATGAATTAGTATTGACTGAGTGGAATAGTAGTCACCAAAAGAGCATTTCCACTGTGTCACAGGCTGAGTGATGAGGTTACACATATAATGGGAAACTCCATTAACTATCACTCAGCCTGTGAAACATGAGTGGTGAACATTTACTCAAGTACTGTTTAGTTTCAAGTACCGGCACATCTTTGAGGTACTTGTACTCTTCTTAAATATGACTTTATACTTCTACTTTTACCTTTTTCTCATTGACCTCTATAGCTGCTAGTTATGATCGATAATATCCTATTAAAGTATTATCAGCATCTAAAACAGAACGAAAAAACTCCTTTGACTAATTGTTTTATAGTTATATGTTTTAATAAAGTAAGAAAATACAACTTTTTAAGCAGCTATCAGTTCAGATTAAAATGTATTTCGTAAAAAAAAATGTTTTCATAATTCTAGTATCGCTATCCTGCTTTGTTCTTTCTTGTTTCAAAATAAATCCATTTTTCTTATCACTTTTATTCGTCATGCAACATCAAATCAGTCATAATAAACTAAATGGAAAGCACAAAACATCTTAATATGTTGACCTCCACTGGTTGACTACTCCGTTTTAAATCTATCTCTTGTATTTTATTTTTTCTTTGTTTTGTTTTGTTGTTTGTTTTGCTTGTCCTGGTTTGTCTACCCTCCCTCATACTCTAAAGCGTTTTTGAGTTCCAGAAAAGCGCGATATAAATGTTATTTATTATTATTATTGAATGTAATGTAAGGATTTGTAGTGCTACTTAGTATATAGAATTGGATTTCGGGTCACTGACTCACCAATGTCAGTCAGTAACCAAATCAGTGTCTAAAATCTGTAAGATCTTATTAAAACACAATCTTCTTCAATCATCCCTCACCTTAATCAGCATGATGTCATTGTCGAACGTCCAGTGTTGGTACATGTAGTGCCGAATGACTAAGGCGGCGCTGAACCTCTGCTCAGTGCCTTCCTCTGTGTTGAAGCTGTGCTCCCCCAGGACCACTTGGATCATGTGGCTCCTGAACGAACAAAGAAGAAGGCAAAGGACAATACTTTTGTTTTGGTGCTTATTTTGCAACGACAGATTAGAAAATCTAACACTACTTTCAAAGTTAAATAGACCTCTCTAATATGTGTTCAACACAGCTCTTAGGTTTGAATGCAAGGTGCAGCATGTGCTTCAAGATATTTAAGTACTACGTCACCCACAGTATTAAAATGTGTACCACATACCCGATGTTACTTTGAATTCTTGACTAAATAAATAACGTTAATTTCCAAATCTTGATGGATTGAAGTACATTGGGTCCACATTTAACTATAGCAACATCACATCAAATCATACACTAACAAACTCTCACACAGTGTAATACCGTGTATATCTTAGAAGCCCATAAAACCCAACAAAACAGTTGTTGCTTATTTTTGCAGTGTAGTAATAATATTTGATATCACTGGGTCACATGACATAGAAGCTATTGAAACAAATCAAGATGTATAAAAATCATATTGGTATAATAAATACATATTCATTAATATAAAATGTAATTAAATTAAATAGTTTTTTTTTGCATCAGTCCATGACGTATAAGCCATCAACAAATGTGTCACATAATACATATTTAATTTGTACTATAGGCACGTAAGCATTTAGTTATTGAAAAATATTATAATTAATTAATGGTCCCTATGTGATTCTTTGTTAAACTTGGAGGTATGCAACACAGAAAAAACTTAAACATTTATTTTAATTAAATATTTAATGTAAACAGATTTCACATAATTGTATTAGGTAAGTTGAAAGCAACAATATTAAGTTTAAATATAGGTAATATATTTTGTTTCAACTAACCTAATACAGTAATGTGACATTTGTTGACATAACACTTTTAATTAAAGTCAACGTTTCAGTTTTTTCAGTGAATAATTCAGTGTAACAAGGGGTAAGTCATTGATGTATTAAGTGTCATCTTTCCATTGTGCACAAGCATTCTGTGTAACACTGCAGTAACTTACGGTCTCCAGCAGTGGGCAGCAGACACCACCCACTGCCGGTTGATGAGGGTGCCTCCACAGAAGTGGTGGTTCATGAACAGCAGGGAGGCCTGAAACGGGATGGAGTTGGGTCGTACCACATCACCACCGATGATCCTCTGCCCATACACACCTGAGAGAAGAGGAGGGGATCAGTCACACAGAGTCAGAGAGGTTTCATCATGTAACTTGAAGGTCACCTATTATGCAAAATCCAAATGTTCATGTATTTTATACATAAACATGTGTCCCCTCTGTGGAAAGAGATTCTGAAAGTTTCAGGAAAAAAGATTCGCTAACTTTTTGTCCTGATCCATTTATATAAAAACCTGTCTGAAAATGAGCTGATCAGATTTTGGCCACTTTATGATGTCATAACGATTTTCTGGCTTGTGTAACCATTAGCCCCCCCCCCCCCCTCCTTCTTTTCATCTAAAGTAACAGACAGAGAATCAGCACTTTTGAAACAGGGCTGTAACAGAGGGGATTATGGGTAATGCTGCAATGGGTGATCTGTTGGGTATTTCGAGCTAAACACTTCAAAGACATGTTTTGTATATATCTGAGACCTATAATATATTGATGAAAAACAGTATAATAGGGGACCTTTAAGATAGGTCTACAGCTTTTCACTCATCCACTAATTGTATATGAAGTATGTGTGAGTTAGAAGTTAAGTGTGTATTGTAAAGTATTCTTCGATGTCTCACCTCCTTCAGCAAGCAAAAGGAGCAGTGGGAGGTAAAAAAAAGATGGAGCCCGGTTCATCTTAGTTGCTGCAAAAAAACAAAACAAAAACAGAGATGGTCAGTACAGGCCATAAACTGGTAATAAAGAACAAGAGTGTTCACTCCTTGGTAGCTGAGGTTTGTGTAGGACAAATAAATGTAGGTCTTGCCGCTCACCAAATATCCAGAAATGATCAACAACCTTTGAGTTTGTAGGTGGGTTACACGTTATAATCAGAGTGAATATATAAGTTAGGAAACGACAGGGTTAACTTCCTTTACATTGCATGGCTACTTCTTTGTTACTCAGTTGAAGGTACTTTTTCAATGTATTCATTGGAACTCCAGTCAATAATCATTCAAATAACAACGATATTCATTTAACATAAAATCTAGAAAGCTGTCTCACCTTAAAAGTGAATAATCCACACACCGGCACACACACTATTCTCATACCGCGACATACAGTAAAGCTTGAGAACTCTCAGGCCTCTTTTATACTGTAGCCATGCCTCTCACTCTCATATTCCCTGCCATTGTCTGCCATATTTCTAAGTGTCTCTCACACACACAACAGTCTGACCTAGTACATGGTTTTTTCTTCTAAAGAGCAGTCTTCTCTTTTATCACGCTTCTCATTCTAAGGCTTTTGTTTTCCCAGATTCAGCCTATTGTCCAGCAGTGGAGAAAAAGTCAATCTTTGTGAGGATGAAACCCAACCAGCCACAGCAAAGGTAGAATACACTCAACAGACATGTCATTGGTGTATCCAATGATGTTACAAGATGCAGGACAAATGCAATCTGAGGATAATATATTCTCCATAGTGCACTATCAACCTGACACGTAGCAGGACACAACTGTGGTTAGTCTTTATCTGAACAAGGAAAAACGTTTTGTCAGAGATCCTTCTTAATTGGACTTATTTAAACATGTCTTCTGTAGGCCTACTTCAGTTTTCCTTCGGGGGACAACATAAAACAATTGAAGCAAATAGAGCCAAATCTGTGCTAAAGCCTTGACCGTTGTTCACGCTGATACGTTTCATACAGTGTCTTGTGACTCCTGTCTGCAGTGTCATTCCTCCTATCTCACAGACTTTTCCATCTCCCCCAGGTGTTTCTCTCATTTACTTTTTGTTCCCTTCTTAGTTCCAACACACAGGGGTGTTTGGTTTGTAACTCATAGCCTTCATGCAGCCTTTTCCCCAAAGGTGTCATTCCAGCTGTTTGGGTGAAAGGTGATAGTGGCATCACACTCCCTCAGGTGCAGTACTGAGATGACAGAGGAGGCCTTTGCGTGTGTGTGTTTGTGCATGGAGAAGTACTTGTTGCCGAATATTGTCAGTTAGAAATGTAGTTGAGAGAGGTTTATGTTTAAAACAATCGGACATGAATGTGTTTCTAGCTAATTAAGAACATTACATTCCCACAACTGCTAAATGTGGTAGATATGTACCTTTGTTTAAAAAAGTATTGCAATTTCTGATGGTTCACAAATTAATATGTTCACATTGTAGTTACATACAATCTTAATTCAGTATGGAGATAACGGTTAGATCATTTGTTGTATATGTATTACACTACACTTGTGGGTTTCCTGGGTGTATTTTTGCTGCAACTATTTCTAGGCTATGGGAACGAATTTCAGAAAAAATGGGCAAATTATTCTTTATTCCTTCAAAATAGTGGTAATGTTTGTTTACATAGCACATTTTCAAGAACAGACTGTGAGTGCTTCAGAATAAAATACAAACCCAATAGATAGCAGATGCAATATAAAAGTAAAGAACAAAATACCGATACAAGTAAATTAAAAAATAAAAAGGCTCTATTAGAAACGTCTCCCTAATGCTGGATGATTTACAGACCTTGCTGTGAAAAGTGTGCTGGGGACTGGTATAAAGCAGTCTTACAAGTCCAGTTTACTTGCTATGAAATAACATTCACCTCCAACATGTTCCCAAATCTGAACGGCTCAATACCACATAAGTAAAGTGGTGTTTTGTAACTTAAAAATCACAATATTGTAAGGACAGTTGCGACACATCTGCCATATTTCCAAAATATTTGCATGAGTCTTTCTATTAATAAAAGAAAAAAACCCTGACATTAGAAGGTGATTTCCTGGGAAGTCGGACCAGTGTTGGTCCAGGAAACACCTGACAGTGGGAGGCCACACAACAGCGTCTCTCCCATTCTTCTGGGTGAAGCATCAATTATTCAGCTTGCTCTAAATATGGGACAAGAGGAGGTCAGGCGAGTTTCTCCTCCCATGCTGTGGATGATGCTGACTTGCCAGAAGGAGGTTGGTGGCGATGATAATAGAGAAGATGATCTGTCTGGTGATAGCAAGTTATTATCATTTCAGACGTGATGATTCATACTCATACAGAGTAACACTTGTGCGCGTCTGGGCTGCAGAGAATACCTCTGTGTTGTCTTGACTCAGACGTGAATCTCCCCACAGCTATAACAAAGCCGTGCTCACACACACACACACACACACACACACACACACACACACACACACACACACACACACACACACACACACACACACACACACACACACACAGTAGGCTATTGAAACATTTCAGCACAGATGGAGGCTCGATGATGACACAGACAGAGCGTGCTGATACAGTATATATGAACCTGCTCAGCACAGTACCCTGTGTTGCCATGCCAACAATGTAAGGCCTTTCGACATGTTAGGAGGGTCAGGAGAGAGGGAGTTGAGATGGTGCTGGGATGGCGAGGGGGGGGGGGGGGGAGTGGGGTGCTGAAGGTGAACTTTGTTGCACTCTTTCCTTTTCAATGAATGCTACAGTGTAGGACCCTTGTGCTCCATGTCATGGTGAAGGATGAAACTCGAGGATAGAGGTTGATATGAGTGACTTGTACTGTTTGGAGGAGGAGTGGATGTCCAGCAGCCAAGAGCAGAGGACACTGGGTGTGGGGCTGCAGTGTTTCAGCTGCTGGTATGGTTTAGGACGACGGCCTGAAACCACAGCGATGATGAGCCTGCTCATGAGTTTATGTTGCATGCTCCTCAACCTCATGACAGTCCACAGTGAGTACATGGCTTTCAGCTTGGTAATGTTCATTTATAAAGATTGGATACGCTGTGGTTTAAGGGAGTTTTGATTTAAATAATGTTAGAGAGGTGGCCTGATAGAGTTTTAAAGTTTTTATTTAAGGAATATTAATTAGTATGACAATTTGGGTCTTTGTGCAGCGAGTGAGATGAAAAGATACATCTCTGCGTGATTGGTGTTGCAAATAAACTAGTATTGGTGATCACGCTAGTATTTAGAAATAAATATGATAACATTTTCAAAACACACAAATGATAATATTATGCATATAATTCATGACTCTTTTAATCATTTTTGCACCGTAATGGTCACACTTCCTACCTCCCTACACTCGTATAAGTAGTAACATTTATTTGTCAAAAAGAGACAAAATAAACGTAGTTTAGGATGAAATTGACTCATTGCATAATTATTATTTATAGATAGATAGCTAGATTTCGTAATAATGTCTAAATCATAATTGATCTAATATTGTGGCAGCCTAGTTTTACAAGTCCTCCTTTTAATTCATTATAGTGTACAGTAATCGATGCCATTTCATTTATATTGTAATATCACAGTACCACAGTACACTCACTACACTCCCCCCTCCCTCCCTCCGCCCGCAAAAAAAATGCTTATCAATATCACTTAAATAACAGAGCCATGAAGATAAACATAAAATGAAAAAAAAAGAAAAGAAAAATTAAATAAATAAATGAAAAAAATAAAAAAATAAACCCTCATCAAAGTAAAACAAACAAATAATTATACAATTAATTATACAATACAGCGACAATATAGACAATGACAACACAACTAGTATTTCCGGCCGTCAGGAAAAATAGCCACAGAATGCACCATTCCATCACTGGTCATATCTCAGATATATTTTCCAAATAGGAAAACAATGGCAACCACAGAGCTGGAAAGATATGTCCACGATTATATTTTTCCAATGACATTTTCTCCAGAGGTAAAAAATGTGTTATCTGATCAATGAAAAGTTTAAATGTTGGGGGGCGTTCATTCTTCCAGAGTAAAAGTATACATTTCTTGGCAAAATATGTTATTGTGATTAGTATTCTGTAATGTTTGGGGTTCAGTTTAAAGTTTGGCATTTAACAGGAAAAAACATGGATTTAGGCTCATTTCGATGCCTAAAACGGCTTTTGTGAGAGCATGAATCGAATCCCAGAAATGTTTCAAGAGATCACAGTCCCAAAATAGATGCATAAATGTTCCTTCTTTTACTTTACATCTCGGACATTTTGAAGAGTTTTCTTTGAAAATGTTATGCCTCTTTATGGGTGTGAGGTAACATGTGTTGATACATTTAAAGTTTGCTTCTTTGATTTTATTGCTTGTGAATGGAAAATGTGTTCTTTCACAAATATTCAGCCAAGTAGTTTCATCTATCTGTATCCCTAAGTCCTTTTCCCAGATCTTTTTTAAAGTTGGAAAGGATGACTGAGCTCTTTTAGAAAAAACTGCATTAAATTCTCTAAATGTACCTTTGAACGTGCTCGATGACATCAATACCTCCTCCTCTTCTAACAATCCCGATCTCAATTTATGCGGCAGCCTAGTTGTGAGATGGAAGCTAAAGCCAGTTTGATTAGCTTAGCATAAAGACTGGAAACAGGGGGGTTAGCTTGGCTCTGACCTGCCTTTAACAGAGAGTTGTTGACCAGACTTCTTGGCTGGGATTAGTAACTTTATTTAGTCTACGCTGCAACAGGCTGCCACATAACCCCTCATAAACCGTGATTTTATTATTTTTATACTTATTGTTTTTTTTAATTCAACAAACAAGATTGTGGCAAAAAAAGCAAATAAGCAAATAATGTTAACTTACCCCTTTCCATTGATTTACATAGCTACACTGCGTCTGTCGTAACTCCTCAACAGTGTTCATCCAAAATTGTAGGGAATCAGTTTCACCTTTCCGTCATGTCTCCTGTATGGCCTCAAGCCAATGTACAATAGTTGATCTGTTGCAAGGGGCAGGCTGGGAGAGCCTCCATTTAATGTTTCAGAGCCCAGAGTGAGGTGGTGACATTAGAAGGTCAGGTTATATTGAATTACTTTCATTACGCAACGGCGTCCCAGGTGAAAGAAAACCACTAATTGTTAGGCCGGGTCAATGGCCTTGAAGAGGCCTTGTGAGGGCCTCACTCTTTATGTTTCTCCTTTGTTCACAAGACTCCACATGCTTCATAAGATGGACTTTTTTAGCATGCTTGAAATCCATACCAAGGGAGTTGTTACTACAGGCTGTTTTAGGTGCAATTTACTTGGAAGCATGAAGAATCTTTTCAGTGTTTGATCAGAGGTTTTGTGCTGTGTCTTTACATATGTAGGTGGAAGTAAGTATTTGCAAAGGTATTTTAATGTCTGCTCTCCATCAGTTCTGTTAGCTCTGACTTTGAAAAACGTTAACACTTGTCAGTTAGAAGTGAGGAGGCCTTTTGGATGAGAAGCGAAAAACGTCTTTCTGCCACAGCCCCTCTTAACCTTGTCCTGTAAATGTTTTTGTTTCCATACAGGCCGTGTGGTCAGGCAGGGTCGTATAGTAGGTGGTCACACTGCTGTGCCAAACTCCATCAAATACATTGTATCACTGCAGAGCACCAGGGGCCAACACTTCTGCGGCGGATCCCTGGTCCACAGGTACTGGGTGCTGACAGCAGCACACTGTAACATCGGGTACGATCTTTCTTTAGTGGCCATCAACAAGCTGTCGATCCTTATGTTGTTATTGTTTGGTGAACAGTTTCCATGTTGATTTCCATGTGGAAAAGTTTCATCCTACCTTATGATTTCAATGTTTTAACCATGTTAGCGGGCTTGGTTCTAAGGATGTAAATGATGCTGGTCAGTTAATCTCAGCAACTATTGGATGGATCAAGTTTCTTACAGAAAATCCTGATGCCGATTGGATCTAGTCAAACGGCATCTTAAAGGGGACCTATTATGCAAAATCCACTTTGTCATGTATTTTATACATAAACATGTGTCCCCTCTATGTAAAGAGATTCTGAAAGTTTTAGCAAAAAATATTCGCTTACTTTTTGTCCTGATCCATTTATATAAACCCCCCCCCACCTTATCACCTGAATCTCAAGAACTTTTGTGTTCTTTTTAACAAAATATCTCTCAGAGGGGCGTGGGGAGTGGCTCCTTCTTTTCATCTAAAGTAACAGACAGAGAATCAGCACTTTTGAAACAGGGCTGAAACAGAGGGGATTATGGAATGCTAGAATGATCTGTTCATTTCAGAGACATGTTTTGTATATATCTGAGACCTATAATATATTGATGAAAAATAGTATAATAGGGGACCTTTAAGATGAGTAACCGTCAAATTATGTCTGTTGCCTATGTTTTCGAGGAGTTCTTGGAGTCTTGTGATAGGTTTGCTCTGTCCTCTCAGAGACAGATGTTACCTTTTAAGTGCTTGTCCTTGCAATGGTACTGATTTAAGTCCCATTACAACCGATATGTTACTTAAGGTTAAAAATGTATGTTTCAGATATATACCTTTATATGTATCCCTGCTACTATTCACACATGAACCAAGGCAAGAAAAGGTTCCTGAACATTTCAGGGATGGACTGGATGTGTGACAGGGACTACATTTTATTAGACCAAAACTTGATAAAGGGAAGAAATACGAAGCAAAAATCAAGGCGGTTTTGCATCCTGAATAGAACATCTTTGACCTGACAGTCAGTGCGGACTTTGGTGAAGGTAAAGATCAAACTGTATCTGTGGCACCTGCACAGGCAAGGACATTCTTCTGGCACTGGGCTCTATAGACGTCACTGTGTAGAAGCTAACTTGCCATGATCTAATATTGTGAACAGATGGTCCAAACAGTCAAAATGATGCCGCACATGACGCACAAATAATTCTGTTTACAGGACAATAGTAAGTCAAATAGTACTAAAATACGGTCAAGTCAGCTGACCTTGACACATCATCAGTGTGTGTGTGTGTGTGTGTGTGTGTGTGTGTGGTGTGTGTGTGTGTGTGTGTGTGTGTGTGTGTGTGTGTGTGTGTGTGTGTGAGATCGTATCAGTTTCCAGGAAATCGGCTGTATTTTGTGTGTTATACTGCCCCGGCCCTGCCTGCTGCACACAGTAAGCCATTGTTCCCTGGCAGACAGACACTTCTACCATGATGTGTCTTTGTGACTTTGAATCTGTCTTTCAGGGCAGAGCACATGATGATAGTGGCGGGTGACTACATTGTAAATACCTTTGAGGGTACTGAGCAGTACGCTAAACCCCGCAGGGTGGTCACCCATCCCCTCTACAACAGGAGCACCAACAATGCTGACATCATGCTCATTAAGGTAGCGCAGGCACAATGCAGACACGTTTTCCACGTCCCTTAACATGAACATGTATTGATTAATGTGTGGTAACATACATTTACATATCTTTTTTGGTATTCAGCTACAGTTTGTCTCTTGTGTGCCTTGTTAAAATATGTTACTAAACTTTTAACATGGTTCATTTAAGTTATATGAATGTCTTCTCAATCACTAGTTTATTTATTTCTGCTCTCTATCACTAATAATGTTAAGGTGGAAAACAGCAGAACAATTTTGTGATTGCTTGGTAAACTATTGCTGTTTTAAACGTTCATATTACATCATATCTATTATTTCACCTGTGTATGTTACCTCTTTGCTTTATTACTGATAATACTCAGAGTTGGAACTATAATGTATGTAACTCTTCTGTATCTCAGTGAAAAAAATCACACAATTTCCGACTGCATCGCAATGACCAGACGTTGCCATGATGAGAGGCCTTTTTGTGATTCAGTAGGCAAAGCAATGTGTAACAACATATACTTTCTACAAAGTCTAAATCAATGAAAGATGCCACTTTGGTACACCCTATCACTACAACATAAAAACGTAATCATCTTAAGTTGACATGCTGAATGTGGTAGCTAACCATGTCCTATTGAAACACCAGCAGACACAGCTAAATGTGCCTTCTTCACACTTTTTGACAACTAGTCCCTAACTTTTGTTACCTGCTGTATGTTAGTGCCGGGCAGCTTTGTACAGTGAGATTTGCTCTTTGCTGAAAACCTTTAAAAGTGGTTAATGACAGCAAATATTTTCGAAAAACATTTTTTTCTAGTTGCGGGCCCCCATGGTGTTGAACAAATACGTGTCGCTGGCGCCTCTCCCCAGGCAGGGCACAGGAGTGATCGATGGCGTGGTGTGTCGGGTGTCCGGGTGGGGATACAACAATCTGGGTGTAGGCCAGGCCCCCTTCACCCTGAGGACCGTCGCTGTGCCAATTGTTTCAACTGCAAGGTGTAACAGCAGCGAGTCCTTTAATGGAAACATCACAGCAAACATGATCTGTGCTGGCTACAGGACCGGAGGGAAAGATGCATGCAAGGTATGAGAAACAAATGCTTTAATACTTCCTTTCACTATGATGATTTTAAACATCTGTGAGGTAAGTGGGTGTTGCACATCAATGTACATCCGTCCCATTGATCATAGAAAAGCTATTAAATCTATTTTTGAAATAATATGTTTCAGGTTATAGCTGAGGGTTGTCCTTTTTTCATCAGCTCAGATTAGAGCCAAACAATCTCACAGTTCATAAAGTTCATCCCCATGACAGTACAAGGACACAGTTCATCATTTAAGTGTTGATTCAGCTACAAGCTTTTATTAAAAAGCCTCCCTGAAATAGCACCAGGACTGAATACCTTGGAGTCGTTTTGTAGCTACAGACACCTTCATGCTCAGATTTGCTTATCAGTATCATGTAAGAATTTCTGCCCCATGCAACTTTGATGTGAGAAGAAAATTGCATGAAACGCAATGTGAGATATACCAGTGTGCTATATTTCGCCTAAGGTAAAGAGCTGAATGACTAATTAAAATGGGCTATATTTATCCCTGCAGTAGGCAACTTTATGTGTTTGCATTTCCAAGTGGCAGCAAGAGATTATGATTTGATGAGTCTTATGTTGATCTTTGCTTGTTTTGTGTTATGTATCGCCATGAAACATATAAAGTTATAATTGTTGTGGAACATATTTCACATGTGGTAAACTCACGTGCAAGCACATGTGATTTCCTGATATTTGAAAACAGCAATGCTTTTCGTAATGGGTCCGAAAATCGGACAAATCCACATATAAATTGTGATTTGTTTCACTAAGGAGGTTTTGTTTTTGGTTTGTTGTGTTTGTCTACAGCAGGGGTCGGCAACCTTTTTCATATGAAGTGCCATTTTCAAAAAAAATTGTTATCAGCGTGCCAACGATCGAGAATTATCAAGTGTGGGGGGGGGGGGGGGGGAGGAGCTTGACGCTTGTCAACTATCAGCAGGAGGGCGGGGGAGCCTCTCTGCGGGGAAGCAGTGTGTGGACCTGTCAGCGCAACTTACATGATGTCGAATTTAACAAACACATTTAAATAATTGGTTTAACGGCCATAATAATAAGGACGATTGTCCGTTCTGTGATTCTCCAGAACACACATGTTATGATATTAGGGTCATGCAGAGTGAGATGAGATCGCTGTCCCTTTGAGAGAGAGAGAGAGGGGTGTGGCTTGTGCATACGTGTTTGTGGATGGTAGAGCGACAGTGAGAGAACGTGTGTATGTTTCTGGAAGTGAAACGAGGAGAAGCAGAAAAACAGAGGTCTGTACTCCTCGACTACGGTCTGGGAGCCGACAGGAAAGTTCAACACACAGATGGCCAGTCCGCCCCTTTGTAGCATATTATTTCAATGAGAGATGATCAGATCGCCACTGGGCTTTCAACTAAATACACAGCCACGCAGAAACTGCGGCATTTGTACAGCTCCTTATGGGTAGGCTACTGCAATTAGTGAAGTGCTTTCCTCTCTGTGGTGAAACGATCAGCACCACGGAGGAAAGCGGCAGAAAGTCACCTGGAGTTAAAGAGAGCGGGGCTGCGTTGTGTGCATGGCTTCCTTCTGCGGGTAACGGGGAGACGCGCTCTGGCGGCGGCCTCGTTCAGGATCCCAAAATACAATTTAAATATTTTTGCACACTTATTCCACTTATTCCTAGCGTGCCACTGGTTACGGTGCCGCGTGCCAATGCTGGCACGCGTGCCAGGGGTTGCCGACCCCTGGTCTACAGGATTACTTAAAAAAGAGCCAGAGCTTATTTTAAGTTAAAATGTAGCTCTGTACTCTTGAGTATCTTTCTTGATCTGCAGTAAGAACTTACTTTACTTGGACAGGTTATTCAAGACAAGGAAGTGGAACTCCATCATCAAACTGGCTTTACATTGAGCTAAGATTGTTTGTGTTTTTCATGACGTAAGTTTTGACATGATAACTGAAGGTGGGTGTTGTCTTATTCTTACAGGGAGACTCTGGTGGGCCGCTGGTGTGTAGGGGGTATGTCTACGGCGTGGTCTCCTGGGGCAACGGCTGCGGTGATCCTAAGTTTCCGGGAGTCTACTCTGCCGTGTCCAAGTTTCGCCGATGGATAGACCAAACTATTTACGGGTTACACACACGCTGTAGCAAATACTGATGAACATAATGATAAACCAACATGATGTATGTGAGAAAATGGTCATTCCCCTGAACATTTCTGTGACCAAAGGTGGTTATGTGGAAAATATGCAGAGCTATAATTGTTCTGATAATGTTTTCAATATCAATATAAAGGAGATGCATCCCATATCTGAATGATCCACCTGTGGCTGGTCTCTGACTGCTACAGAATGTATGACCCACTACAGTGAGCACTTTAGAAGCCTCCTGTGTATATACTCCAGTATTGTCAAGGTCTTTAAATACTATTTTTTGACAATAAATAATCATATTTAGAGAATGTGTGGCTGTGTGTCAGAGTTGAGTGGTGCATGTGTACAGTCAACTTCAAGTCAGATTTTTGTAAATGTTTTCATTGGTGCACATTAAAGGCCCCTGAAAACCGGATTTTCCAATCTGCTGCTTTCTTTAACCAAATCTTCTGCCGAGATTACTACCGTTGTGTTTATTCGAAACACAAAATATTTATTTTGGGGTTTCGGTGCTCTACTTGCTGGTTCAAGTTTGGCATTTTTTTTTTTTTTAAATCACACTGATGATAGTTGTGTCATTTATATTTTCCCAGGCCACTGTCACTGCCTTATGGAGAAATGTACCTGAAGTTTTAGGTTTGGTTTGTTGATGTGTTGGTCTGTCCGAGATTACGGAAAAACTACTTATACACACATTGTTTTTCCCACTGTGCCCTTCTTACAGGTTTCATCTCTCTGGTCATGATTTTTTTTTGGTATTAGACTTTTTTTTGTGTAAACTGTTCATTGTTCCACTTTGTTTACATAACACTCTGCAGACAACTATTTTGGTCAAGTGAATACAAATGAATGTGGATGGTAATATATCCACATGTGAAAATAGTTGTGTACCAAGAAAGAGTTGTTATTGAATTGTTCTGATATGAAGCTGATAAAACCTTGGCCTCTATGAGTCCACAGGGATCAGGTGTGTCATGACTGCGCCTTCTCTATGAATAGTCGACTGTATATCAAAGTTAGTTCTGCTGCAGGCTCCAATATCACCTTTCATTTAATTGTATGTGAATTTGTGAAATGATATGGCTAAGTTCCTTAATGCCTGTACATGGCATCTTGTCCTTTGCTATATATCACTTTTGAAGGATTCCTTTGTGCTGCAGGTACTAGAAGATCAATTCAAGTAAACACTACAGAGAGCAGTGGGTGATGAGCCCAATGAGGATTAGTTTCCAACCTAAAGACAGTCCCAGGGGACTTCATTTAACAAGGAAAATCAGTTTTTACCATGTGACTTACACCTATAGTTAGAGAACGAAGCACAATATTATCAACATGTGAATCATCATCTAATCAATACAAATATACAGTGGATGGTAATTTTACCAAATGGAATATTCCATTATTTTTTAAACATCTGAATATGACGTTTTACAAAGTGATCTGAACAAGTTATTGAGTACAATTTAGAGCAACATCAAATCCAGAACGTGGAGTTGGATTTGACTCAACTAGAAATGGTGTTGTTAAAATGGAATTACGCCATGGGGCCAAAAGTCACATCTCAGCCTATGAAAACACTGCCATCCTCTGGTGAGGTTTGACTCGGTGGGCTTGATTGTACCCCCCTGACAAAATTACTCGACAATGTTGTCAAATTGTAATACAGGTTAGAACATTTCACATCTCAATCTTGTCGAGTGGTGGCGCGTGAACGACGTCAACTAAAAATCAGTATTGGTTCACATTTATGTGCCATCTCTGAATATTAAGTCGCCATTTGTTTGATGCATCAAGATCCCGGAGAGTGGAGCATTGGTTCACCACGACTCCAACTGGAAGCATCTTTGGGCTGCACCAGAAAACCCCCGTACAGCTCCCTCGCCAAGTCTCACAGGGATCCGTGTTTTGCATCGCTCCTCAATTTGCATTTCTTCCTCAGATTTTCCGTGCGACGGATTCAGCTGCTCGAAACCAGCGGGCGCTCCACGGCTCTGTACGTGCGCCTCCATTTCCAAAGCAATACGCGCAGAGATAAAACACCTCTGGATATTTTTGAATAATGTTGCCTAAGCTCCACGAGAGGGGAAATTGAGGACATTTTGAGTTGACTGTTATTTCTGTTGCGTACCTACGGATACAGACACGTGTCTTCGGGGTAAACAGAAAGGGCTAGATCGTGTCAGTAGATAGCTTTGTGTTTTTCCTTCACCACTTTTGTGTGTTATAGACGACCGGGTTGAAGCTTGGCAACGAGCTTTACATTACAGTCTGTGCGCCTTGGTGATTAAGACGCATTTGGAGATGTCGGAAGTGCTGCCTTTCAACGAAGACAAAATGAGTCATTATGGAAATGAGGGCGATGAGGGACACCTTTCCTTCACCTGTCGTCTTCAAGACACCAACAACTTCTTCAATGGATCTCAGAACAAACGTCCGCCGAAACTCGGACAAATAGGAAGGAGCAAACGGGGTAATTATATAATTAAGGCGTTTTCGTTAGTAAGTTGATGTGTTGAATGCGCACATAGGATACTAGTGGATCATAATTAAGGATGGCTCCGTGTGAAGGCATAAAGGCAACACCTTTGTCTTGACTTTGTTTCCCAGTAGGGCTTAACATCAAATACATTACCTTTTGTTTGCATGCGTGTGGGATGTATTTTCTTTTACATATTCTATTCGCATTGCAACACAAGTTGGATGCGCATTGCGTGCTGTTAAATGCCTTGTGAATACTGCTTAACAGAGTTGTGCTAAATGTCCCCTCCCCACTGAATGGGTGGAATGATCCATATGGGTTGTAATCTGTGTTTTTTGTGTTTGCATGAGGCTCACAGGCTGTTCGTGTTTTGGCTTTTGTGTGTCCTGCATCTCTGATGAACCCCATGAGATGGTCCTCTAACATTGAGGCTCACTTGTGGTGGCACATGCATGCACTGGCAGTTGCACGTACAGTAGTGCACAAGCATGGACTAACATGGAAGTCATGTCACAGCAAGACCACAAGCAGAAATACAGACAGTCATGACCATGCATCAGACACACTATCTTTCTTTGTTATCTTTTTTGTTGTTGCATATCTCTCTCACACACACACACCCACACACACACACACACACACACACACACACACACACACACACACACACACACACACACACACAGCGCAGTGCTAATGGTTCTGGGCTTTAATGCCCCCCATGTCAGTCGGTGGTGATTTTTTTTCGAGACGCCACACCAAGATGAGCCTCCCTCATTAACTCTCTCCCCTGTCATCCACAGTTGTGATCGATGATGAGAATGGCGGCGACGAAGCACAAAAAGATGGAACAGAGAAGACCCCGGCGGAGGCTTAGAGCGCTCGTCTCAACACCCCCCAAATGACACTCTTGAAATTTTTTATGGCGATATTTACCAGTTTTAATCCAAAGACACTGTATATAAGCACTTTCTCTCATGTGGCAGCAAGCAGCACTTCCACGCCCTCCTCTCCCAGTCAGTCATGGCCATCCGGGTGACACACAATGGCAGCAGAGGAGACCCCCAGATGGACCCCCCCCCCCGACACACACAGACACTCACACAAACAAATACACCCTCGATTGCAGGGTTTCGCCATAAATCCAGAGAAGACAACACGAAGAGGGGGGGGGGGACGACGAGGCGGAGGAAGGCTGTCGAAATGCAGAAATCAGGGACAGGATACAGAAATAAATCTAATATAAAAACTAAAGCACACATTTCTCCTATATCTTATCAATCAAACTTATGGTACCATTCTTTCTGCTCTTCATTTTTATTGGTGGGCAAATGAATAACAGAGTTTGTAAATATGGAAAGGGTAGCCCATATTTTCTTGCACAAAGTGGGAAGAGGTAAACTGGTTTGTTCTCTGTGTTGAAGACTTTATTTATTGATCCTTTGGAACATGTCTTTTGCAGTGACTCGAGGCCAGAAGGAGTGTTATTTTGTATGTCGAGAACACTTTGAGTGAATGGGAGTGACATTTTTCTTCACTTAACTATTCTTGATGTTGCCTGAGTGTTCTTTGTTATACTTTGCAGCTAAAAAATCATTTATATACAGTGTACCTCCCACCTGTTTGTAAGCTTCCCAGGCTTTCACCTGGATTGGTTGATACTGTAACTTGACTCTACACATCCTATTGATAAACTATTTATATTGCATTGTGCATTATTGTGTGTGCCAAATCTCATGAGGGAGAATACTGTACCAGAAAAATTGTTCTTTATTTGTGCTTTATACATTTACTCATACATTTGTTTTGTTGGGTTGCCATTTTTTAGGGCTCTTTCTCAAAAACACTGAGATACCAACTCATGCATGGCAAATACGAAATCATGCATGCACGGCAGAAGTTCTGAAACTCTTGTGTATTCTTGAAGCACCTCATATACAGCTTTGAATGACAAACCTCGAGAAACAGTCTTAATTCTGCGTTGTACTGTACGATTCACACTGATTTGTACAGTGGCCTAATATCTTGTAATAAAGATTATGACGAAGTACTATTTACTGTTTAATGTTGATTGTGGTTTAAATAATGATGTACTAGATGTTGCTTTTATTGTTTTTGAAAAGTGTAGCAAAATCAAAAAATATAGTTTTGTATCAAAAAGACAAAGACAATAGCAAATAGCTTGGCTGACTTTTGGATATGTACTCTGTACAGTTTCCTGTGTTCTTGCATTGCATTTCTGGCTTAAAAGAATGGTCAATACAAGAAGTAGCATCACATTCTTTGGACGGATCAGATTTGGAAGGAGAAAGAAATGATTAAATAATTTGAAATCTTCATTCTCCGGTTTGTTTTAAGGAGAGACATGGCTCGGATGACTGTGCAACAGACTACCATCTCAGAAAGTAGCTACAGTATTGCGATTTATTCTGTGGGGGGGAAAAATGTACACTACTGCTTCCCAATGCAATAAATGTCTGTTTGCATCTGAAATCTCAGCTCTTCTCTTTAATCAAGTCCTCTCTTAAAGTCCATTGCCAGTGATGTAAATGGTGCAGGGCCACCCAGGCGTGAGGAACACTGATGTGACGTGACATTTCCAACTCTGCTGTGGTGACTAAATGATTCATGTTGCCTGACGAGCCTCTGTCAGTGTACAGCATCTAAAACCCGGACCACCGGGATGTGTGCTGGGAACACATACATGCACCAAACACACACACACACACACACACACACACGTCTGTTTCAGCTCCAACTGCAGGCGAGACTAACATATTGCTAGCCTCTCTTCCTCCCATGTCTTGATAGACATGAAAGGGTCTGCCTGGGCTGGGTACCATGGTAACAGATGCACCTTGCACTCCATGGCTGCTGCGGTGGGGTTCGGTGCAGAATAGTCTTCCCTGAGCCTCGGCTTGATACCATCGCTATCTTTAATGGAATGTTCTTCATTCTCTTATCTCTTCTCTCAAGACCCCCTATTCACTCAGTAGCGCGACCGCATTATCCTGCCAAAATAGTCCCTTCTTCCTAGACGGCAGTCAAGCATGACGATGGCGCCTACTGCAGTAACAGCCTATCCCCTCACGCAGAATGAGAGCATGTTACATTTAGGGAGCAATAGTGTATGATTTTCTGTTCGGAGGATCCTAAGACCCAAAATGTAGCTGGGAAGGCTTGATGTGATCGGATGGAGCTTGGCTCTGAGAGTCAGATTATTCACACACAGTTGAACATGCAGGACTTTACAAGTAGCATACAGCAGAAAATCCAATTGCAGTAGTCCTGCAGATATAATTGATTTAAAATGCAAAGTTTTCAGCTGCACATGTAACTCATTTTAAGTTCAATAGCGATGTGTCACCTTTAGCAAAGCTTTTAAAAGACGAGTGGATTTCCTAAACAACATAAGACAGCCAATAGAGTTAACATGAGGCCAAAGAGTCCCCCACTAAATTAACGACTTGCAGGTGCATAATTCAGAAATACTGCAAAACTAGACTACTCAACTACTCACTACTTTCAATAACCATGACAAACACAGAAGACCTGTATGATCCAACAGGAACATGTGTCACATGAATGCAGGCCATGGTCGCTAGATCAGTGTTTTTTCTAAACAAAGCTTCAAACTGCAATTTCATAAGTAGCAACACTTTAGTTTAGTTTAGTTTATTTATTTATAGTGTCGTGGACAGTCCCCATCGATGAACTGTCACAAAAACAGTAAATGGTGCAGCTTTAGCCGACATGGCTAATTTCACTTCGCACTGTGTCAAGAAATATCGATCATAATAAGCTTTACTGTACAGCAGAATTAAACAATATCACTCTACTCCTCTGACAGTTGGAATGGTTTAATCTATATACTGTTTCAACTGGTTCATATCAAGTTTAAAAGTTAAATAAGTTCTCAAATTCCCTGATGTCCACAATAATTATATTACTGATGATGACTATCTGTTGAAGTTGGGAACTGGAACACCTCATGCTTCAAATGCTTTCTACTAGGCTGGAAAACCAATTATACTCTTTACTCTACTAATTACTTTTTGTAATTGTTTGGTTTATAAAGGTAAGACCTCAGACATTAATTAAATGTATGTTTTTTTGTTACAGTTTTCTTTGCCTTATTGAGAAGTTAGGATATACATCAGGGATAGTTTGCAGCTTAAATACAGCAATTTGATCAGTCTTTAATATGCAGTCTTTTATCAATACATGTTATTCAACAATTCAGAAAAGGATTATATAAAACAGGAAGAAAACCGAATGACAGAAAAAATACCGAGAGATGAGAGAGACGAGAGAGATGAGTACGACGAGAGAGAGAGAGAGAGAAGAGAGGAAGAGAGGAGACGAGCGAGAGGATGACAGGAGATCCTTTTTAGCTGAAGGAGAGAGAGAGAGCAGAGGAGAGAATGAGCAGAGAGAGAGAGGATTAGAGAGAGAGCGACTGATGAGAGAGAGAGAGAGATGAGCAGAGCGATGAGAGAGAGAGAGAGAGAGAGAGAGAGAGAGAGCAATTCTGGAGTTTATCAAATGCTCTTTTTCAGTTTTTCCTGATCAATAGTTGGTTGGAACATTCTTGTTATTATAATCATGTCTCCAGAGAAAGAACGGAGGCCCAGGTTACACATACTGCTGTGCATAGTGACATTGGTCTTCAAATTATATATAAATAACAAATCTACAATCCTGTCAATTCCAGACAGAGTCTTCAGAATTCAATCTATTTCAAAGTATCTAATTCTACATATGTTCACCTCTCCCTGACTGAGAATCTGGTGCAATCTACCTTATGATCCATTTACATTTCTCATTTCGTCCTCAGAAATATATTTTGAGGTGTGAGTGCTGAGTCAACCTCACAAAGATCCACCTCCTCACTGTCACATCTCCCTCGCTATTGACAGCAACATATTTTTCTGTGAATTTAGATAATATAGCACATATCCTGCTGACATATGTGCCACGTATTTATATGTAAACATAAATAGATCTTACAGTATATGACGGTTGAGACACAAACAATGTGATGCTAAGTTCGAAAGCTGTAGTCATCACAGAGATGAACCAGATGTTGGACAAGCTCAGACTTGGGCTGGGTGACAATCACTGCTTGAAGAGACTCCAATTGACACTGAAGAGTCAAGAGACCCTCCATTATTATCATATATGTAATGGGAAGCTAAGTATTACATTAGTGAGTCACCTGACACTGGTGGTGTCGTGGAAAATGGGTTTGTAGTGAGAACTGATGAGAGGGTAATTACTGGTGCTGTAAAACAGAGCAGAGGCAGGTCAAGATTTGGGTGGCTGTGATGTTACATAAGCTCTGACAGGTGTAGTAGAAGAGCACGGGAAGAATAATACAAATAAGAGCCAGGAAGAAAAGCAAGGAAGAGGAAAAAAAAAAAAAGAAGAAAAACACGAAGGAGGCTGGTGAGAGCACAGACAAAAGAGAGGAAAACCCCACCCTGCAAACTGCACACACACACACACACACACACACACACATACACACTCACACACTCACACACACACACAACACACACACACACACACACACACACACACACACACACACACACACACACACACACACACACACACACACACCAGCTAACACACACTGTACCCACTCTCAGTTGTCATTGAGAAAACCCTCTCCTCCTGACTCCTGGATTTGACCTTTGTGTCGCCGCAGGGAAATACCCGCAGTGACCTCACATGCAAAACCACTTACTGGGAAAACCACCTCCTCTCCTTCTTGGTGCGAATCAATGGGCTTTATATGATGCAGCAATGGCATGTGTACGGCATGCAAATGGCAGAGGCAACATTTGCATTTCATTCCGCTGCACATGTGCATATCTTTGTGTATGCTTACATGTGCAGATGTTGGTTTATTTATTCAGATGTTTGGCATACGTGCATAGATGTACGCACATATCTGTGTGGTGTGTGTGTGTGTGTGTGTGTGTGTGTGTGTGTGTGTGTGTGTGTGTGTGTGTGTGTGTGTGTGTGTGTGTGTGTGTGTGTGTGTGTGTGTGTGTGTGTGTGTGTGTGTGTGTGTGTGTGGTGGGCCAGCTCAATTGGCATTGGGATCAGGTATTCTCTCGCTGATTCAGACTCTGGGAATTCACAAGGGCGACAGCTGATAAGAGGTAAAGGGGAAATGCAGTCCTGGTTGGAAAAATAAATGAATATCCCCGTAGACACAACACCAGAATATTCACCCTGCTCCCGAGTGGGTTTTTTTCCATGAAGTTTGTTTTGGCAGAGCTGAATCATAGAAAAAATCATAGAAAAAAAACCCAACCCTGCTTATGATATGATGGTAAAACCCATTTTTGTTGCAGCAAAGTTATGATTGCAGATGACGTCAATCTTTCAAGCAAGTTCCCTCTCACATATCAGTCCAGATTTTGGATCTCCTAAAACCTGAACGGCACTCAGATTCTGGCACAGTGCAGATTGTCGTCATGTATTGTGCTTGTCTGAAGAAAAAAAGGTTAAGAGTCCAGATGGGACTCTCAGGACAGAGTTATTAAAAACAGACAAACAGACATGAACGTTTCAACTCAAAGGAGCTTTATTGGCATGACCATGTCACAAACACAGTACTGCCAAAAGCACATTGCACAGGGTGGTACAACACATTCAACTCTCCCTCTTTCTCTCTATACCTCTGTCTCAGTTTTCCAAGGAAAGTGAAGAGAGCTGAAGGAGGCAGGCAGGCAAATCGGAAGAGAGTGGGAGAGCGGCACGAGAGGGAGATGAGGAGATAAGAGAGATGGAGAGCCAGGAGAGAAGGAGGAAAAGAGAAGGATAAACACAAGTGAGAGTAGAGCAAGAGAGAGGAAGAGAGACAGAGGCACGATATGATGAAATGAATGCCAGGGAGAAACAGTTCAGACCCACCAGATGGTTACTATGGCAACCACATCCCCAGTCTCTCTCTCTTTCCCCCTCCCTCTCTCCCTCTGTCTCTCTCTATCTCTCTCCCTCCCTACCTCTCTCTCTCTCTCTGCCTAGTTGCTTTGTTGCTGCTTTAAGTCTGTGGAGGGAAACCAACGGCTGAGAGAGACAGTTTTTTACATTTTGGTGCAGTGGCATCGTAAAGCCTCATAACCAACTTTACATACTTGTGCGCACTTAGTGTAGATTCAGCGTGATGTTATTTATGGCCACCTGGTTGTTGATTTCTATCACAAACACTGACTGGTGCAGTGGATTCCTCCCATTAATGAATTATCTGCAAAAATATGAAATGTTAAGGAATGATATTCCATGCATCGCGGCGCATTGCACCAGTACGGGGGTCATGAACAGTTCAAGGAAAAGTCTCTCGTGATCCTAATGAGTTTCATGTCTTACCCATGACCCTGCCTTAATCCCAGACACACAGGCATCTCCTATATATACAAATGTCCAGGGTTTGTCTTGCAAATTGTGCATTGCTGTAAACGCTGCAGACAGATTGAGATGCTATGAGCGTTCTCCTGAAGCTCAGCAGCACTGCACTACACTTTTATACACAGAATGGGCATCGGATGTCTTCACCGAGATCGTATTCGCCCCTGCAACGATCAGAACCCCCTTGTTAAACACACACACAAGCGTACATGTATGCACACTCACACGTGTGAGCCTGCATGGCACCACGCATGCAGGCCCTGCACACAGTCACATAGCTGGGATGCACAACAAAGGGAAAAAACGTGTGGGCCCCCCAGCTAATCTCATGCATGGAGATCATTTTCAAAACAGAACAAAATGGTGGGCCATCTCTCGGTGGCAGAGTGGGTCTCTGCAGGGGCCCCGGGGCGGGATGGCATGTAACTGTGTACGCGTGTCTGCTGAATAAAAGATGCTGACCTAGATGGAAATCCGCCATTGGTCACTTAATTTGTCCTACATGCGTGATTGGCCTGAGACCAACCACACAGTATGTCCAATTGACCAAGAGCGGCGGCGGTGGTGTATTTGTCGCCAAATTGTTGCCAACTTCTTTGTACGGGTTTGCACAGAAATATTGTCTTTAGGATAGGAAAAATAAAATGCAATATCATCTGAGAAATATTTTAAGAATAGATCGTATTTATATCATTATGTACATTAATTGATTAGTCTATTTGTCTTGATTTACCCTGCAAACCTTCAAAGACAGAATCATGAGAAGCATTTATAGTTGCTCCATCATCAACTAACATTACATAGCTCACTGATGCAGATTGGAGTCATGCAGTGTGCCAGCGCTGGGCCATGTGGGACTAAACATAGTACATATGTCTGCAGGTCTGTGAGCATAAATGAGCCCGACTGAGAGGGTGTTTTGTATCAACATTGTACTGAGCCCTTCTACATTATTGATATGCAATTTGACTGCCCGCCATCAATAAATTATTAAGGAATTGAAAATTGTTGAGCCGGTGCTTGACAGCCTTGAAGCTCTTTGGCCTCAGTAGAAGAATGAACACGGTCGCGTGAACATCAATGACTGTTGAACTCCAAACTGCATGAGTGTATGAAAGTCTGCAAAATGTTTTCTTTAGCTTTTCAAAGGGCTCAGGGCTATATGGCCCACACCTCCTGTTATGTAATTATCCAGCTGTTTGTTGAGAGCGTTGGTCGGGTTCAGTGAGAGCTGGGTCTCCCCCGGAGAAAGAAAGGTAGGCTGGTTCCAGATGCTCGTGGTTGCCTGGCCGACCTTGGGACTGAAACTGTGTTTAATCCTGTAGGCTCAGCCTGTCCCAACACACTGCTTCTCCCTGCTTACCGTTCTCACAACTCGCAACAACCTTTGAAATAAATACAATCTTATAAACAGGGCTTTGGTTTCACTCTCACTGGTCTGCTAGAAGAGAACTTGGTGGTGCAAAGTCCTCTGAGTTTTGGGAGAGTATAGGCGTGAAAAGAGTGGGAGGGATTTTTCAAGTTTTAAAATATAGTTTATTCTTTCTGTTTTCTCCACTGTTACCTACCCAAAGCTAAAGAAGCTTAAAGGTAATTAATTCATAATTTCCATGCTGTCTGGCAGTGTCATGCATTGTGCATCGTGTTTTTCAAGCACATTTTTGGAGAATCCATTATATTTATGGCAGCAGCATTCGATTACAATAACATGTTTAAAATGTATTAATGTTGTTCTTCATTTTCAAAAGACTACATATTTTTAAATGGTTAAAACTGAATCCTGAGGGGGATTCCCCGACATATAAGTCCTCCTCCCTTACAAAGGAAGGTTACAAAAGTACATTGTATACAACTGTCTTTTATAACATATAATAATCAGAAAAACAGTTCATGTGGTGTTTAATGAAATAAAAGTAATGTTGGTTATTCTCATTAAGAGGCATCACGAACAATATTTTCTGTTGGACCATGTTCATGTAATCAAAACGCTAACATCTGAATATATGTAAACAAATATGTTTCTCTATCAAACGCGCTTGTTTGTAAAACAGTCAGGTGTGTAACACAAAGGCTGGAGCTCTGACTCTGACAACAGCAAGACGTTACATCCACATTGAAATTCCTTGGTGATGTCCACTCTGCACCATCAGCCTCTCTGGCTAAGCCTCAGGAATACCAACCAGCTGTCAGGCCCTTACTCTCTCACTCTCCCTCGTACCATCCCTCCTGCTATCTCACTTGTCTCGCTCTTTCTCTGTATGCTCACTCTTGTTGACAGAAGACAAGAGCTGCATCACCATTTTAATTCTGGCGTGGGTGGGTGTGCAGGTTTTATTTATTTTTCCTGCGAGAGATGCATGGAGCAAGCAGTAAGGACCCTGCACAGAGTGAAGGATCAGGGGTATGAATCCTAATGACTTCTACCAGAAGAAAGTGAGGAGAGGAGGTCTGGGGAAAATCCACCCTAAATCTCCATCTCTCCCCCTCAGCTTGTCGCTCACCTAGACCCGTGCATTCAGCCTGTCGGTGTTTACAGGATTTGTCTCCCTTTGATTCTAATTAATTAGCTGACAATCGGGGACCGAAACGCCCCGATGTTAAAGAAAGAGAAAACAAGATGGAGGAGACCGACTCTGCTGCATAGTTTTACACACAGTTTTGATGTCAGTGCAGCATCACAGGAAGTATTTATAATGAAGCCATATTTGGAAGCCATATTGCGTAGGATGCATACATTAACTACAAGTAGCAAAGTTTGTGTGACTATTTGACCCTTTAGTATCATTATTCAGAGGTAAATTGCTGTGAGAAATATAGGTGGTTTTCCATGGTTTAGTCTAGGCCCCTTAGCTCCAATCAATGGGAATCATGTCGTCCTTTTTGGTTTAACCAACAAAACCTAAAGATATTCAACTTACTATCTTATATGACAAAGAATAATGGATTGGTAATGGATTCATCTACAAAATGTTGCTACTATCTCAACATTCACATATGAGTGTAATGTTGTGTCTATTCACTGTGACCATGTTTTTCAATCCCACCAATGGGAAGAGAGGATTACCCTAACCATCAATACCATAAGTAATGCAACACATTATTTAAAACAATATATGTTTCATGTCATGGCAAATACCCCTTGATCCTCCTGTCCTCCTTCGACTGCTGTGCATCGGATTAATACCTTTACCGTACATATTAAAGATGCACTCGTCGATATGTCTATGAGGTGAAATGACTATATGTAAGGTTTTAATCATAGTGACCAACCCACACACATCTTACTCTGCTGCACCCCTCCACTCCAAAGAGCGCTTTAGGGTCTTTCCGTTCCTTGTTAGGGTTCTATGACATACAACTTACCTGTTCACTCTCACCACCGTCATCAACATCGTTTCCAGCTGCAACTGGCTACTGTTGGAGCAAACACGCTTAAATTCTCCACTGCACCAACAGCAGACCCACAAAGTGAAGTATCTTTGGGCATAGTGTACCTTTAGTGTCTGAAGAACCAGATACATTATTCAAGAGTTTGGGAACGCAGAGCTCAAAGGAAGTGAATATTGGACTTGAGAATAACCACGTCTAGACATGAGCCAACTTCAGTCTGGTTTAAAGACTCTTTAAATAAAGACTAGGATGGATATGTGTGGATAGTTAATAAGGCAAAAGATTGCTAACAGATTAGCCATAACAACTTTATAAGGCTTATAGACATTGTTGTGGAACTCTGCCATTAAGGTGCTAACCTCTGTCCCATAGCTCCTCACAGCATGCTGATTGGTCTGACCCACTGTGATTAAAAATCAAATGTATTTGTTGAAGCCTGACAAGATTGTTTTTCATGTCATCTTGACTTTTCATTTTGCACCTGCCCACCAGCTGTCACTGCAGAGTCCAGCCTCACCTGTCTTCATGGCTGCTCCTCAGCCACAATATGTTTTAGAAACAGCTAGCGCTCATTTTCTTCCATAACGTCTGTTGCTGAGTTATGCCTGCTTCCTTTTGCTCAGTTCTACCTCCAGTTGTTATTCCTTCAGCCTGTTGTCTACCGCCTGTGTGCTGGGTAACTCTGTTGAAAAGACTGTCTGTGTTTGTTTTACAAACATTGTGCCGGACCATAGGATTGTCCATCCATCCATCCATCTTCTTCCGCTTATCCGTGGTCGGGTCGCGGAGGTAGCAGTTCCAGCAGAGAGCCCCAAACTTCCTTTTCCATAGGATTGTATGACACATTATAATACCACTTAAGAACAAACACTTCATAAATATTTTGCTGTACATACTTTCAAAATACAATTAAAAAAAGGAAAATAGAGTGCCCATACATTTTCCTGAAATGTTGCAAATTTGAGAAAAAAAGTCTCACCATGAATTAAGATCTTCCCCCCCAAAAATATCTCCTGACCAACATAACTTCTAACTTCCAGATGAAGAGTTAAAATACCTGAACAACTATCCTTCATGGGTAAGAATTCAAAAGGTTGACTTAAAGGCAATTGTTAATACTTAAAAAAAGCACCAAATGTTTTGTTACCTTCTCTACCTTGTAGTCTTTCTACATTACATATCTACAATGTTTGTATTTTGCGGTGGAGGCAGATCATCAAGTTTTAGCTCTTGTTCGCACCCTCCTACTGAAGTGTTACTGTATACATTTTTAGAGAGCACAAGAGTGTATACTGCCTACATAGACTGTGACATACTGTACACTTCTGAGCATGGAGTAGTGTTTGAGAGATCTTACATGATGTATTTATGTGCCGAGCGTTTACCTTTCTTCAGATTTTTCACACAGATCACCATTTTCTACTGCGCCCACTTTGATACCCTTTCTGTCATATTCAGCGCTTGAAATGAGTCCTTATGTGGCAATACAAAGTCCTTCTCTCTGTCTCTTCCAAATTCTCTGGAGACCTCAAGCCTTACTTTTACTCTTTCAGTTGCCATGGATACCTCCGGCAAGGCAGCTGATTGGAGGCAACAATAAACTCCACTCTTTCAAGCCTTTGACAAAATTGTCTCCAAACTGTCGATCTAAGAGACTCCCTCACATGCTGACACACGTCAACTAACCTATGCGCACTCATACATGTAGATACACTTTGAATGACGCACGCACAGAGCAGCGTTGACCGTTGGATGACAGCGGAACAGAGATCAATGTAATCTCCTTCAGCACAATCCAAAGCCACT
This sequence comes from Harpagifer antarcticus, assembly GCA_902827135.1. NCBI lineage: Eukaryota > Metazoa > Chordata > Actinopteri > Perciformes > Harpagiferidae > Harpagifer > Harpagifer antarcticus. The sequence continues at coordinate 6,741,700 of CADEHL010001080.1, forward strand.
GTCATCATCTATCTATCTATCCCAGTGGAACAGGAGAAACGTGTGAAATCAATTCTGCATGCATTTAAGCAGCGGCCAGCGGCGATCTGGCTCCAGAAGTGACCCCGGGTGCTCCTGCGTGGTCCTTAGAGGGGCCAACGGTAATAGCCTGGCTTCATCTCCAGCACCAAACTCTCAGCTCCGGGCAGTGAATCTTTCTTTTGTTCCCCATCTCAATATCCTCTTAATGACTCATTAGGAAGACATTTCAAAGATCTTTTCTCAGCAATGTTCTTCCCTAGGTTAAATGTGTAATGCATGTTGCCTTGATCCAATACATTGAAATCGCCTACAGCTTATAGCCTATTATATAATACTTAAAATCTTCAAAATGCATTTAAATGTCCAATCCTTGTACTTGTTTTGCAATTTAAACAAAGGTAGACCTTACCAATCGCTTACAATGACGACCCTGGTAACATAGTAATAACCCTCTAATTGTGAAGTGCGCACTTACAAAAAGTTGTTCTTCTTTAAAACAAATGGTTGTGGGAATAGTTTCTTAAAGCAACAATTAGTGCCACAAATGAGTGAAAGCTGTATTCCACAATTTCAACAGTGGGCAAGTTGTGCAGTTTCTGGCATTAGCTTCATATTTGTTGTATCAACCTTCTCATCTAACTTTAACTGCATGAAAAAAAACCTGAATTGCCCTTTTTCTCACAACAAAACAAACACGCACATGCGCACACACACACACACACACACACACACACACACACACACACACACACACACACACACACACACACACACAAACTGTGGTCCCAAATGGCTCTTATAGATTAGTAGCAAGCAGAATAATCCAGGGATCACTGATCTCAAGTGTCCAATACTTAACTACCAAAATCGATCAGATGTATTGAGTGACTCTTTTGTTCTTCAATACGCTTTTAAGAAAACTAAGTTTGGTGGCTTTAATACGTTTAATGATTATTGTTGTTTTATTGAGTGGGAAATATACATTAAGTTAAGAAACTGTAATGATTTACTCTTTCAAAAGGAGCTTTCTCTACACATGGGATCCAGCTTCTCTCACTCAGTATGTGTTACTGTTTAATGATGATGATACATGGTTGTATCACAGGAGTTCAATCATGTTTCTTAATTTTGGGCTTAATACTTCAGATTTCTCTCCTCATTATTTCAATACAGCTGTCAATTATGTTTTCACACAAAATGAGCCTTTACAACCAAAACAACAATTATTTTGTGAAAACTAAACAAATAATTTGACCCCCCAACGTTTGCAGCAATCTCAGTGAAGGCTTTTAGAACCTTAAGGCAATGCATGGTTATATAAATCAAAGGGGGAGATGATGAAACCAGGCTAGGATAATGACAATCAGTCCTCTTTCAAGGCGTCTCTCCAAAAAATATTAGAATAACCAAAACAGTTATGAGGCATTATTTTTTCGAATAACAGCACAATGTTTGAAACAGTGAACACATGTTTAAAATAAATCCAACATGAATCTAGGTGTCTGGGTTTCCTGTAGAAAGTCTATTCTGTCTTCTTTGTTAGGGCAGGTGGACTGCCCCTTTGGATTAATAACAAAAATACCTGCATCATCTTTGTTGTCAGTCACAGTTTGTGTGTGTGTGTGTGTGTGTGTGTGTGTGTGTGTGTGTGTGTGTGTGTGTGTGTGTGTGTGTGTGTGTGTGTGTGCGTGCGTGCGTGTGCGTGTGTGTGTGTTCGTGTTAGAAAGGGTGAGTCTATACAGAACGCTTTGATGCCACCTACAGGCTCTGAAGATAACTGTTAAATGGGATTCCGACTCCAATCCAAATAAAATACAATGTATTCAAGACAAATTAGTTGTGTTAATTTGGAATAGAGAGGCGAAGTCACGCCCATCTACTTCCGGCCCATGGGACCCCGGAAGCGAAAAATAATACATTGAATTCAATGGAGAGAGAAAACGTATCTTTTGATCCCGTTTGAATTGTGCCACGAACTACACATATGATGTTTGTCAATCTTAAACAATCATTTCCATGTCAAAAAAGTCACATTTTGTCGTACAACTGTTGAAATATAAGACTATGAAAAATACGCGACTACAAAGACTACAAATCCCAAATCCCATTCTGGGTCGCGTAAGTGATGTCATAGGCGATAATGCTCCAAGTTGCTCCAAGTGGTTGGTTCACTTTTACAAGATGCCTGTGTGCTTTGTACCAGGTTGTAATCACACAAGTGATCATACCACTTGCTCGTTCTATCGCTTCCCGTCTGATGAAAGGACCAGGAGCCGCTGGATCAGACATATCAGGTAATATCATAGGTAATATACATGTTGTGCATGGAACATAGTCAAGTTAGCTACCTAGCTAGTAGCGATGAGTAGCGAGCACGTTAGTTAGCATTACATTACTTAGCCTTGTCAGTTTTAGTAGCCTTACCATGAAGTTATTATTTTATTACATGAAGTAAACCAAAATATTAAACAGTAAGAGTAGTCATGATGGTAAGTATTTTGTGAAACATTTGAAGAGTAGCCTACTGCGCCCTCCACCAGGTGCTAAGGAAGCAGTTCAGGGAGAGTGGAAGGCAGGCAGGGGTGATAATTGTGATGACAGTGACAGTGACAGTGAGGGGGAGTCAATCTGTTTGTTGGAAAGACAGTCGTTGTGTGCTTACTGAGAGAAAATTGTTAGAAGAGATAATTATTCAAAGTGTTGTTACTTTAAAGTGTTGTTACCTTAAAGTGTTGTTACTGACCTTTTTCTCTTTTTTTCCCCTTACCTCACCTGTAACTGCTGAGACGTTGAGGAACATGCACACTGACCTGCTCTGGCAACCTGACTTCCACTGTACGTAATAGTATTTGGTTATGGTATATTATTTATATACATCAAAAGGCACAATGCACCCCCCAGAGACACACATGTATTGAGTGTGATATTTTGCATAGGTCATGTGAAATCATCTTTACACACTAGAAAACTGTAGGAGCGGCAACTTGTTTTGAAATTAAATTTTTAATATCTGATAAAGTTGATCTGTTTTCTTCTTCTCTCTTCCCAGCTCCATCCATCACCGCTCTGTTCCTGCAGGTCCTGCTTGCTAATCAATGCTCATATTTTTTTACACAATTACAAATAAAGTCAATGTATTGTATGACATGAAGTTGTGCTTCATTCTGAGTCAATAATAAATTCATTCTGCCTTCAACTGCACAATGACTGTGGACTGCACCGACATCCATGTAGCTCCCCCCAGTAAGATGAACCAAGCAAAGAGGGTCACCATCATGCCCAAGCACATCCAGCTGAGAGAGGGCTTAGACTGACCTGAGACCAGCACACCCAAACACAACGGCTCTTTTAAGAGCCACCTACAGTTTCAAAGAGTTGCAATCCTACGTTATTATGATTAAACTGGTTCATGTATCACTTAGTTTACTGAACCGTGATGAATGAGAGAAATTAGTGAGGTAGTTGTTTACTGAAGTTACAAAGACATTAATATATGAGTCACAGGTCAGTGTAAACACACGCTTCTGTCAATTATAGATCAAACTATTTATATAAAAAATATGTAATAAAGTTCTCAAACAAGTATTCGGTATATTCCTTGATAGCTTTTGGAGAAGGTTGTTTTTAAGTTTACTAAAATCTATCGTTTCAACTGTTTCACTTTATAAAAAGGGAACAGGTGAGTAGAGCATCGAGTTTCTTATTCTGTCAGTAAATTATCCAAATGAAATGTTTTTCATTATTTTAGTCAACCCTAAACAAATTGATTGTACCTTTTAATAATGACCTTACATGGTCGGCAAAGTTAAATTAACTTCAGAAAATCAAATCTGTTCTGAGAAAAAACTAATAAATGTTTAAAGATTCAGGAACTTGCCATCCCACTGAAAAACAGTCTAGAGATTCAAAGGCGTAGTTGTAGTTCAGTCCAACATTTCATTTGGATTCATTTCTCCAACAGTCACTATTTTCATAAAGAATATATATATTTTTCAAAGTCAACTTTATTGTCAATCTTACTCAGTTTGTGTTTATAGACAGAGAGATCAAAAAGACGTTTCCAACAATCCCAAATACGAAAAATAAAATTATATAATTTACAGATATGTATACAAATATATATATCCTGTATACAAATATATATCCTATATACACCATCATGTATAATGAAGGAAATGTGGTAGATAACAAGTAAATAGAGTTACATACAGATCCATGTTACTGCAAAAGATGGAATAACTAAGAAGCACGCAGTATAATAATAATTACATGCAACAATTAAATAACTGCTCAGCATCTCCACCACAATCCCAATCTGCTGTGTCCTGTTTTCCTCCCCTCTGCATAACACCCCATCACACATAGGAAACACAACGCAGAGTCAGAGGGTGTTAAGAGTGTGTTTATTTAAATGTCCTCCTCTCTACTGGCCAACACAGGGAGCATGCTGGGTGTAGAAGTTCTCCAGGAGGAGGAGATTGCCATGCCATGCAGGGTCTTTGGGGATGATGATCGCCTCCTTCGTGGTCCACACAACAAAGTAGCAGAGACTCCGGTCTGTGATGTGCAGCTGCCCTTGGACCTGGTGCCAGTATGGGTGATTGACCCACCCTCCTCACGGAGACAGAAGGATGGAAACTGGACTGCCTCCGCGATGGTCATGTTCCTCTGGCTGTGTGGACACTTCACCTCCAGCAGGGCAGATGGCTGCACAAGTCCATCAGTGATGCTCCCAAAACACCCGACTCACTCACAAAGAGACCAGACTCAAACACTCTCACTTGATAGGCCTCCACAAAAGCCTTCACCCCTTCGGTCTCGTTTACAACCCCCCAGTTGGCAGTTAGCGATGTCTCTGGCCAGTGGGTTGTATGTCTCCTCTCGCTGTTGGTAAAGTTGAGACACCGGCTGGACTACTTTTTAAGTGCCAGGCTTCCTCCACTGGCACTCAGCATCTGTGGAGCTGATCTGCCACATGGCAAATATTGCCAATGCTGCAGCGTGGCTGCATTTGTACATCCCCTGTGCACAATCACAGACAGCGCTCTGCATCGCGCCATCCTCTCCCATGCAGATCTGTACAAATAAAGTAAGTACCATTTGTTAGCATGCTATAATAGATTGAATGAGCAATAATACAAGGATGGTCCGGATCTGGGGGGGGAGGGTTTATTTTTCCATAGTGTTGTCCTCTTGTCTGACTGTTGTATTGGTTGTGATTGTACTTTTCTAAATGTGTATGAATACATTTTTGAAAAACATTTGATCAACAATAAAAAAGGATTTGGTCAGGATCTAGACTCAGTGTGTAGTTTATTAATTAATCAATGCTCTCTACATTAGGAACACATACCAGTGTACCAGAGGGAGTCACACACAGCTGTGCCTAGATAACCAAAACCCTTGAATCTACACACAGCAGATAAACTCAAATGACACAACGAGATGTAAAAGGAGATGACACATACAGTATAGTCGATATAAAACTGTCCGCTTCAATCTGAAGAGCAACTCAAACAAAACACGGGAGTGTACCTTGTTCTTGTGAACACTAATGTTATCCACAGCATACACAGAGACCACAAAGTTCTTAAGGAGAAAACTAGTTACTAAAACAAAACACGTTAGTGTACCTTGTTAGCTAATGTTAGCTAGCTGACATTAACGTTACACATTGCACTCATGTTACTCACCGAAACCTTGTAAAGCCGGTCCTGCTGCTCTTACAGAACCGACTAACTCCCCTTTCGTGTATGTACAGCTCTCAACGTGCCCAGACTTGGAGTGATGTTCACCTCGTTTTATACTTTTCGCCTCATTCTGAGAGAAACAGGTGGAATGTGCTAACGTGACGGCCGTCTTTGTGATGGTGACGCGTATTGTGCGAGACCAGAGACCTGTAGTTCACTGAGCGGTTTCACACAAACAAATGTGTAACTTCACAGTTTTACGACACATTTTTATTTTTTTGACTTGCAAAATGTTCTTTTAAATTGACAAACATCATATGTGTCATTCGTGGCACAATTCAGACGGGATCAAAAGATAACCTTTCTCTCTCCATTGACTTCAATGTATATTTTCCCGCTTCCGGGGTCCCATGGAGGCTCTCGGAAGGGGAGGGACTTCGCCTCTCTATAGAGAGGCGAAGTCCCTCCCCTTCCGAGAGCCTCCATGGGACCCCGGAAGCGGGAAAATATACATTGAAGTCAATGGAGAGAGAAAGGTTATCTTTTGATCCCGTCTGAATTGTGCCACGAATGACACATATGATGTTTGTCAATTTAAAAGAACATTTTGCAAGTCAAAAAAATAAAAATGTGTCGTAAAACTGTGAAGTTACACATTTGTTTGTGTGAAACCGCTCAGTGAACTACAGGTCTCTGGTCTCGCACAATACGCGTCACCATCACAAAGACGGCCGTCACGTTAGCACATTCCACCTGTTTCTCTCAGAATGAGGCGAAAAGTATAAAACGAGGTGAACATCACTCCAAGTCTGGGCACGTTGAGAGCTGTACATACACGAAAGGGGAGTTAGTCGGTTCTGTAAGAGCAGCAGGACCGGCTTTACAAGGTTTCGGTGAGTAACATGAGTGCAATGTGTAACGTTAATGTCAGCTAGCTAACATTAGCTAACAAGGTACACTAACGTGTTTTGTTTTAGTAACTAGTTTTCTCCTTAAGAACTTTGTGGTCTCTGTGTATGCTGTGGATAACATTAGTGTTCACAAGAACAAGGTACACTCCCGTGTTTTGTTTGAGTTGCTCTTCAGATTGAAGCGGACAGTTTTATATCGACTATACTGTATGTGTCATCTCCTTTTACATCTCGTTGTGTCATTTGAGTTTATCTGCTGTGTGTAGATTCAAGGGTTTTGGTTATCTAGGCACAGCTGTGTGTGACTCCCTCTGGTACACTGGTATGTGTTCCTAATGTAGAGAGCATTGATTAATTAATAAACTACACACTGAGTCTAGATCCTGACCAAATCCTTTTTTATTGTTGATCAAATGTTTTTCAAAAATGTATTCATACACATTTAGAAAAGTACAATCACAACCAATACAACAGTCAGACAAGAGGACAACACTATGGAAAAATAAACCCTCCCCCCCCAGATCCGGACCATCCTTGTATTATTGCTCATTCAATCTATTATAGCATGCTAACAAATGGTACTTACTTTATTTGTACAGATCTGCATGGGAGAGGATGGCGCGATGCAGAGCGCTGTCTGTGATTGTGCACAGGGGATGTACAAATGCAGCCACGCTGCAGCATTGGCAATATTTGCCATGTGGCAGATCAGCTCCACAGATGCTGAGTGCCAGTGGAGGAAGCCTGGCACTTAAAAAGTAGTCCAGCCGGTGTCTCAACTTTACCAACAGCGAGAGGAGACATACAACCCACTGGCCAGAGACATCGCTAACTGCCAACTGGGGGGTTGTAAACGAGACCGAAGGGGTGAAGGCTTTTGTGGAGGCCTATCAAGTGAGAGTGTTTGAGTCTGGTCTCTTTGTGAGTGAGTCGGGTGTTTTGGGAGCATCACTGATGGACTTGTGCAGCCATCTGCCCTGCTGGAGGTGAAGTGTCCACACAGCCAGAGGAACATGACCATCGCGGAGGCAGTCCAGTTTCCATCCTTCTGTCTCCGTGAGGAGGGTGGGTCAATCACCCATACTGGCACCAGGTCCAAGGGCAGCTGCACATCACAGACCGGAGTCTCTGCTACTTTGTTGTGTGGACCACGAAGGAGGCGATCATCATCCCCAAAGACCCTGCATGGCATGGCAATCTCCTCCTCCTGGAGAACTTCTACACCCAGCATGCTCCCTGTGTTGGCCAGTAGAGAGGAGGACATTTAAATAAACACACTCTTAACACCCTCTGACTCTGCGTTGTGTTTCCTATGTGTGATGGGGTGTTATGCAGAGGGGAGGAAAACAGGACACAGCAGATTGGGATTGTGGTGGAGATGCTGAGCAGTTATTTAATTGTTGCATGTAATTATTATTATACTGCGTGCTTCTTAGTTATTCCATCTTTTGCAGTAACATGGATCTGTATGTAACTCTATTTACTTGTTATCTACCACATTTCCTTCATTATACATGATGGTGTATATAGGATATATATTTGTATACAGGATATATATATTTGTATACATATCTGTAAATTATATAATTTTATTTTTCGTATTTGGGATTGTTGGAAACGTCTTTTTGATCTCTCTGTCTATAAACACAAACTGAGTAAGATTGACAATAAAGTTGACTTTGAAAAATATATATATTCTTTATGAAAATAGTGACTGTTGGAGAAATGAATCCAAATGAAATGTTGGACTGAACTACAACTACGCCTTTGAATCTCTAGACTGTTTTTCAGTGGGATGGCAAGTTCCTGAATCTTTAAACATTTATTAGTTTTTTCTCAGAACAGATTTGATTTTCTGAAGTTAATTTAACTTTGCCGACCATGTAAGGTCATTATTAAAAGGTACAATCAATTTGTTTAGGGTTGACTAAAATAATGAAAAACATTTCATTTGGATAATTTACTGACAGAATAAGAAACTCGATGCTCTACTCACCTGTTCCCTTTTTATAAAGTGAAACAGTTGAAACGATAGATTTTAGTAAACTTAAAAACAACCTTCTCCAAAAGCTATCAAGGAATATACCGAATACTTGTTTGAGAACTTTATTACATATTTTTTATATAAATAGTTTGATCTATAATTGACAGAAGCGTGTGTTTACACTGACCTGTGACTCATATATTAATGTCTTTGTAACTTCAGTAAACAACTACCTCACTAATTTCTCTCATTCATCACGGTTCAGTAAACTAAGTGATACATGAACCAGTTTAATCATAATAACGTAGGATTGCAACTCTTTGAAACTGTAGGTGGCTCTTAAAAGAGCCGTTGTGTTTGGGTGTGCTGGTCTCAGGTCAGTCTAAGCCCTCTCTCAGCTGGATGTGCTTGGGCATGATGGTGACCCTCTTTGCTTGGTTCATCTTACTGGGGGGAGCTACATGGATGTCGGTGCAGTCCACAGTCATTGTGCAGTTGAAGGCAGAATGAATTTATTATTGACTCAGAATGAAGCACAACTTCATGTCATACAATACATTGACTTTATTTGTAATTGTGTAAAAAAATATGAGCATTGATTAGCAAGCAGGACCTGCAGGAACAGAGCGGTGATGGATGGAGCTGGGAAGAGAGAAGAAGAAAACAGATCAACTTTATCAGATATTAAAAATTTAATTTCAAAACAAGTTGCCGCTCCTACAGTTTTCTAGTGTGTAAAGATGATTTCACATGACCTATGCAAAATATCACACTCAATACATGTGTGTCTCTGGGGGGTGCATTGTGCCTTTTGATGTATATAAATAATATACCATAACCAAATACTATTACGTACAGTGGAAGTCAGGTTGCCAGAGCAGGTCAGTGTGCATGTTCCTCAACGTCTCAGCAGTTACAGGTGAGGTAAGGGGAAAAAAAGAGAAAAAGGTCAGTAACAACACTTTAAGGTAACAACACTTTAAAGTAACAACACTTTGAATAATTATCTCTTCTAACAATTTTCTCTCAGTAAGCACACAACGACTGTCTTTCCAACAAACAGATTGACTCCCCCTCACTGTCACTGTCACTGTCATCACAATTATCACCCCTGCCTGCCTTCCACTCTCCCTGAACTGCTTCCTTAGCACCTGGTGGAGGGCGCAGTAGGCTACTCTTCAAATGTTTCACAAAATACTTACCATCATGACTACTCTTACTGTTTAATATTTTGGTTTACTTCATGTAATAAAATAATAACTTCATGGTAAGGCTACTAAAACTGACAAGGCTAAGTAATGTAATGCTAACTAACGTGCTCGCTACTCATCGCTACTAGCTAGGTAGCTAACTTGACTATGTTCCATGCACAACATGTATATTACCTATGATATTACCTGATATGTCTGATCCAGCGGCTCCTGGTCCTTTCATCAGACGGGAAGCGATAGAACGAGCAAGTGGTATGATCACTTGTGTGATTACAACCTGGTACAAAGCACACAGGCATCTTGTAAAAGTGAACCAACCACTTGGAGCAACTTGGAGCATTATCGCCTATGACATCACTTACGCGACCCAGAATGGGATTTGGGATTTGTAGTCTTTGTAGTCGCGTATTTTTCATAGTCTTATATTTCAACAGTTGTACGACAAAATGTGACTTTTTTGACATGGAAATGATTGTTTAAGATTGACAAACATCATATGTGTAGTTCGTGGCACAATTCAAACGGGATCAAAAGATACGTTTTCTCTCTCCATTGAATTCAATGTATTATTTTTCGCTTCCGGGGTCCCATGGGCCGGAAGTAGATGGGCGTGACTTCGCCTCTCTATTGAGGAGTCAGTCATGCTTGCTGGTTTTTGTAAGCCAAGTGGGAACTTTAAAAAAACGTAGGAACTATAATCGTGGGGCACTTGCCTTCCACCCGGACATGTGAGCGGTTGCACAGGTGCCCAGAAACGATTTCGGCACGCCATTGTGGAAAATAGTTACTTTCACATTACTGACTCTCCTCACTGTGAGCTTGTTTCCTTAGTTGAGTTATCCCGAGTGACATAACTAAAGAAGAAACTACTCCACAATGTCTACGGACTCTTGGGCACAGGCGGTGGACGAGCAAGAAGCCGCGGCGGACTCGGTAAATCTTAACTTACGCAACACGAGCTAACGTGTTGTTAGCATGTTTAAAGGATGCTTTGGCCTGTTCCATTGCTGTTGAAATGAAACTTAACTGCTCATCCTGATTTCTTAAAGTATGAACTATTAAACGACAGTGCTGACAGTGAATAAAGTGCCTTTTTTGACAGACAGGGCATATAAACTTACCTACCTTGTGGTGTCTTTTTGTCGTGGAAGTAACTAGCTCGAGCAGAGATGCTGCGTGCTCAATTAGTGACTAGCTTTAGCATTTAGCTTTCTGTTAAGGAAATGATGCAAGAGGCTTTAAAACAGCTTTAGTAATGGAGTAATCGTGATTTAGCAGTAGTTTGTGCCTCTTATCTATAATGCTGTATTAACTCATAAAATGCCTGAGAGCATTTTGTTAGACAAACGAATATATGTTTATCTTTACAGATCGGTGGCCTCACATTAAAAGAGAAACCAGAGGCAAATGGTAAGTGTGTGTGCAACATTTAGTGGGTTAAATCATCCAAGCACTGGTGTTGGTTGTAAAAATAACCCTTTTTATTTTTATTTACTATTGCAGGCACGGCAGCAATAGCAACAGACACCAGCAGTGTAGCTGCAAAGTCGGAAGTGCAGGGAGAAAAGAAGCCTGCAGATGAAGACGACAAAGGTGTGTGGTCTGTTATATTTATACCACAACATATGTATCCTCTGTAGGTGCTGTCTGACATTCACGATTGTCTTCTAGCCTTGTTGTCTCTTCTTAAGTTGTTGCAGTAATTGCAATATATCTTGTTTTCCAGACGACAAGGCGGCGCAGTCTTTATTGAACAAGTTAATTAGAAGTAATCTTGTCAGCAACACAAATCAAGTGGAAGTTCTTCAGAAGGATCCCAACTCTCCGCTCTACTCTGTCAAGTCTTTTGAGGAGTTGCGACTGTGAGTAAATCTTGTGTTTGTCCATTCATCTCTCAATATTTTAGAGAAACAGATATTACAATAATCCCCATAACCCATATCTATTGCAGGCGTTTTCCTTATTGTTGTCCTTGAACTGGTAGATCTTTTGGGCTACCACACTGGAATGTTTTTTAATGAGATGCTTACACACCGGCTTTCGTTCAGACTTGGCTCAATATGTGTATTTCCTCCTTGTGCAGCAAACCACAGCTGCTTAACGGTGTGTACGGCATGGGTTTCAACCGGCCATCCAAAATCCAGGAGACGGCCTTACCGATGATGCTGGCCGAACCGTGAGTACGCGTTGCTCTAAACCAGTGTTTCTCAAACTTTTTCATACCAATGACCACTTAACCCAGTGGTTCCAAAAGTGGGGGGCGATTTGAAAAATTATTGATTCGACAATAATATGATGCAGTACTATTACGTCTGGGTCTCTGTCATTAAAGCTCGGCTCCGTGTGTGTGTGGAACGAGCCATTTTGTGTGAGAGAGAGAGAGAGCGCGCACCGGTACCGGAGATCGTTGTTGTTAGCTTCTGGTGCTAGCGAGCTACGCTAACGGATATAAGGAGTTTTTTCAACAACAAAGTGGAGGAGAGTCCTCTCCTGTCAGACTGAGAAACTCAGTGAGCTAAAGGACTCTCTGTGTTATCTCAGTGGGTCTCAAACGTTTTGGTCACCATTAATGTAAACAATTATTTCCGAGGCACACGTTTTATATGATCATTATAGTTATAAAAAAATAAGAGAATAAATGAAAAACAGCTATGAAATACTATATGACAGTAAAACAAGTTTAAAAGGGTGTTTTGTAAAATATCCATAAAGAAAAAGTAAATCTGTTTACAGTTCTGTTTCATATGGGTGTTGAGAGAGGTATCCATAGATCACTTAATTTTGCTCTCAAAGTGCACCAGATTGCTTTTAATTTCAATATCTAAAAATAAATCTTCCCGGGGGAGCTTGCCCCCGGCACCCCTATGTGAGCTCCACACACCACCTATAAAAATAGCACTTTACCCCTGCTTACACCTATATGCATTGAGCCTTCATTGTAACTGTCACACTGTGTATTTGCGTGGGGATTGTTGCAGTAGAACATTCCACTGTAGCGCCCGGTACATTACTCACTGAAATATCTCAACCTAGTTCATCGCAACTCTTTCAATGAACTTTAAATTATAAGATGAATTTGCAACAGATACTTATAAATAAAACCACTAACAATTTTTGCCACATTTGCCTTTGTTCTAAGTTTTTGTGTCTTCCAGTCCACAGAATCTGATTGCCCAGTCACAGTCGGGAACAGGGAAAACAGCTGCTTTTGTCCTGGCCATGCTCAGTCATGTAGAACCCAACAACAAATATCCCCAGGTTGGTATCCCCTTTATTGAGCTATTATAGGAGATCTCTGATCGCAATCTTTAGTTTTGAAACTGTTTTTTATGACATGCTTATCACAGTATGCAGGGCCGTATCCAGGATTTCCTAAATACCGAGGTCCAAACATGCGAGGTTATCATTTGATTTTCATGATCTAGTTAGGTGCTTTTTAAGTCATGTGATGAACAGAAACACAAGCAGCCTGCTGGAGTCAGATCTCTAGATCCCTCATCACTCCTCCTCTGGACTCAGATCTCTAGATCCCTCAGCACTCCTCCGTTGCTCCAATACAAGTCCGGGACCCTTTCTCATTTCTCTAATTCCCCTCCTCGACTCCTATCCTCGAGACTTAGTCCCGCCCATAGGAGATGCGAGTGGAGGACTCGAGGAGGGGAAGCAGCAGGCGGTTAGAGAAATGAGAACTCCTCTCCTCCGAGCGGTCATTTTAAAGAGACGTCCATTAATGATGACAGGAGGCACAGCAGCCCTCTGTCTGATGGACAGATGTGTTCATGATGACTTATATATTTACTTTGATTCATTCACAGTGCGGTATAATGAGACAACAGGCTACAGATGCGGACACACACACATTTATATAAATATATACAATTTCAGAATCAAACAAGTATGAGAGCACTCTCATAACGTAACACTATCAGAGACTGGATATATCCCCCTCTCCCCCCTCTGGTCGCTAGAATGAGGAAAATAAATTACGCGCCAAAAGTTGTATTTACAATTATTAAAAGTAAGCAGAGGACACCAAACCAACTGAGACCCGTCTGTCCGCTGCATCTACGCACACCTACACACTGTACCACACACACCTACAGCTCCTAAAGCATAATCAGCCTAACAGCCATTGTGTATTTTATTATGTGAAGCACTAAATGGTTTTAGAAAAATATCGACTCTTTGTTTGTAGTTATCTACTAAACTAAAGCAAATAGGAGTAGGTCTGTTATACTGAGTGATATATTATACACACTGCTCTGCTTTCTGCACGGACCTCACAGCTGTTATCTCTGTAAACATCGAGTTGCGATGAAAGCAGTTAATAAAATAATATCCAGGGGATGCATGCAGAGCTGTCATTGGCTGAGATCAGTCCGGCCGTGCGTCACGACACTTTGAAACATCTCTGTTGCCGGAAATGCATCCACGGAGGACCGTGGAGGACCCATCAGTGTATCCTCGATTATAGCTCCTCCAGAGAGCCTCCTCGACGCTCAATCCTCGGTCCTCGATGTGCATTTAGAGAAACGAGATGTCCTTCAACATGGCGCGCTGAAATTCATTTCCGGGTCACTACCGGAGGACCGAGGAGTCGACCGAGGAGTCGACCGAGGAGTCGAGGAGGGGACATATTTGAAATGAGAAAGGGCCCGGGCTGTGGTGGTTTGTTGATATATGTCGTCTTCTTCTGTTTGTTTAATCGAGGCTACGTAGTTATGCAGCGCCCCCATCGTCAGTAAATGGAAGTACTACAAAGAACCCCGTTTAGTGCAGTTATTTCACAAGTTTTGTTATATACACAGCTCGGAAAAAATTACCGAGGTCCGGACCTCGGTGACCTCAATGGTGGATACGGCCCTGACAGTATGTGGTAGTGTCCCTACCTGTCACTCCCAAACATTTTTTTATCCTTGAAAGGCCTCGCCCTTAATCCTTCCTACTTGTTTTATTTGTCCTTCAGTGCCTGTGTGTGTCACCTACCTATGAACTGGCACTTCAGACTGGCAAGGTAATCGAGCAGATGGGAAAACAATATGAGGAAGTCAAACTCGTCTACGCCATCAGAGGAAACAAATGTAAGACTTCTCTGTTTACTTTGCTACATCTACAATGGATGATCTACATTTAAAAAAAAAATATTTTTTTCTATGCATTTTTTCTGGTGTTTTACTTGTACTTGTTTCTTGTGATTGTTCCAGTGCCACGGGGCACAAAGCTGCATGAACAGATCGTCATTGGCACGCCCGGTACCATGCTGGACTGGTGCAGTAAATTCAAGTTCATAGACCCCAAGAAGATCAAGGTGTTTGTGCTTGACGAGGCCGACGTCATGATCGCCACACAGGGTCACCAGGACCAGAGCATCCGCATCCAGAGGTCAGAAAGAAACGGGTTCATTGAGAAGAAAAAAAGATCTTGGAAGATCTTGGCATACACTACTTTTTTTAGCTTGTAAATTGGATTCTCTCTTACCTGCCACTCAGGATGCTGCCTGAAAACTGCCAGATGTTACTGTTCTCCGCCACGTTTGAAGAGACTGTGTGGAACTTCGCCCAGCGCATTGTGCCTGAACCCAACATCATCAAGTTGAAGAGAGAGGAGGAGACGCTGGATACCATCAAACAGTACTATGTGCTGTGCAACAGCAGAGAGGAGAAGTTCCAAGCCCTGTGTAATATCTATGGAGCCATCACCATCGCCCAGGCCATGGTCTTCTGCCATGTGAGTTCATGCAATTTACTTTCATGGTCGCAATACATTCTCAGCTGAACCCCTAATTGTATAGGATTAAAGAAATACAGATTTTTTTGCAAAGCTTTCTTATCTGTGTTTTCTATATGTGATTAGAGCTTGGCAACACTTTCAGTTTAGTTTGCTTACTTTACCAACTCTTTCAACACAGTGCCTTTGTGGCCTTGTCTTGCCAAGTTTTCACATTTGGACCTTTGTTACATTACCATTGTCGGATTATTGGCCAAGTTATGACACGGTTTTCTGCCTGATCTAGACAAGGAAGACTGCGGGCTGGTTGGCAGGCGAGCTGTCCAGAGAAGGCCACCAGGTGGCGCTGCTCAGCGGAGAGATGCAGGTGGAGCAGAGGGCCGCTGTCATCGATCGCTTCAGAAACGGAAAGGAGAAAGTTCTGGTCACCACAAACGTCTGTGCCCGAGGTAAAGCCATTTAAAACAGGCAGAGTCTATATCAAGTGACGTTCTCCAGAGCAGTTTTACATTGAAAAGGCAATTTTTCCATATGTATTGACTTATCTGCAATTGAGATATACTGTATGTCTTAGGTGGGATGGTTAGCAGAGTGAATGTGTGAATTTACAGAGAAGCATTGTATGACTCTTTTCCAGCCCACAAAATACTAGAGGGAATCGTGAAACTACCAATTGTTTCTTATTGTTACATTAATGCAGCGCTTCTCAAAGTGTGGGGCGCGCCCCACTGCCCGGGGCGCGCCCCACTGCCGGGGCGCAGAGATGTGATAGGTGGGTCGCAAATGGACGCGATGAACGGGAGTTTTTTTTTTTTTTAATACATTTTTTGGACCTCAGGCCGGAATTGAACCTGGGTCCTCACGGGCGTTAGTGGACTGTTACAGCCGGAGCCTCGCAAAGGCGGGTGTTTGCGGCGGGTGCGGTACCGGCACAGCGGTGCTGTGAAAGTCCACGGCCCACCTATGTCAGAGCCAGCGGCCCACCAACGGCAGGGGACCACCGGGAAAAGTCCCGAATCTCCCGATGGCCAATCCGAGCCTGTTCACACAGACACACACACACACACACACACACACACACACACACACACACACACACACACACACACACAACTGAAACCAAAATCATTTACAGACATATGTAAACATCTCTCATACACACACACACACACACACACACACACAACAGCGTTGCAGTCGGGAAGTAAAGCAATGTGGAGCGGCACCTCACCACTTCATAAGGAGTTTAACCGTGACACTTTTCGAAATCCCGTTTGTGTCCCCCCACTTTACAAATACGTTTATTATTATTTGTTAACGCAAGCCGTCATCGCCACGGAGGAGCACACAGACTCTGTGAGAGAGCTAGAGAGAGCTAGAGAGAGCACACCCTTATCTGTTTTAATATAGGTGTAATAAATAAAGTAAGAAACATTCCAATGTGTACTATAGCAGGGGTTCCCAAACTTTGCCATGCCAAGACCCCCCCTGTTGCAATTTTCTTTTTTAAATGAGTACATTATGATGGAAAATATGACAAATTAATCATACAGCTTAATACATTTTCTTAATATATATTTGTATTAATAATTAATAATCAGTTATTCTTCTAAACATCTTTTGTATTTATCGTACGCACAGTGCGTTGCCACTACATTTGGGGCCTTCCGCCTGATCAAAGCTGTCACTCCGCTTTTTTTGCCGGTCATAGCCCCACTGCCCCCATCTGAACACACACCCACACAACGAGACCAGTCAAGTCCATTTGTCAACAAAGTTATCTTCTGAAATAAATCTGATGTATGCAAGCAATTCTGCGACATTTGCTACATCCGTGCTCTCATCCAGCTGCAGAGCCAAATATTCACTAGCTCTCACCTGCGCCAAAAGCTGAGCAGATACTCAGTTTCACTCTCAGTAGCGGCAGCTCGATTCTGATTGGCTTGAAGGGCGGTCGTGTGATTTAAAAACAAAAAATATTAAAAGATTGGCTTCAAAGGACACATAGAACTTACATTTTTTCTTCTCTTTCCCTCAAACTTTGCGTGACCCCCCTGGCGGCCCCCCGAGGGGTTGAAAAACACTGTACTATAGGACAGTAAATAAAAAAGTTCAAAAGGGGAGTGATTAGTAAAATATGCATTAATAAAAAGAAAGAATGCTAACTAGGTAAGATAAGAATAAACAAGTTTAAATGATTTCTTATTGGTTGTGATCATATTCTAAAGATGTTTGGATTATTGAAAATCATACAGCTCCCTTTCATATGAGTGTTGAGAGCTGTATCCATAAATTCATGTTGTGCTCAAAGTGCACCAGATTGAGGCATTTCACTTCAACATTTAAAAAAAAAAAACTCTTCCCGGGGGTGCATGCCTCCGGACCCTCCTAGAGGAGGTGAGGCCCCCCCTAGAGGAGGTGAGCCCCCCCTAGAAGAGGTGAGGCCCATCCACCCCCCAATAAAGCAGGTTAAAATAATTAAATTGCATACATTTTCTTTTGGTAAACATTGAAAACGGGTCCCACAGACCCAAACAGCTCACACAGGTTAAAGGTAAGCATATAATAATGTTCAAATGTGACCCACCTGTTCAAAGCCCACCTGTTCAAAGCCCATCTGTTCAAAGTGGGGAATGACAGAAAAAGTTTGAGAACCACTGCATTAATAAGATGGAGTACAGAGCTCAAATACAACTGTTTACATTATTAAATAAAATACTTGTTTACATTGTGATTGGAGTTAGAATGTATTAACCCTTTCATGCATGAATTATGAAAGCCTCCCTCAGGATATTTTTTTACCAAGTGTTATTATTGCTCTTGGGGCATTAAAAACATGATTTTAACTTAATTTTCTTTTATCTAGTTTTTTCAAATTTAGAAAAAAAATGTATATATCCACTCAGGTAGGTATATGCATTAAAGTCTAAACTGAAAACTTGTAAATTTGGAAAAAATGATAAATAAAGATGTGCAAACTTAAAATTACATTATAATAACATAAGTATATATATATTCAAGGCCCAAAAAGATATTGCAAATGAAGTATTTTCAAGAAGAACAGTAGCAGTAACAGTATGAATTTTAGTTTAAATATAGCCAATGATGCATGACGTCCACTTTAGTGACAGGCGAATAATCATGATTTCCTACAAACATAAAATCAATACTTTGACAATTTATGAATTATATGATTCCTTAGTTGTTGATGTCACCAAATGTTTTATACCTGCAGGGCTCGCTTTCCATGAAAGGATTGGAAAAACACTTTATATAATCATGATTACAAACCTGAGCAATCAGGGCAAGTTTGAATAAAAACTATTTAATTATTATAGTATATAACGTATGCATTGGGTACATGTACAACAGTGTATTACAGTTCTGCCCATCTTCATAGTTTGTTCCCTTGTATGTGTGTCTCCACTTTTTCTGACATTCAGGTATCGACGTCGAGCAGGTTTCTGTGGTGATCAACTTCGACCTTCCTGTAGACAGGGATGGTAACCCCGGACAACGAGACATACCTGCACAGGATTTGGCCGCACAGGTCGATTTTGGCAAAGAGGAATGGCCATCAACATGGTGGACAGCAAGTCGAGCATGAACATCCTCATCAGGATCCAGGAGCATTTCAGTAAGTCTGCAGCACACACACCACACACACACACACCACACACACACACACACACACACACACACCACACACCCACACACACACACACACACACACACACACACACACACACACACACACACTTATACACAATCAAGTTGATGAGGTTATTTCATACTGTTTAATTTTGTTGGAGGAGGAATATCCATAACGGAGTTTTTTTAAAAGTGATCAGCCATGCGTCAACCCTCTAAAAATTGACCCCGCTATTTTCTTTGGTTCTGCCTCTGCAGGTAAGAACATCGAGAAACTAGACACGGATGATCTGGATGAAATTGAGAAAATCGCCAGCTAAAGAGAGCAGCATTTATCACACCAAGGACGCCCCACTCCCCCTCCCCTCTTGGCTCCCCAAGGACTGTACGCTCCTACAGTGTTTTACGCTTTTATTTCTTTTAGCTGTCAGAGGTGAAGAGCAAAGCCACAAACGCAGCATATGTTTACAAGTGGATTCTGTCTCCCCTCTGACGAGTGTTTTGTAATTCTCGGGAACATACCCCATTTCACTCTTTGTACTCTTTGAATAAAGTCTATGGTTTTATTGCTGTGTATTGTAATAATGCAGCCAGTGGGCTCTGTTTAACTGAACACAGAGTTCAAAACACTATTTGGTTCTGGCTGTAGTGGTGGCATGATACGAACTATTCTTTAAAGAGATTTCCCAAAAGGAAAATAACAATTTTATGTGCCACATTGTTTTACATTTAAAAGGAGCAAAGTATGATTGAATGTAAGCGTATCACGTAGATCATTACAGCAGTTACAGCTGTAACTGAATTGACTACAAAACCCCGGTACAAAGTGTGAAGTTGGGTTTGCTGCCGAGTGGTAGTTTAATCATTGAGATTGTTAATGAAGGTTATGGTTGGGTTTCGAGGGTCTATGCAAACTTATCAACCTGTGATAGCTATTTTCAAATAATATCAACCTGTATTCACATGAAAGAAATGAATCCTGAATTAACCTCAGCTTTAGCGTCAGGGTGTGTAGTCAATGGCTGCCTAGAGTCATAAGACACTAATAACTCCAAGTCATGGACGTACACATATTTTTTGTCAAGCTAGTATTTAACCATCATTCACCCACACATCCTTACGCATGTAATTTGTGTCCTTTTTAAAATGATTACGGCTTTTATCAGGATATCTTGCACCACTTCCGAGCATTAATCACTCATAAACCACATTTAATTTCTAATGTGGTCATCGGTGTCACTCTTCATCATTGTTTCCAATCAGGGTCTCCAGTTGACCTGACTCAGCTACATTCACCCAGACTGTGCTGTTATAACGCAATGCCTTCCTCAAGTGCCATTATAAAGAACATATGATTTTGTTTCTAAGACATTGGGCTTCATATTCTGACTAAACACTTGACATTTTGATTATATATTGAGCGTCTTTAGGATGTGTGGAAACCAAATGCTGAATTGACTGAGGACCTATGCCAATCAGATTCATTGTGTTGCTTCAACACTGACGCATGGATAAATAAACATGTACTTGTGTACATATAAAAAAAGAAATAGGTTAAAGTAGTTTTTACTGAGTGTTACTTCTAAGAAGTGCAAAAAAAAGCATTCCTCACGAGGTTCAATTTTGACAGGCGCGGCACTTCGAATACGGTGAGCCTAAATCAGTTCATCTTGCATCAGAGGTACAAAATAGGAACAGTGGGTGGTCTGGTGCATTTGATCAACACGCTGGAACATTAAGAGCAGTGATTTAACCTCGTACAAACCTCATCTGGCTCTCACCGAAATTAAGAAGACGGCTGGTTGGTAGTCCGGTTTTAATGGGACTGTTTACGGAATGATTAGAAACAAGTGAGCATGCTCTGTGAAGACTTTCGGGTATAAGAACAAATGTATGCAGTTTTATTTGGACATCTGGATGTGAAAATGATCAGTGAGTGCATTTTGTTGATCCATAATGTAAAAAACCACTGTACCAGAGCCATAGACACTCAAAGCAGTTTTGGCTGCAGGACTTGACACTCCTCTTCTCCACCTGTTGTATACCTGGTTTGATAATATTCAGAACCTACCAGAACCCTGTTCATACACATAGGAGTAATACTGCCTGACGAGGCTTAAAGAACGTTGTCTGTAACCTGAGGTCATTTGTAGACAATGATTAGGTTCAAGGTGTGGTATTCTGTAGCTGCGTTCATGGACACAGTTTATGTATTGTTAATATAATTAAAACATGAACATGTTATCTGATGAAGTTAAATGCTTATTTGTCTGAGTGTGGTCATTATTTTGTTATTTACACCTACTGGGGTCATTCACTCAAAGTGAAGCTGCTTTATTTGTAAGTTTATTCTAGTTATAAAGTAAAGAAAATAATATACACATTCAAAAACTTTATGACAAACATTGCACACAGCATTACGGAAATTATAAAACAATCATTATTCCTCTGTGTTCCACTGGAGATGCATTGCTCCTCTGACGTCTGCTGTGAAACTGCAGGTCTAAGGAGGGAAAGAATTGGCAATACATCAGAAAAATGTACCAAACAAATAGTTACACACAAAAGTACTTACTATGAAATGGTAAACTGACAAAGAAATCAGGGCAAAAACTACACTTAGCATGTTAAGGAAATATGAGCCTTCTCACCTGTCTCTCTGTAGTCCACCCTGGTGAGGAAGAGGCCATCAGGTGGCGCCGACATGGCTTGTGGGTAAGCGAGCGAGTCCCTAGCCAACAGTATCTCCTTCAGCTGGGGCACTGAGAGCCTCCCTGCCCTACAGCCACCAGGGCCCCCGTCATCCTGCGCACCTGGACACACAAACATTAACATGGCAGTTAATTTAAAACCAAACATGTACCACTTTACAAGCATGTACTAGTTGTACATAATACTAGTTTTTTTTTTTAAAAACACATGGTGGAAAGGCGCAGCGAAATGACCATCTTATTTAACCTGCCCCTTCTTACAAAGAAATACAAAAAATAAATACAAATAAAATAAAAGCAATATTCTTTCAGTCACAGTTGCTTAGAAATACTGAAACATAAAACCAGAACCCAATCAAGTCAAATTCATACTGTCTAAATATGCTTGCTTTATACATTTTCTTAAACATAAAAATGTTCTTACAGCCTTTTAAATCATTCGGCAAAGAATTCCACTTCTTTACACCAACTACAGAGACACACATTATTACATCATGACTTAAAATATCTCAAATGTATGCTGTATGCTGAATGAAACTTATTTAGGAGATATTGCAGTTGTTGGGGAATAATTTCCCCTGCATGTCAGATTTCGCCCTCTGACACAGATGAGCAGCCGCCATCTCCCTTAAGGAGGGGCTGCCCAAGCATGTTGTTGTTGTTACCAGTTTGTGACCGGGCAACTCTCGGTCAGAGATAGTTATTGCTGAAACACATCCTTCTTGGGGTGCAGATGACCCCGAGCCATAAGCGACAACAAATGTGATTCAGTGTCCTCAGCTGTTTAGTCTATCTATTGAAGAATGTTGATTATTACCCTCTGAACTAGTTAAAACCTGGAGCTACAGGAGGGTTCTTCAGAATTGATTGTGGCATCTCAACCGTGTGGTCAAACCGTGGCCCGTGACATGTCTTGTGAATTCTCCGGCCGAAAGCTCCAAATAAACCATCAGTGATTGACATCAAAGCTCCAGCTCTCCATCGTGTCTCTTTGAGTCCTGACTCCAATTGCTTCAGAGGTTTCCCCCACAGCCGTCATCACCATTGTAACACAGGCAAACCGGTCACTTGGCTTCCTACGCCGGAACCTGCGACGCTGTCCCCAGAAACTGAAGGAGACAGCTTTTGTGGCCCAAACTAAACTAGAGTACACCAGCTCGGTCTGGGACCCCTACACTGATAAAGACAGTGATGCCCTGGAATCAGTACAAAGAAGAGGGGCAAGATTCATTTTTGGATATTATGAATGGGACAGCAGTGTCACAGAAATGCTCAAGCGGTTGAACTGGGTGGAATTGAGTGAAAGGCGGCGATTGGCTCGTTTGGTTCTCTTCTTCAAGATTGTCCATAACATCTCAGCCATTGATGCATCCATGTACCTAGAGCCAGTTAGAAGAAGTGCAACCCGCGAAGCCAACTCTTTGAACATCGCTACTAGTGACACTCTTAAATACTCTTTCTTTCTGAGAACAATCAGAGAGTGGAACTTGCTGCCAGAAGAAGCTGTCATCGCAGAGTCCGTGGAGTGCTTCCGGCAAACTTTAAGTGACTTTTAGTGGGGATCATCCATCCCCCACTGAGCGTGATACCTCTGGGTTCTGCTCAGTATTAATCCAGATCCAGCAGATGGTGCAACTCACTAACTGCATCACATTTGCAGACCTTAAAGGGAGAGTGAGAACAGTGAGAGGGACTGACCTGCTTATAGAGGAACGATCTGCTTGTAAACGTGATCTCCCAGAATGGTATTTCTCTGTAAAACCAAAAACAGGTGTTACATTTTGCACAACATATATATAGTATCTAAGAAAAGACAGAACATACAATTGTTAAACACAACAGCTGTTTATTTATTTACAATTTGCAAATGCTTTAAGGCAGATTCCCAACACGTGTTAAACACTAATTAAACGTTACAATGATAATATTAGATCCTCAAGGCATAGCAGTTGGCATCACTGACTGAATGTACCACTAAGTATTGCCACAAAGGTTGAAGTTAAACATTTTAGAAGCAAAATAATATCTTGAATGGTCGTGTTAGATATTATAATGGATTTACGCTCCACGTTTCAAATATCTCCGCGTCCTTCTCGAGCTGTGTTATATGGAAGGAATTCAGTGCCACCAAGTCAACCATACTCTACTTTAATGGCAATATTACAATGCACCAGAAATCATTACATTCAATACAACAATGCAATATACTTAGAACAATAATACACACAATACAATATACATACAACACAACATACATACAACCTGGTGATCACGTCAGCCGGCCAGCAGAAAGAGGCTGAACACAGCTGCGTCTCTTGCATTTATGCTGAAGCAATGGGAGGGGTCTCTGATCACTCTACTTTGATTGGCAGCCCAAATGTCCCCATCACCCCAAATCTGAAGTTCCCCCACTCACATGTGGCGAGAGCATTTGCATACAGTGCAAGTCAAGACATGCTGCCACCTTCCCCCGCAGATCCTTTGTCCTAAAAAAGTCCCATATGGTCTCTCTAAAGTCACATGTGCTTGCTCAAATTCCAGCTCACAGTTTTAACCCAAATCATTCTCATTTTCAAGCTTATTCATTTGGAGCTAACATGAATACATTCAAATATTCCATTACAAATCCCCCTTTTGATTTAAATTTAATAAATCAACTACTTTCAAGACATTCACATTCGTTCTGGGATTCAGACTATTTAAACGTTCAGAAATGGCTCCACATATCAACTTCATACGACCGTGTTAGAAATACTAAAATATGTAAATAACTCCATACATCAATTACATCACTTAGTAACAACAAAGTTAAAACCCTTCAATCATTCTGATTGAGTATAGTCAATCGTCATAAGGTATAACCTTCACAGTGGTGATTCAATTAATCTGTAATCTGCAAAATTGCAGGGTCTTCAAGCTTTAACATTACTTCATGTATGCTTCATTCCGCTTTAGTCAAAATGAGATATTTAGGAGACAGCAAGTATGTCTTCTCATAAATATGAACAACCTGAAATGCCCTGCCTCCTATCATAAGGAGAGGCAGCTGCAAGGTCAAATTCATATACAAAAGTACCCAAACGGCTGAGGTAGGTAAATTGTATAGGCACATGTTTTAATGTAATCCCCATGGTCCAATTCTTTCTCTGTACATCGTCAGTTTCTATCCCTCAGACCCGTTACTGTTTCCCTGCTCACGTCCACTCTTTAAATTCTACTGGGTTCTGTTGGTTTCTTCACTGGTTTGAGACAAGCGACCCTATCGGACACCTCCCTTTGTAGCCAGACTTCCCCACAGTAGAGGCGAGTTTCTGTGTTTTAGGTTTAAACAGCTTCAGTCAGATGTATCCAGGATGGTCTCTCCGCCAGTCTAACTGCAGTCGATGTAGACAGGAGTGTTTGTTAGGGACCCTCCCCCTTTGGCGAGTGCCTGCTCCTCCTCTTTATCGCTCTGGTGAACACTCGCTTTCCTGGTTTCACTGTCTGCGTAGTGTCAGGTACTTCCATCCGTGGCGAGACCCGGAACTCCTGATAGTGCGTCCTTGGATACGCTTTCCACACCGCGGAGTCGCCACCCTTGCTTGGTCAGGTACAGCAGGCCCAGCACGAGGAGGATGATGACAGCTTTCACACGCCAGCCTCCGGTGGAGGAGACAGACGCCATCTGGAAGTGTTGATCCACCCCGCTCTGCCTCGTTCCCTCAGTGCCGTTCTTCGACGCCCTCTGGTTCCTCCTCCTCTGTGCGGCCCACGTCCGGGATGATGTTGTCTTGGATCCTTCCTGGAGGTTTGCCCACTGCGCACTGATTCCAGTGGTACCAGATGTCTCCTTTCCCTTCCAAGCGGACAGCGTGAGATGTCCTCTGCATCGCCCGATGGGGTCCAGAGAACCTGGGTCCCAGACAGTTGGGTCTGATGTCCCCCTTTTGCCTCTGTAATCTGTGTGGAGAAATCTGATACAAATCCCTCAAGCCTACGCTCAGGGCTCCTGGGAACTGGTGACCATGAGTGAGCTCAAAGGAGAGAAACCTGTCCCTTTGTTAATTGAGCTCCTGATTGACATAAGAACTAGGGGCCATGCGTCTAACCATTTCATGCCTGTCTCTTCACATGTTTTCTTATATCTTAGTAATATATTTTATTTCATGTTTTTTACTCATAAACAATATGACATTGTCCAGAATAGTAGTTAACTTTATATAACTTTTACTCTTTCTAATCTTTTCAAACATCTTAATTGTCTTGTCTCTCTCTCTCTCTCCTACATACTTTTTCCAACTTCACTCGTGGTATTTTAACCACCTTTTATCCTTCTGAGCAAGATATCACTTCAACACATTTAATATCTTGCCCTGTCCATCTATTTCAGTCTTCTTCTAATCATCTGTTTTCTTTTCTCTTCAGCCTTCAACAACCTTTTCTTATTTTCATTTCTAACCAGTCTTTTACTTATAATCTGTCCCTTTCCTAGGACAGGTAAATACATCCTGCTACTGTAGTGTTCACAAATAAAATCTCCATGCAAACTGCTACTGTACACTCAAAAGTGATCTGTTTCATATTGAAAAGTCAGCTTTTTGAAAACCAACATGGCTCAGTTCAACTTTTGTTTCCAACAAAACTCCTCATCTCTTCCCGACATGATTTGACATAAAGATGATTTGCTACCACTATTTTTCATTGTGATATTTGTTCAAAACAGAGACTGCATCTGTCTCTGGATTTAAATATATGCCTGATGGCAGTATATGCATAAAAATAAAAATAAGTGTCCAGGATTTTAACCTCTGTCATTAAAGGACTGTATAAAAATAAGACATGTCATCTGATTAATCTAAAATCAGAATGTAACAGATAATTTGTGTAGTACATCCCATCATTTTTAGGGACGCCTAATTAACATTCTCAAATCTTCAATTAACTTGACCTAAAAAGCTAAAACAGTGTTGTTTTTATGATACCTAAAAAAATACTACAATAGATTTTAGACTATAAAAATGTAAATATCAAATTCCTATTGTCTAACAACTACTCCCCCTTTTCTGAAAAAGAATCCCATTTACTGTGTTTTCATTTTCAGAAACATGAAGAAAGAATGGTAATGCATAGGAGGCAGAGGCAAATGCTGTGCCCTGGGACCTTTACGACCCTGGCGTCCTGCTTCAAAGTGTCCTCAGGTTTTTGTTTTACTACACTGGCTGCTTGGAGGCCGTTTTGGGGGTGTCTAAAACAACAGCCGTCTGTGAACAGGTTTTCTGCCTGTGGGATGGGCTCGTCTCTGAGATCTATTCTTAACTTCACATCTTGGATGATTCTTTCCTCACACCTGTGGGGCTCTCCGCTACCTACGGTGTCTGCGCTGTTCACTCCTTCGTGTGTGTATGTGATGTGTGCCTTTGTCAGAGTTTTCTCCAGCCTTGTTTGTCTCGTTGAAGTCATTGTGAATGCACTTGAGTTCACAAAAGAGACAATGCTGTGTGTTGTCAGTTAAAATCTACTCAAATGATGGGCTAAATGACGTTCCCACGTCTGTGTGTTTAACTGATCTACCTCTGGATTGTTCACTGATTGTTCCTGTCATAGATATCTGCTTAACTTTGCACCTCGCCCTCCTGCTGTCTTTCTCTTCCTTTTATGGCCCGCTCTCCCCTCACCACTGTCCCCCTTGGACATGTGTGATAAGACGTCTCACCTCTCTCCCCCTCCTCAGCGCGCCTGTGTATGTTATCTCTGCTAACAGAATGACTCTTGACCACATGGGGTCAAATAACTTGGATGACCGGGGGAAGGGAAGAGAAGACTCAACCATGTGCAGAGAGAAATCACACTGCTTGGAGACTGAGTTCAATAAAAATTAAACCATACTACTTGTAGTCTGGCTTCAATAAAAATGTAACCAGACAAGGCCAGTTCATAACACACAAATTGTCCTCTTTGTACGTCTAATCTAGGTAGAATAATCCACTATTATATTTAATTTGAATGTACTTAATTCTCTGAAAATCAATCTCTTAATCTGTTCCCATTACTCCCGGTAACTACCTGGAATTTCAGAATCGTTTTTAGCATTCTGTCGTTCCATATTCACTTCGCTTTTATTTATCTGACTCAATTAATATGTGCACTTCGCTTTTATTTATCTGACTCAATTAACATGTGCTCACATGTATTAATATACTGGGCTATTGTCGTAGTTACTATTAACGCGCTTCCCGTCTTCAATACCGGTCAGCAATGTAATATTTAACCTCAGCGCTTGAAGCTAAATTCATATAACAATGTCAAAGGTGTACTACCCCCTTTCAGCCACTAGATGGCAGCAGCAGACCACAAATGAGCCTCACTCATCCGAGTGCTTCATTGAGATCCATAAATATTGAGTAATTACCATAACACAGGCCCTCCGGCCCTTAGCTTTGAGCGTTCGTCTGTGCTGTAAAACCCCTCAGTTCCAGGCGGCGACCCGATCTGAAATCGGGTTTCCAGGTCTGGCGTGTGGGAATCAAACCTCTACAACCACCAGCCTGCACCGTCTCTTACGCCACTGTGGACTAAACTACCACAGATCCGCGCTAAACCGTTCTTATGTACGCGACTCAGGACTTTATCTACCTGTAGATCCGCGCCAACTGTAATCAATATGTAACTGTCTATGTACGCCACGCCGGACTCTATCTACCTGCGATCAACGACTATGGTTAAATATGCATTGTATATTCCATTTAAACTTTAAAAACACTGTGAAACGCCTTCAGACAATCCTAACATTTTAGTGTATTCAATCACAGACAATCGATGTACATAACAGGCGTCTGAAAGTACCTTTGAGTTGTGCAGGGCCCTCGTGATTGTCTGAGGTGTTTAAAAGCGCTTATTCTCGACCCAATCCGGTCGTCTGAATCCCTCCTCAGCCCGTAATCTTGCACGTCGGGGCACCATATTGTTAGATATTATAATGGATTTACGCTCCACGTTTCAAATATCTCCGCGTCCTTCTCGAGCTGTGTTATATGGAAGGAATTCAGTGCCACCAAGTCAACCATACTCTACTTTAATGGCAATATTACAATGCACCAGAAATCATTACATTCAATACAACAATGCAATATACTTAGAACAATAATACACACAATACAATATACATACAACACAACATACATACAACCTGGTGATCACGTCAGCCGGCCAGCAGAAGAGGGCTGAACACAGCTGCGTCTCTTGCATTTATGCTGAAGCAATGGGAGGGGTCTCTGATCCCTCTACTTTGATTGGCAGCCCAAATGTCCCCATCACCCCAAATCTGAAGTTCCCCCACTCACATGTGGCGAGAGCATTTGCATACAGTGCAAGTCAAGACATGCTGCCACCTTCCCCCGCAGATCCTTTGTCCTAAAAAAGTCCCATATGGTCTCTCTAAAGTCACATGTGCTTGCTCAAATTCCAGCTCACAGTTTTTAACCCAAATCATTCTCATTTTCAAGCTTATTCATTTGGAGCTAACATGAATACATTCAAATATTCCATTACAGTCGTCAGATGTATATAGCAGAATACTGAGCCACATTGAGTGTAGATCTGAATGACAATCATTGTCTGATTATTATATGTATATCATTCTAAAAGTCTTTAAAAATGTATTTCATCAGTCCCAAGTCAACCATGTTCTGAAAGTGAATTATTCATTTGAACTAAAAAGTGTTCATGTCCTCTCTTTATCTCTCTTTAAAGAGAGGACCCCCCCCACTGTTATGTGCCGATGGGACGCTCATGCTGCCAGACATCATCAGATAGAGCCGGGGCCTCTCTTCCTTCACAGACTTGTTTAAATGTCACATGCTGAATACGCCACTGCAGTTTAAGCCCGGCTGGATTATGTGTGATGCCATGACAAAAATATGAATCTTCCTCGTTTGCAATGTGACATTACATTTTTCTTGCCGTTTGTTGTCTCATCATTTAAGCCGCAGCAGTCATTTCCCTCCAAATCTGATAACTTGGGGAAGAATGAGCCGAGCAAACAGGCACATGTGAAGAATTAGGTCAAATGTAAATTTGAGTCAGCGCTTGCCATCTGATTTCATTTGACATGTAAGAATGCAGAGACAGATCTATACAGCAAGCCTGTTAGCTCATGGACTCTGGTGAGGGACATCCTAATGTGGATAGACAACGGCTGTGTCTCATGTTGCACTGTGTGTGTGTGTGTGTGTGTGTGTGTCAGTGTGTGTGTGTGTGTGTGTGTGTGTGTGTGTGTGTGTGTGTGTGTGTGTGTGTGGTGTGTGTGGTGTCTTTTCTGTCTGTAAAGGATATTGATAAAACGCATTAAGGTTTTCCAGGCATCTAACTGAGAAAATGATCAATTAGAATTTAAACAGAACGTTAATGTTTAGCTGTTTTGATCATTTATGAATGGTTTGAGGGATTTATAAATCAACAAGTTTGCAGTACAGTTGTGCCAGCATCGCTGTGAGAAGATACGTAGGTACAGTGGTGCTTTGAGCGTAATGCCTAATGCATAAGGGACCATGTGAGGCTGCACTAATGACTATACCAACATGCTAATAATGATAATGACAAAATACTAATGTTTAAGCAGGACATGATGTACCCTCTGATTATGCTAAAATGTGCTCATTAGCTCTAAACCCAAATCACAGCTGAGGCTGATGGGGATGTCATTAGTTTGGCATGTTTTGGTTACTAGCCAAAGTTCTGAGCAATTTGAAATGTTGCCCTGTAGATGGTGCTCATTAAGGAATGTCCAGTTCATTATATTTCAACCTGAGTGGAAATATATTTAACAAATGTCCATAGAAACACATCCAATAGCTGTCAATAGATTTTTCACTGGCTCTGGGCATTTTGTTGTAGATTGTCCCTCTTTTAAAGCCGTTTATTATTTAAGAAAAAAACTAACAGCAAATGAATCAAGAGCTCCGCTGCAGGTTTTCATTCATGGCATTTCTGTAAAAATATAACTACACTATGATGAACATGCAACCATAGACCACCCTAGTGTAAAAAGCCCTGATGCTCCAGATTGTTGATGCACCATGTGTGTGCGGGGGTTAAGGGACTATGTGCATTTACTTAGAACTGCAAACACTCTGCCCATGTCCATATTGTGCACCATATTCTCAGGCAAGTAATGAATGCGGTAAAGTGGTACTCCCCATGCAGAGGGACCCCCCATGGACCTGTAATCTCCAAAGCTCTTCTCTCTCCCTCTGGCTCACATAACTATATTCCCGTAAAATAAAAGGTGGACTGAAAGCCAAAAGAATACGTGTGTCCGACTTGTCTGGTTTAGTAAATACAATGCTGTACTGATTTGGAGTTATTGTTTTCACATGACATGAGAGCTATTGAAAACAATCAAGACTTTCCAATTAAACCCCCCAGCGATCTTAATTTAAATGATATTTATTTGCAGCCCTATAGTAAACTACAAGTTAAGTTTTGAGTCCAGATTATAGTCTACTCAAAATGTGATGATAATATCATATCAAACAGGCCACTGAGTCGGATTGAAGCTTATAAATGATTCAAAGACATTGGCCAATTCCTAAGCATCAGTTGATGTAAGATTGAGAAACACAAGACTGAAGTGTTTTGGAGTGAAAGCACATGCATTATTCTTTATTTTCTATGCCTTTTTCTCCAATTTGGATAAAAAGTATTAACTGGGAGGACTGTGCTGTCTCCACTACTTTTCACAATGATTTTTCATTTAAATCTTGGCAAGAAAGTAAATACTAGTGCATTTGACCATGATAGATTAAATGTGTAGCTTTTTTAAATGTAGGTTGCACTGATTCATGTTTTATACTAAATATATAAAGCAGACTAAGTGTAATGAAGACTTGACAAAACCACATAGAATTATCCCCTGACTAGGCAGTTCCCAGCAGTTAGCTAGACATAGCATTATAGCTCATTGTTTTGGTAAGGACCACAGCTTTGTTTCACTCCCATGGGGCGGTACATTATCTTTCCAGCACACTGACAAAGTGAGCTGCTAGCTGGTGAATATAGAGCATTTAGTTTGTTAAAGAGCCCTAAGGAGTTGGTGGAGAGCAAAACAGAACTAAAAGAAGAGCTGATATCACACTTACATTCATCACAATTCACATCTAAACTATTCAGGATGTGTGAAAAAAACATCTTCAAAAGATATGTCAAGGTTATGTTTGAAGCTTGTTTGTTTGACCCCAAGTGCTCCAGAAATATGTATGCAGCTGTTTCCTTTGCTGACTGCCGGCCTACCTGAGTATAAACAGCCTACCTGTGGAAATGTGTTTGTACGAAAGATCTTCCTGGTTGTATGCTGACCACATCAAGCGTCTTCACAGGATTTTTAAAATGGATGTCAGAGCTGACTGCCCTGAAGGTGCTGAAGTCCTGAGTCCCACCCAGCAGGGGTGGCAGCCTCGCGCATGGCTCCCACATCCAGCTCCCTGATCAGAGACAGAAACAGGAGACATTTCTATTTAATAAGTGATCGCTAATTTTCACTACCTTAATCAATTTTGCAGCCTCATTGTGACATAACCATTGACAGGTCAAGGCCTGCACAGAGAGGACAGGCAGCGGGGATATGGTGTGCACTTTAAGTACCACAGGTTTTCAGGAACTTCATGTTCCAGCTTTTAAAATAGAATAATTTCTTGGTGGTGTTATATAATATTAACTTTTCTGATGCACAACACCACGTGACAGAGAGGAGCATGTCGATGAGTAGCTCGTTCGAGGAAGAGACTGAAAGTTGGCCCAGTGCTGCGACTCTCTACAGTCTCATGTTTCTGTCACTGCTTTAATACGATCTGACGGAGAGAGGGGGAGACACAGCGAGGAGGAGTGTGCCGAGTGACTCACTAATTAAATCTTAATGCACCAATTTAGAATCTTGAACATGAGAATCATGAATGAAGATGTGGTGGAGCGCTGCAAAAAATGACTTGTGTCTCCTTTCAAGTCAGTCTCTAGTTTGTCCTTTTATAACTAGTGATAGAAACTTTTGAGGGAAAGTTGGAAAATGGTACAAATTGGAAAAATATAAAGTTATTAATTGAATTATTTTTAATGACCAAAATACCTACATACGAAACTAATGATATTCCCATCAGAACCATTGGCTGCACTTGCCTTTATGCTAATTCACAAACCTTAGCATGATAACCAGATACCTATGATGGTGAACATTGTAGCTGAACATCAGCATGTTAGCTTACGTTAGCATTGTTATTATTTCTGTTAGCATAACTCAACACCACTGTCACACAGCCTCAGAGCTGGCATGTGGGTCTCCAATTAATAGACACACTTATGTCCATCTTCATTTTGATTAAGATTAACTTTAATTTCTTAAAGTTGTTATTTTGTAATTCCATGGAGACCTGAGTCTAGTCTACTAGTCAACCAACATAAAGTAAATCTATAAATATTTGGATTTCGCAGGATAAAGTTAAACTGAAATACTATACTTCTGTTATTTTAGAAAAACTGATTTTAATTTAAAAATTCAACCATTTTAAAGGTTCTGTTGCTATCAAAACCTGGATTAGTTCCCCTTGTTTTAATAAAAAGCAAGATTTGAAGACTAAATTCAACATTAAAATGAACAGTGGAAATGTATATTGTATGTATGTGTATTTTTTGCAGTGGGAGAGATGGGGGTGTGTGATGACGAGGGAGAGGATGATCAAAGAGAGACGGAGAGAGGAGGCAGAGACGCTGAGGGGTGGAGGGATGCTGAAAATGAGAGAAGGGATACAACAAAAATAAGCAGACACCAGAGAGAGAGAGAAACAAGGGAGGGAAGGAGAAATGGAAAGAAGGTAGAGAGAAAAAAGTGTAGTGGAGAAAAGGAGAAGATGGGCAGGGGAAGAGAGAGTGGTAAAACACAGTGTCAGTCATGTGCGGGGGGTGTTGTTCTGCATGCGTATAAGCCCGCAAGCTTATCTTGCCCTACTTTCTCCCCAAAAAAAGTGTAGAGGCTACAAGCAGAAAAATGCTCATAGGTACACTCTGTGAAATGTGTTTCTTTACGGTCCCTCCTTCCAATCACAGCTAAGAGAACATCGTCTAGGCTGTGAAGCCCTCACCATTTCATGTTTTTCTCTATGTTTTTGGGTCGTCAGCTCAGATGAAACCCTTTGTTTGCCTGGACCTAATGCAGTTCCGGCGTGGCACATGTGGATTATTCATGTGTTGAACATGCCATTGTTTTGAGGGCGTGTCTGGTGTGTGTGTGTGTGTGTGTGTGTGTGTGTGTGTGTGTGTGTGTGTGGTGTGTGTGTGTGTGTCTGGACCCTCTTGATAGGTTGATCTCGATTTGTATTTCTTAAGGGAACTCGACAGATTGAGTGAATGAAAGCAGGGATGTCTGGTGTAAAGCAGGTTAACTCACATGTTGCGGAGGTTCCAGCAGAGATGGTGCTCTGTGGCGGGAAGCAGAGTGTGGTGGGGGATTCCCAGCGCGATCCGGTATACGTAGGTCCGAGAATTGGCACGGAAACGGGCATGGAAATTATCAGGCACACGGAGGGCACGGGTGATTCTGGGAGAGTGACAAAATAACTGTTAGGGTTGAAAGCTGACATCCATTTAGGCCTGAAAAGCTTCCACATTCGACTTCTCCTCAATGTCTTATGTCATCAATGTGCAATTATTTCTTTTAAAATAACAGAAAGAATGTCATCAAGGGGAGACACTACAGGTGTATGGCGTTCATGTTTGAACGAAGAGATATCAACACAAACTTAGACAATAATGTCAGGTAAAGCAATGTTTTCATTAAAGGTTTCCTGACATTATCTGTTTAAATATGCTTGTGAGGCATGATCAAATGTAATCTAGCAATTACAAATAGACAAAGTGCAGCAAAATAAAGACCTAAATGTGTATTTTGGGTATTTTCTTTACCCTAATCACAAATATTTGACAGTTAAATGTTTTGACCAGTTCATAAAAAAAAAAAGATTTTTGGGGGATATTCATACTAAAAACTAAAAAACAACCAGACATCAGGGTTTCATCCTTCCTCAGATTGAAGCCTTCCCAGGACACATATGGTGTTAATATTCTCAAAAAGTAATTGTTTCAAAATGCCAGCATTCAACACAAAAGCACCGGCGTTGTCAGAGTCCTAAAAGGCTGCCAAGAACTCGAATGAGCTCTTACGCTCGCACAGTTAGCATCACAGAGCGGCTCGCAGGCTGGAGCTCTTTGATGCGACTTCAACACGGCTAACATGGGACACTTCCTGTGTATCAATCCACAGCACACAGACATTGGAAAATCATAAGATTACACAAATGCAGTCAGACAAACCTTCCTGTCATGATTAAACCCACCAGTGGCATTCAATATGCGTGTGTAACATCGTAAAGTAGAACACAAAAATGTAGCCAGTGTTTCTGCACAGGTAATCACATCTTTTGCCCACATAGGGTTGTTTAAGAAAAGTCACGAAGAATTTGACAAAATAAGGTTTATATATAACTTTTCAAGCTCTGGTGATAATTGATAATTAAATCATCGCCAAGGTTGTTTTATAATGAAAACTATTGTTCCCTATGATTCAAATCTGTTCTGTAATAGTTTTCCTTGGTTATTCTGCACTAGTCCTCCTTCTAAACGAACTAAATAACAACCACAATCACGTCACTGGTGGAGGTAACTATCGTACATGAATATATTAAATTGTAAAAGGTTTTTCTACAGAGTTATTCCAAATCCCAGACAATAATAAATAAAACATGCACATCTCCACATTTAGAGCTTACATCTAAACATATATAGGTTACATAACCTCCAGGTGAGGGAGAGAGGGATCAGGATTGCTGTAGTTGCATTTTATTTTTTATCATAACGTATCACAAAACTATCTTCTATCTACTGAATGCTTTCATTATCATTCTTCATACATGTCTGACACACACCACCTCCCTTTAGTGGGTCAGATATGTTTTGTTCAGTAATAATATAGTGAGGAGTGGGGACTCTTTAATGCGTACATCTGTAAAGTGAAGAACAAAGAGCTGTGCCAGGGTGACTGTGACCGCAAAAACTACAATAACACCCTGTAGCCTTCGTCCACACGCCTGTGCATGCACTAAGAAAATGCTCCCATGCATGCGTGTGTTTAAAAGAAGGCTGGAGGTGATAAGAGCCGTGTAGTATATGGAAGAATGAGAACAATGCTCCAACATCCCATATATGTGCACATATGTCTAATTTTCTGTTCACAGCAAAGCACATTCAGTCAGTGTGTGAGTGTGTGTGTGTGTGTGTGTGTGTGTGTGTGTGTGTGTGTGCAATGACAGAGAAACTAGGTTACGTTTCCAGGGGAGGAGATTGGGCGCGACACGTGGCAGAGGAAACCCTTGCTTCTGCGAAATGACAGGCCTGGCCCCCAAACCACCCACACACACACACACACACACACACACACACACACACACACACACACACACAAACACACACACCACACACACACACACACCACACACACACACACACACACCACACACACACACACACACACACACACACACACACCACACACACACACACACACCACACACTCACACACACACACACACACACACCCACACACACACCCCACACACACACCACCACACAACACACCACACACACACACACACACACCAGCACACACACACACACACACACACTACACCACACACACACACACCACACCACATACACACACACACACGACACACCCACACACACACACACACACCACACACACGACCACCATTTTCACAATCAGTTTACAAAGCATGGTCTCACACATCTGGGAACTGGGGCATTGTTTGGCATTGCAACCATTTTTGCTACTCAGCATTTTGCCCTTATTGGAACTGGCTGCTCATTTCATGCTAACTGAGGCCCTTTTTGGCGGCAGCACAGCATACGAATGTACCCCCCCGACTAAAGAGGTATTTTTCTCAGCGTGCAAGTCCACATTAAAAATCTTGTATTGGCATCTACCTTAGAGGCAGCAGAGCAAAGCTATACGCTGGAAGCCATATTGTGATTGATGCTGCAACAAAAAAATATTTTTGTTACCTCTTCCATCCAAGTAAGAAGTGAAAAAGATGGTTTAGGGTGCATTTTATGAAAATGCACAAATGAATGGGGATTTTGTATGAATATAACTGGATAAATTACTTACTGGTAGATGAAAAAGGTTGACACTACGTATACAGTATAAGGCCATTTCGGGTAGCCAGAAATATATTCTGTTTTAATGACGCACAGGAAGTGTTTTTATACTGTGTATTTGCTGGTTTCACACTCTAATCAACACAGTAATTTCCATTTAGTTGAAGTGTGTGTGTGAGGGAGTGTGTATAAGGGATGCTATAGACCAAAAAGCAGAGCAGGGATAATCCTTTCTAACCTTCTCTCTGCAGGTTTAGGGATTAGTGGGGATGCTGGGAGCTTCCCTTTCCTCCCTCCTCTCTTCTCTGTCTGCCTCCCGAATGGCTCGTTCTGTTTCACACTCTCACTCCTCTGTCTTAATTCAGTCTTATCCACATCGGTTCGGTGCTCTTGTATCGTCTTTCCTTCCTATCCGTTAATCTATAACTCTCCTTGACCTTCCCTGTTTCTGTCTCTTTGGTTCTTTTTTCTTTTCCTCTATCAGACAGAAAATCTGCTGTCTTGATATTGCATCACAGAGACGGACTGCATGAGACTAAAGAGGGATATTAATGTGAATTATACTTCGTTAAGGACAGGTTTCACACCGCACACAGTTATTACACCACCAGGCCAAAATAGAGTTGTTGTCCTGACTACTTCACATATCCTGAAGAAAATGTTCTTAACATTTCTCACAGAAATCAAGTTGGGACGCAAGAATGAACCGATGAGGATGTTTTGTTCATTGTGAACTCGAAAAAACCACAACTCAAGAATAAGTATGCTCATTATAAGAATTCACTAAAATGTCTAATGTGGTAACTGATGATGTGATGACTTGAGAGACAGACATGGAAACTGCACATTAATTGATTGGCAGATAAATGAAACCCCAAGGTGGTAATTGTGGATTTGAATGAAAAAACAAATCACAATGTTAAAAACCTGTAAATCATTGGAGTGTATTTTTATTTATTGTTCACCTGCACCTATACACATATACACCTGTGGATTATAAATCTACATATCGACAGGAAACTCTGTGTTCTCGTTCCATTTATCATTGCTAGGAATACAATGTTCTGTGAGTCCTCTGATTTCACAAGCCAGAGAAAAGTGTTGTTCAGTATGAGTGGCTTAATCTTGTTGGATACATTCTCAGTGCATGACCCTGTGTTACATTTAACCCTTGTGTGAGGAGATCATCTCTACTGTTGAATATCACACTCATCTAAGGAGTCCAGACTCACCCAATTCTGCTCTTCTTTGAGATGGTTATTAAGAGCCTGAACAATAATGTCTTCGGCAAATGGCGGCTTATCGTTCTTGCGTTGGAGGTCAAGTGAGCGGTGTTAGAGAGGGCGTGGACGCCTCTGTCTGTCCTGCTGGAAACTGACAGAGACACTGGGTTGATCGGCTTCAGCCTCCTTATTGCATCCTGTACACGAGAAAAGAGAACATCAGAGAGGTTAAAAATACGCTGTTGGCTCATGTATTGTTAAGAAAATCTATTTTGGGTCTTTTAAAAAACAATCATAGCTTACAACAAATAGTCAGAAAGGGGAGTTGAGCTTATTAGCATTCATGCTGACAGTTAAACAAAAAAGTGAAAGACTTTTACAAAAAACTGTAAATGCATCTATGTACACACATGCACCCATACATTTATATCAAATAAAACCATTCACTTACATACAACCATGCCAAAAACAAACTCCAACACATACCAAAACTAAACATGCAAAAAAAACTATTAAATAATCAAAGTTAAATACAACCAGGAAAGGTGAATTATGCATAAATGTAAGCAGCAGGATGTGTTTCTTTTCACTCAACCTGTTTAAATGTACCAACTAACTCAAACTGAACACTTTAACTCTTGTGGAGAGAGGAGTTATTACAGGACAGTAGGATTGCATTACTTCAATCTACACAACATTTGACTGATGATTGCACATTGTAATCTGCCTGTATGATATGAGTTGTTGTCCCAATGATATTTGGTATTCAGGCAACTTTACAAGTTATACTCGAATAGTAACTTATAATAGTAACATGTATGGAAGGATTAGAACTCAAAACGTTAACAAAACTTACCTCCAAGTGGTCCTGGACCCCTTCTTAACAAGTTCATGTTGAGGCATTTTCACTACACAACACCACTGTAAGAATAATAATTATATAATAAATAATAACACACCTTTGAGTGCAAACCAGATATCATGCATTATTACATACCTACCTGTATTTTGTTCCAATGTATTGAAAGAAGATGAGATAGCGTGCACAGTTGTGCATGATGTCTCTAAATGTCTTTGACACTTCCTTATCATAATGTGATACAAATTGGTCATGCGTCAACAGAAGTGGAAGGGTACATTGTAAAATATTCTTTTTACTGTCACAACTTGACATTAACGCGTCCTATGGTAATGACGGGTACTGGAGCCGGTGAAAGGACGACCTAAAAACCTGCAGGTGAGGCACTCAGATGCGACAAACTACAGCAGGGGACAACACAGCAGGCGCGAGCAGGCAGACTGTTGACACGTGCCGCCTTTCCGAGTAGCCTAGTTATATCTGTAGTCCGGAAGAACAGTCGAGACGTCTGATCATGTATCCTTTTATAAATTACCAACATATGTAAGCATTCATGTAAAGTTAAGGCAAAACATGTTCCAAGGGGTTTGCAGCCCTGACGGTCCCTTTTTGTTTGCGTCATAATCCAAAGAGGGGGTGTGTGTCGACGTCATCCTCGACCAGCCGCAAAACCATCTGCCTTGAGAATCATTGCGTTCAGAGATGATACAGTAGTGGAGATGGGTCGGTATAAATATAATCACACACGAGCAACAACCGTAGTTTAGATCAGCGACAGAGGCGTACCAAGATACGCTTCCTGACATGAATGGTATTTGTTTAAAATGCTGACAAATATGCTACACTGAATTTAGGCTACACAACACTTCAGGTAAATCAGAGATTCATCTGTTACAAATCTGGATTTTCAAAAAGCTAAAAGGCTAACTTTTGACAATCAAAAAGTAGAATATAATCAATACTCTGCTTTGTTCAAACTGCTGAATGTTTTAGTTATGTTTTATCTAGTTTTGACATAATAATTGGATTTAGTAATACTAGTAGCCTACCCAATGTAATGCTCTACATTTTTAAACGACCCGAAACACTATGCTGATATTCTCTCATTTATATATGTGTTTACCTTTATGTGAACTATTGTTTGTGCAAGAAACACATCGCAAGCATTGCATATGGAAATGAATGTGTGTGAAATATATTTTCTGTTATACTGATTGGGGCTCCATGGGTTTGAGTGAGGTTTCTCCCATGATTCCTCCTGTTCTCCAGATGTGTTACGGGCAGGTGGTAACTAGTCGGCGCTCTCTTCCACTCTTTCAGTCTCCGCGGTGCAGCTACGAACGTCTCTCGCCTGTCTCGAGCAGCGGCAGCATTGTAGTAGTAATCGCCTGCCGCGCACAGAGCTCGCAGTTTGTGTCACGGTGCCACTGGGATAGGGGCGACAGACTGCTGCGCGTCAGGGGACACCGACCAGTCACCATCCACACAGTTCAAGCGACATCCCTCAGCGGGCAATGACATTGGCAAACTGAACGAGGAATACACGAGAAAAACGCAAAAATGACGGTGGACTTTGAAGAATGTATAAAAGATTCCCCCCGATTCAGGTAAGCTGCTCCTCACAGCACATCACACGACGGTGCGCAAAAATGGGCACACCTTATTTTACGCATGATATTTTTGGATGGGGACCGAACAGTCCCCTCATGTTGTGGTGGCATCTACAGAGAAATAATACATTGTTACTCGTCCATGTGTTCAACAGCATGATGGCGTTATTTTCTTCCATTTTGGTCTTTTTTTTTGCGTTTTCTAAACCATTTAATCATATTCCAAGTATTTTCTTTTAAATGTCATTTTTTTGGTTTGTTATTAAAACATTTATTGCATCTAACGCATTTGCTGGAGGACACGTGCATGTCTGTCAGTGGTTGCGATCTTGTTTTCCGAATGTGGTTTGGCTCAGTGCATAATGAGAAGAGGGACACTCATTGCCACGCATAGTGAGGATCCATTTGCTCCTGTGTAAAAATGACAAGTGATTTTCAGCATGCTTAATCATCAGTCTGAAGTGCACTGTAAAAGAAGGGGCACTCATTTGAATGTGGGCCTTATAACAAGTGAGAGTGTATGATGGGACCTTCCTGTGTGCGTTAAACAGTTGGTTGCAGCATGGCATACAGGTTGGGTGCAGTCTTTTCTCATGGAGGAGGCCCTGTCATCCACTGGTGTAGATTGGAGAGGAGAGTGCCTTGCAGAAGCCAGCAAGCTTGCAGAGGCATCCAGGGAGAGGAGTACCACTCTCTCTACAGGGATAGAGCTTGTATCCTGGGCACAGATCCAGCTCTTCGGCCCCTTGCATGCCCGCTTGAGGGTTGTAAAGCCTCAACGCGTCCCACGTGCCAGTCTGGCACTTCCTGTGTATATGCCGATGGGAAACTAGAAGAATGAGATTCTAATAGCATATAGGCCAGGGATGCCCTTTTAAATATATCAAAAGAAGGGCTGGTAAGTGCTTTTCAGCATTTACTGCAAAG
Organism: Harpagifer antarcticus; assembly: GCA_902827135.1. Lineage (NCBI taxonomy): Eukaryota > Metazoa > Chordata > Actinopteri > Perciformes > Harpagiferidae > Harpagifer > Harpagifer antarcticus. Next base: position 6,783,420 of record CADEHL010001080.1, read on the forward strand.
AAGCCAAAGCTGTTTATAGACAAATGTGTGTTCTCTAACTCTGTTTCTGGTTGTCTCAGCATCTGTTGCTTATTTGCTCTCATTTGGTTTCTTCCCTCTTCCACTCTCAGAAACAACTTATCCTCTTTGTTGAACGTTGTGGCCACTCAAACATTTGTGATTTGAATGAACACGGTGTAATGAAATAAAGAGAGCGGAGAGAGACAGACATTCAATTTGCTGCTAAAAAAATCCCATCACAGTGATGGATGGCTGAAGCAGAAGGTCACAGGAAGAGACATTTTCTGCCTGGTTCTCTTTCCTCTGGTCTTGTAAGGGCTGTCATTATTTGGAAAATCCCCACAATGATAAAGGAAGCTGATGTTCCCTTGGGTTTACAAGCAGTAGGGAAATTATAATGTTGCGTAACACTGTGATCATGATGATTGAGAAGAAAATCCTTATCCTTGTTCGGATCATATTTGGATTAAATAGAGGATGAGTTACCTTTTTTTCATTCCCCTGTACACATGATATTACCTAGGTTTATGATCATCCATCGATGCAGGACCTTTTTGCATGTAAACACATGTTTGTTTTTTTAACAGACTTCACAGTGTTCCTCATGACATTATGTTACAATAATCAGGCAGCTATTCTTAATGCCTAGACAGCTACAAATAAATACCCAAATAGTAAATACATGGGACACAGCCATTACTTCAAACTGTGATTTCGTTATGGGCAGTCATTACTGAATTTTACATCATATTGCGGTCTGGGTTTTTTGATCCTCTTTGTTGTGTCATTGTGGAGAAACAGAAGTAGAAAGAGCCGGTCCTGTCTGTCCTCCCACACATGGCGCTTTAAAAAACGCTCCCACACCCCTTCTCACTGCAGGTCCTAACTTGAGCTGGTCCTGTTGTATTTGTCTCTGCATGATTAGTTGAGTGTGAAGAATTGATATGGTATGTCCTCATAATCTATAACACAACACCTTTTGTTCAGACTGTCTAACGCTAACGTTTGTATCTCTCGTCCCGGCCTTTCATTCAGCGCTCACCTGCTGCAGTCATTCATGCTGTAACAAAAGCTGACACGATGAAGCCCTGTGCATTGCACCTGTTTTAGTTGTTAGTTGTTGTTTTTGTAATCTGATTCCTAAAGAAATGTTTGGTCAGTTTTTGGCTTGTCTTCACTCATTGTTTAAGAATGTGACTAATTGAGCGCTGTTGTTGGGAGCCTGAAATCTGAGTGTTTTCAGAAAGACTGCTTCTCTTGTTGTTTGGGTGGTGTTTATCTAATGGCAGAACATACATTTGGTCGTACATGTTTTCAAAAAGTCATTATTGTCAACTTAAGCCAATTGACTTGATCATGAAATCTTGATAAGAAGTGCTAGACGTAGTGATTTCATGTATTTATCATTAAACAGTCTAACGGTCCAAGTGTACAGTGCACTTTTTTTGTTTCACCTTTAAATCACCAAACTAGTGAACATAAGGCAGGTACATGATCTTTTATAACTAAATCTTTTCATTGACAACATTGTTATGATATAAGTAATCATAAGCATATGTGGGTACAGTGTTTCCCCTAGGATGGAGTCATAGCAGCGGTGCTAAGGCACGTGGGCTCAGTATATGTGAGCGCGGAGCGCATGGAATTTTTAGTGCGTGCGAAGTGCGCCCCCGCCAATTTGTTTCTATGTGTCAGCACAAGAAAGGCTCTTGAGGCCTAGTACCAGGGCCGGTTCTAGATAATTTGCTGCCCTATGCGAGATTTCATAAGAATAAATGAAAAATCTCTACAAAAGGCAAATACACTACAAAAAACAGAAACTTGTTGACATAGGTAATATACGTCAAAATGGCTTCAATGTATTCAGTATTGTATGAGCTTGTTTTAATTGGGGGGTGGAAGTCACATCCTCTAGGGGGGTCCGGGGGTATGCCCCCCCCCGGGAAGATTTGTTTTTAACATTTTAAAGTAAAATGCTTCAATCTGGGGCACTTTGAGCACACAATTACTAGAGACCTGATCTAGGAGGTACAACTCTAAAACACCATATGAAAAAGATCGGTTTACATTTTAATAATCAAATAAGTATGTGAACATAACCAATAACCTACCATAGCCAATAACAATAAATGTCACTTATTTTATTTTTGTTGTTCATTCATATCTTATTTGACCTAGTTAACATTTATTTATTCATGCATATTTTTGTATCTCCAACTTGAAACGATATTTTTGGATTACTGTCCTATAGTATACATTGGAATGATTTAAAACCTGTTTTTATTTATCCTAATAATTATAAAGGAGTGCCTTGGAAATATGTGTTTACATAATTTGTGGTCAAAACGTTTGAGACCCACTGAGATAACTTAGACTAAAATGAACTATCTAAACACTCAGAGACCTTTACCTCACTGAGCCTCTCAGTCTGACAGGAGAGCTCTCCTCCACCCTGGTTGTAGAAAACATCTACTTTCTTATATTCGTTAGCGCAGCTAGCACCAGATTCTAATAACACAGCGCCGGTACCGGTGTGCCCCCCTCTCTCTCTCCCTCGCTCGCTCTCCCTCGCTCCCACGCTCGCACTTTGGCTGTGAGCTGCAGGTGCCTGATAAGCCAAACATCCCCCACTTTCATCACTTACAGCGCCCATCGTACAGGGCAAATGAAAAGTGTAACCCGGGTGAAAAGGGTGTTACATTACTTAATTATGAAATGTTGTTACATCAAGGCCGAAATTAGGATGAGCGCCAACGGTCAAAAATGTTTTTTCCCTCCCAGAGCTGTCAGCACAGCGCCTCCACAGATCTGGTGCCCTATACCAAAAATCGGCCCTGCTAGTACATACAGTGGCAATGTCTACACATTAGCAAAAATACACCTTTATTGAACATACAGTAGTAACACAAATACTACAAATCCACATAACAAACAAAAAAGGGTCGCCACTTATTATTATTTTAGTAAAAAAAAAAAAAGTAACCTAGCTGGGTACCTAGCTGGCGCCCCCTAGGAGCGGCGCGCATATTTCAGCAGGGGCGCGGCGCCGCCACTATTTGTATATAGGGAAACACTGGGGTATGAGCTGTTGCCTAGCAACAGCTGCTGTAAGTGAGGACAAATGGGAGCTTGGAGAAAAGAGAGGACGAGACTTTGAGAATGGAGGAGGCGAGTGGATGCTTTGAAAAGATACTGTCATTATTTTTAAATGTCCCACACAGTGAAGAGTTTCAATGTGACAAGCAGGTTTGACTACTTTCTGTTTTGATACATTTCATTGGGTAAAGTAGTAACATTACTTTGTGAAACTACCAGTGTAGCTGTATTATTAATGACTTTACCCACTTACTCAAGTCATTATATCAACATTACTGATGATTATTTTCATTCTGTGAATATTTTGTGAACGCACCAATGGTCAAACCTTCAATATTGTCCCGACATATTGAGATTTCTCTATTTCACCCAGCCCTAACACTGTTATGGAAGTGTACCTGTGGCCTGGAGGGGTTTCAGCAGGTCAGGGAGTGTACAGATGAACAGATTGGAGAACCAGCCGCACCTGTTGGCCTCTTCCTGTCATTCCTTCACATACAGTGCACAACATCGGGCTATCCAGGACAGGTTGAGTGAGTGATGTCAACAAGATTCAGAAAGTGACAGGAAACAGATAGGGGGTTATGTTTGCAATGTGATACTCACCCTTACATGTCTTGTATTCTTACATCGTTTTAAATTAATGTGACATAAGACGTTTTAATGTCTTATGTCACATTAATTTTTAAAAGTGGGATTTTGCTAACTATGTTCTAAAGTAATCTGCTGCCAAACCACAGAGCATTTTCAAGGAATTACGCCAAAACCAGTTGAATGAATGCCGACTGTTGCCAGTAGTCATCAACAGTGAATTATTTCCCATACAGGACTTTAAAAGGGTTGTGTAACACTTACCGCCTTCATATCATTCGAAAGTTGTCAAACCTGCTTATATCTTGACCTCATATTCAGATAAATGCTTCAGGCTCCAGGTGGCTGCATGTCATAACATGAAGCCAATTGCTGAGGAAGACACATTCACAATCAAGTAGATGTTTAAGTCTTTTGTTTATCTGATAATATCTGTAAATAATTTCATCATGTTCCTGCTAAGGCCAAACTATTTGCATTTTTCATAAAAAAGTATATTTAAAATGATAAGTTGTGATTATTTGCGAAGATCTGTGCCAAACAATGTGTTTGCTTAAAGGTGGGGTAGGTAAGTTGCTTAAGTGCTTTGACAAAAAATCCATAAAAAATGTCATCTGTGGAAGCCGTAGTACTGTAAAAAGCAACGACCAATCATTTTACCCGGCCCGGCTAAAATAACTGGATGGCCTACCTGCCTCACCTATAATCCTCTTTTTACACACATCATATCTAAGATACTGAGTTCCTATTGGTCAGCAGCCTGTGAAATATGTAAATATGCACCTCGCTGCTTACCTTGTTGCCAAGGGTGACCAGCTTCTTCGGCGTCCATGGCAACAACCTGTCCCTCTACCTCCGTCAGCAGGCACAAATGTGTCCCACTTGCTGAGAAACACGCATACCAGAGAGCACTGGTCTATTATTTGCAGGGAACATGGAAAAGTACATAGTGACCTTGAAAAGGAGCAGGTGATTTTATAAGAAAATGCGTTAGAGTGCTGAATAAAATGACCTGTTGCCAAAGTAGGCTGACATTGATGTACTGCATGTTAGCTAATGCCATGACGCTGCCTGGAATGCGTCCCAGACCAAAGCCAGAGGCATAAAGTGCCAGCTTTCACCAAATGTCCTTGTCTGTCTGTCTTTAACTTATTTTGCAGGAAATCTCTTTCAAAGTGGCCGTGACCCTCTCAACGTCACCAGAATAGATCCTCTCTGTAACATCGAGTCCTTGCAAAACATTTAGAAAGATTCCAGACCACTCACATTAAGTTGCTATGTCAAGACCCTCATTTCCAACCACTCTCTCTAATGCGTGCACGTACGCAGGAGATGTGCTCTGACAGAAAGAGAAGGGCCAGGAAACACTATCCTCTTACCCTCCATATATGGAGCCTCTCCAACCATGTTCGAGCCCTTATCACTCCTGGCTTTGTTCTAAAGACGAGACTTTAACACATTTGATCTGCTTGAGAACAATGTCTGTTGTCTAAACCCAGCATTTCCATCATGCGTTTACTGGCAACACCAAAAAACACACAAGCATATCTCTTGCATGCAGCACCTCCTTTATCTATGAGCATAAAGCTTGTCTTTGAAGTTATAGGAAGGTCTAACCATTTATTATGCAACGCATGAAGAGGATGTATGTAGGTTTAATCATCTTTATGGGGCTTCTAATGCATCAGCAGAAGTGTATGATCAAAGTGGTTTTTAATCTGCAAGGTGCTAGATTTACTTCCAGTTACATAATGGATTCCACTTGTGAAAGTGTATATGCGTACAATATAACTTGACCTACCATACTATATCTGACAGTGGTGGTCTATAATATAGTGTCGTTTTTCCCCCTAAACTATGTAAAGTCTTCCGGAAACCATTGTTTTAAAAATGACTATCATTTTGACAATAATTCCTCAGCTTCAAATTTCTCAACATTAAGTATAAGGTCAGTTTTAACATAGTTAAAAAACTGTTGTAAAGACAACACATGATGCAGTTAGTGTAAACGACTTCAACACCGGTCTTGTAATAAGAGATAAATGCTGTAACAGGTTAGGAAGGAGAAGACAAGGGGAGACAGTGATAGTTGTTAATAAACTCCTAATGATGTTGGAGGGTGAGATCAAGTATGCCCTCTCCCTAGGGAATCAGCCATTTAACACACCAATTGACCCTTTCGAACTCTTGTGACCTACAAGTGACAGGAAAAGACAGTGCAGCGGGGGCTCGGAAAAATATTTGACCCCCCAATGACTTCACATAAATATTTTAGTATACTCTGTGTGTGTGTAAAGGTAGGGGCCTTGCTGAAATGCTTTGACTGTGAACTGCAGGAAACATGCCTTTCATGTCAGAAGCATGAAGAATCGTGGTTTCTTCAAAGTCAGGGGAGATGTGGGCAGAAGGGTCGGGTTACTGGGTTTGGCACTCGAGCATCTATGCCCTGTTTTACCCACTAGAAAAAGCTTTCCGATTTTAGGTGCCTTTCTCTCCTCAACAAAGAAAATGCACTGTTGGAAGACAGAGGACCAGTGAACAAAGAGGGCAGCCACACCCTTGTTGATTTGAAAGCATGTGTGCTTTGAATTGATGCCCCCTAGATGATGTCAGAGCAAATGAAAGCCATGCCGCATCACGTGTGCCCTAAAGACGTTCAAAGAAGAAAAGGCAGAGCTCAGATTGCCTGTCTGCTAATGTTTGTTGAATCAAAAAAATCTCAGAGCCACAAATAATATTTCAGGAAGTGTTCAGAGTTGTTGACAGCCCAAGAGTTGCTTGCTCATACAGCATCTTGTGCAGCGACTGACCCTGTTTGTTTGAAACATGGTGTACATTGCTTCTCTGCCTACAAATCTTTCTTCTCACATGAGATCAGGTATTTACCGATAAACATGATCTGATGGCTTAACCCCAGACTGATCATTCCTACAGACGCCCAGTTCAGAATGTCAAAAACAATTAGGAGGAAATGTTGGAGCTCTTCCTGAATCTAAAGCGTGCAGCAAAGTGAGCAGGTGTGTCACTACGGCCCTCCTGTCACTGATGATTGATTGATTCAGACCTACAGCACGTCAGGAAGGGTTAACAGGGATTGCTGCTTTCAAACCCCCTCCACCCACTATTGATTTTCAACAATTGTGCTTTTAAAAATCAAGGCTATTTTTGTTACAAATGCTGGTACTGTTCCTGTATGTTGAGGCTTAAGACGTTACAAATCTTCAGCATACGATGACTTTGTTTTACTGGACTGCTATAACTGTAGCTTATATGTGTTTTCCCCACTGTCCTTATCTGATCTGCTTTCATGTTACAAGGGCGTTCAAACATGTGTGCATGTACACTAATCATATTTTCATATCAGGCCATGCAGTAGTAGTTGACATATTCATGGAGAGCATCAGTCCAGCATGTGGACACAGCAGGATTTTCTGCCGCTCTGCTGCACGTGTTGCTGGCGGACTTAGTGCGGGACCCATATATGAAATAGGGATTATCTGTAACTACACTCGCTGATTAAATCAACTGGATAGCCTATACACCCTATTAAAGCTCACACACTATCAGCCTCTTACCCTGAGAAACTCAATACAATTTCCCATCCCATTCAGCAGCGGTGGGCTGGATAATGGAGAATCTCTGGAAGTGGTTTGGAAACAGTCTGATTGCATTTCAAGGACACGTGAGCCTTCGATCAGATGAGGATTTCCCTGTGCTTGTAGGCAAATATTAATATTTTGCCATAGGCTCCATTCACCATGGATTTAGGTTTATCCATGATATCAATCTGACGTTTAACCCTTATATAGCCTGGGTTATTTTAAGACCTGTCCACGTGTTATATGTTATTGCTTGACGACAGGATATTCAAACCATAACGCTATCTGTGATTCTTGATGATTAAAAGCAAGGGCAGCAATGGTGTCATGATTCTAATGAACTGTATGAACCAGTGTGCACATTTCAAATTAACAGTGATAATGGAGGGAAAGTGTACCTATCGAACCGAGTAGTCATTTTTCAAACAACATACCTCCATGTTCACATACAATGACTGTATACATGTTTAATGCTAAATGATTTGACTCAAGCTGAGTGTGCCGGGAAAAAAGTCTCGTTTTGTGAAGTAGATCCCTGTGTCATAGACAGTGTTATAAATGCAAATGTGATCATTATTTATACTTCCCAAAATAAATATTTCACCAAATAAAGAGCAGGTGCCTAGTAACGGTTGCTCAGTTATAACTGAACAGTTGAGTTTAAGTGGAGAGGTTTAGCAGGCGGTCATTAAATGGTCACATGCCTCTGTACTAATGTTCCAATAATAGAGCAATGATTGATGCGTCAATCAATTAAAACCTCCCAATTAAAGTAATGACTACTTCAATAAAGACATTACCGCCCATCAGCAGGAGCATGCAGTACTCTGAAACAAGGCTTCAGTATTTCTCCCCCACATTGAACACCAGTCAATATAGCTCAAAATCAAGGACATTAGGTGGTTCTGAGAGGAATTCTGGGTTCTTTTAAACAATTACCTTATATAAAACAATGCAAAACCACTCTCCTAAAAGGTTAGTAAGGTTTGTTGCGACATACAGGTCCTATTTCCAGAACCAATTTGATTCCTGTCATGAGTTAGGAGAGTGAAGAATGTGGCACATATTGAGCCTCCCACAGCTCTCACTCACTGCACAATCCTTCATCCCCACTGAGATCAGGATTCGGTGGGGAGTTTGTTAAAATCCTGCCAAGGATTGTTGAAACTCGAATCAAACTATTAAGCATGCATCTTGTTCCTGGGCTGCTTTCTTATCATCTTGGCACTACATAGTATTTACTCAGTGGGAAACGTTTGTATACTTGGCTGTCCTGCCTAGTTTAATAACACTTCTTTTGTCTTCACTAAACTGCTGATTTCAAGGCTTTTCTGGGTTTTAAAACCGTGTTTGCTGTTTGGCGTGCTACGACAATTCTAGACAGACTCTTTGTTTAGCCAGACATAGCTCTGGCTATGTTTAAACTGTGGACCCCAAAACTAGCCGGGAAGAGTGCGCTCCCCAGGAAGTCGTTAATCACACAGGAGGAAACAAGCAGCACCAGCCGCCGTGTAATATGTGGAATGCATCCGTGGTGTGCAAACTGTGCTGACTGCCACACATTTAGGCATGCATCGATAAACCCTCTCTGGACATTAGTGCATGTATGTATGCACTCTCGCATAAAGCTTTTAAACATGTAAGTACATCAGCCAATGGGTTCTCACACTACAGAATCAAAAGGTCCAAGAGGAGAACACGGTGTGTCACCAAACAAATGTCTGCAGAAACAGAACTTTCAACTTCATGGTGGCTTTTCTTTGTGTTGCACTCATTTATACAGTAGAGTTGAAGGATCAGTCAAATAATTCTCAACTAAAAACGAAATTCTACCACGAATATCAACTGCTGTCCTTGTAGTTTACATCCTGTTCAGATGGCTCACGGCAAAAATGTAGAAATGTATCGGGACAAGCCAGTTCCTTGAGACATACAAGTCACACACCAAACATACAAGATCCACCTACGCAAACACACGCAAACACACGCAACACACACACACACACACCACCACACACAGTGTTTGTTTGTCATCCACACACAATGTGAGTGTTTTGTGAAGTCGCCAAGGCTTGCTCGCCGTCTAGAAATAACCCAACAGGTCTAACCAACTGAGAGGTGTTTTGTAAACATCTGTCATCTGTCAACCCTCTCAGTAATGATGTCTTTCACTGCACACATTTGTCTTCCTTTGGACATCTATCCTACGGGTATTATATCCTGTGTTCTCACCCTATTACCTTTTTCTCTTGTTCTCCCTTTCTTCCTCTGCCCATTATTGGTAATGGAGTTCTGGGATGGAAATGATTCAACGTCAGGGCTGCAGCAGCGAGGCGGATTGGGTTTCAGTAGATTACTTTAGCCTATTTCTCAGTTTTCTAACTGGATGGAGCTGGAAGGATGCAGAGAGAGAGAAGGCTGGAGGAATGATAGATGGCTGACAGCATAGGGGAGATAATTGATGTAGAGAAGGAGCATGGAGACAGAAGGATCGATTGATTGGACGGATAAACTCAGGAAGTGTCGGCTAAGGATAGAGGTTGGGAAGATGGTGGGAGGAAAAGGATTAATGGTCACCATCGTTACTGTAGTCCTGGTAACCTGGCAGATATTTCATACGTTAACACAACTGAATGTGTCATCACGAGTTAGACTGTGGGCTGGACACACTTCCTGGCAGCAAAAACATGAAAAACAGACATTTCTGGTAAAATAGCTGAAAAAAGAGGGGCTGGGTCCAGCAGAGGAAGAGGACAGCTGTCCTGTTGAATGCCGGGCCTGAGGTGACAAATTAAATAGTCATGCGGTTCACTATGGCTCATTGCCATCTCATGCAATCTCAGAGGAGAGATGGGTGTGTGTGTGTGTGTGTGTGTGTGTGTGTGTGTGTGTGTGTGTGTGTGTGTGTGTGTTGTGTGTGTGTGTGTGTGTGTGTGGTGTGTGTGTGTGTGTGTGTGTGGTGTGTGTGTGTGTGTGTGTGTTTGTGTGTGTGTGTGTGTGTGTGTGTGTGTGGGTGTGTGTGTGTGTGTGTGTGTGTGTGTGTGTGTGTGTGTGGTGTGTATGTGTGTGTGTGTGTGTGTGTGTGTGTGTGGTGTGTGTGTGTGTGTGTGTGTGTGTGTGTGTGGTGTGTGTGTGTGTGTGTGTGGTGTGTGTGTGTGTGTGTGTGTGTGTGGTGTGTGTGTGTGTGTGTGTGTGTGTGTGTGTGTGTGTGTGTGTGTGTGTGTGTGTGTGTGTGTGTGTGTTAGCTTACACTCTCAAACATCTGGGATCCAGTTGAGCAAGCTGGTTCCGATTTGGCCCTACTTTCTCTGCCTTTGTTTAGTTCTGCTCTTTTAGTTTTGTGCACTGTAGTTTTTTTTCATATGTTGTTTCTTTCCTCCTTTTACAGATCTCTTTCTCTTCCTCCACCCACGTTCCTGTCTCCCCAGGCGCTCAAGTGACGCTGTGTGGAGGAAGCTAAACCAGTCTGCGTCAGAATTGTTGACCACTGACTTTAACTTCCAGTGTCCTCAAGTTCAACACCCTTCAAGCTTTCTTTTAAAATAGGTTTCATCTCGCCATTTGCTCCTTGGTAATCTCAGCTACAGTGTGTTGAGACATTTATCAATGATGGTTCCCTCACAGGTTGTTGACACAGGCTCACTGTGTGTTTGGCAGCCCACCAGCCCTGATCTTCTCTGAATTCAAACAGCCCTGCAGTGCTGAAACCACCAAGTGTGATTGACAGGCCAATATATAGAGACACGAGGAGAGACAGAAACACTGATTGCTCTCTTAAAAACCAATGGATTCCTTTCAGATTTCCTGTTGTTACATTATTCAGCCTGCATCCTCGCCGCAGATCTCTGTGGAATTCCTTGTAACCAAATGAAAACATTCCCATCTGCCATGTCAGCAGTCTCGCACTTTCTTACATCCATCATTCCCACCCCCACAAAGTCACACACACAGATGCACGTTTTCGCATGGGGAGTGCCTCCTTACATTTGTTGGATGGATTGCCTATTGCATACTAGGGGGAAAATCAGAACAGCTGAAGCAAAGTCACTGGTTGATAATGGACAATATGTCTTGCAGCAGGAAGGATGTGCATTCAATATACCATAACTTTAGTGTGTGGGTGTACAACCATGGATGTAAAGTGTGTGTGTGCACATGTCACTGTGAGGCAGACAGATGTAGCTAACTGAACAGGGAGGTTCTGTAAGAGAGATTTGGACCGGAGAGAAGGGAGATTAAGGCTCCACAGTAACTGAAACAAGCATGACTAAAAGCTAACGGTGACTGCCACTTGCGGTCTACTTTGGACAAGAGAGCAATAAAATATATTGGAGCACGGCATTTAAGGGTCCATTTTTTCAAATGTCCGGAAGCATCAAATAGTAGCACATTAAATTGAACATTATAAGTCCTCAAGAATGAAAGCATAGTCACTGACAATGCTTTCAGCCAAGTGCAGGTCCGTATAATACAACATAATGTTGTGTGATTTAGGTATTAAAATCAATTTAATATTCTACAACAATAATGTCTTTCTTGGCTAACACTGTAGTTTGCTAAACATTTACCAGAACTAACAACTAACTAGGCCTCCTACCTTAGACGACTACATTACATAACGTGACATAACTTTAGTTGAATAATTGACATGACAATGATCTCATTCGACTAAGATTTCTTTAGATATCTTGTACAGATATGTCATTCAAACCAACCTGATCAATTAGTAGAATTATGTAATTTGATAATAGGTACAGGTCAACTAGTAATCACATACAAGTAATTCATTAACATTTATTTATAATAAATTAAGCACAGATCAGGTCGGTTACTACAATCACAGTTGGGACATTGGGTTTCAAACAACAACTTGTTCAGATTAACGATTTTATAAAAATCCTTCTAAACTAAACCTTGACACACTGTGTGATGGTGACTCTATGCACCAACACGTGCACACACACATCCCAGACCCTGGCTCTCTGTCCGGCTTGATTTGTTTCTGTAGCTGTCTCAGTGTGCAGGGGTCTTGCGTAAGACCACCCCTTGTGTTAATGTAAACCTGTCTCTCCATTCTTTCTCACCCCCTGAACCTTCCTTCTACTTTCCATCCAGCCTCTCTTTTCTCCCACCACACCAATAATATGTAATCATTAAATACACAAGCATATTACGTGTGGCAAACACTAATGCTCTACAGCCATCATGAGAATGGAACTGAAAGAGCGCTTTAGGTACAGTATCGGAAATGAAAATCTTTCACTGTGATCAAATCTTCTGGTATTACTTAATACTCAATCCAATAGTGGGTGAAACAGGCTGTACTTTGGAGTGAATTTCCAGTGGAAACTGGACATACACAATCAAGAGAAGTAAATGTGTCTCTTCTGTGAGCTCCGTGTCCCAGATTGTGTGTGTGCACTTGTCAGCAGATTCCATTTCCTTTCTTACATTGCACACACACTCCAGATAAGGGACCAAATATGTGAGAGTGTGTTCCTTAACAGCCATTCGCTGAACACCTTTGAGTCTGTTTTAACAATGTGCTGACGTGTTGTTTAGGATTTTGAGATTGCGATCTGAGTTTATTTTGCTGAAAAAATAGATCCCTTTTGTGTGTGTGTTTTTCTTGTGTGTTTACTGTTATTCAGGTGTTGAGTGCTATTTTTTGTGATTTCACATTTTAAAGTGTCAACTCTGTTAAAACTATGAGTCACATTGGAACTGAGGGCATGAGCGGACTAAGGACTTTCTCAAAGGTATTCAATCCAAATTAAAATGGGCTGAATTTCTGATGTTATAATAAGATGATACGATGGTAAAAAGTCAGTGATGTACATGGAGTAGTTACAACAATTCATATTCCAGTTGTAGTAAAATGAATCTGAATATGTTACCTTTAGTATAGGCTTGTATATTTCTAAATTTTTTACGGTATGACACTCGCATGCATTAACCTAAAGTTACCTCAATAGGATACATTTAAGAAAAAGTCCTGTATGTGCAAGTACAGAACATCAGTGAAACTCAACTCAACCCAGAAAACCAAAAGCAGACCTCAGGTTACACTTTGGCCAAGATGTAAAAGCATTGCGTGAGTGAGATGGACATGATCGGATGATTACTTAATGCCAACCAGACAGCCAGAATGTGCCTCTTCCTGAGTTCCTGGCACTGATGGACTATGCTTAGATGGATGAAAGTGTATATCGGTGGTTGTTTCCTCTTTGGCAGATCCGACTGTGGTGTCAGCAGGAGGCTTATTCCGCTGATGTTCCGTCGTGCTGCCAAAGATAACAGGAGGGAAGCTGGCTGTTGTGCAAAGCTCACTTCTTCCTTTCAGCTGGTTCAAAGCGGCATCTTGCAGAGCCTAAAATAGACACCTTAGCTTTTCTATCTTTAGCTCTGCTACTGTAGGTCAGTGTGGGGAGAGGGATTTAATAAAATATTTAAAACATACTGTTTCCATACTAAGCCTTGACCTAGTCAGTGTGACAAGCATAAACCTTGGCTTGGAGGACCTTCTGGATTATTATTTGTGTGTCCCAAAAGAGAGGAAAAATGCAAATGATAGTCCCATTGATCAGCATCCAAAAGATTGAAACATTTGGAAAAAATGTCACTCTCAAACGACATCAAGAGAATAAAGGTTGGCAAAAGGTTAAAATAGTATTATCATTATCACATGAACGCAGGCATCAAGAATCATCTGAACATCAGGTAACTTAAAATCCCCATTGTGAATTCATATATATATATATATATATATATATATATATATATATATATATATATGCATGTTTGCATTTGTGTGTGATTCAGCCCTGAAACTAACGGCAGGCCTTATCAGTGCCAGACATTCTTTAAGAAAGAAGTCATGCTCCGTGGAGTTTATAGGAACAGCATCTCCTTGTGTTAAGACAAGCCAGAGGAATGCAGATGTACTTCACCTGTAAACCTGTCCATACTCCATTAAGGTCTGCATTATGTCCCCTTCGGTCATGAACATTTCATAAACCATTTGGACTTTGATTTACATTTGAGAGGAGTATGAAGAATAGTTTCCTGCACATTTTGACAGGTGCTTTTTGTAGGGGTGGCTTATATCAAAAATCTTGCCATTTGTTTTATCACTTGGCGAGTTTGCAGCTGCTGTTGTTTCCGGTAAAGAATGTGTCTTGCTGCCATATTAATGCAATATCCTCAAAAGCCTGTTTGATGGAAGGAAAGGGCTGAAATATCCTAAAGGATAACATGCACTTTGATTCTGATTTTAGTTTCTCTTTCTGGCTCTCAGCTACAGGCGTGTGGGGGTTGTGATACATAGCTGGGTTAGTCATGGTATCACAGCATCATAAGATCTCTTGAGGTCTGGCAATGACACTGAGTGTGTTTTAGACAATAAAACTGTGCTTTTAGAAAGTGATATCTCACTTTGTCCGAAGAAAGTTAAGATATAGTACATTGGGAATGGTTCCTTTCTTTGTTTGGATGCATGTGTATGTGTTCCTCTGATGAATGAGAGGATTGATTCCTCCGATGTAAAGAGGCAGCTGGATACAAATTCAAAAGACACAGTGACTTCAATTCACGGCTCAACAACAATCTAAAGACAGACTGTACAACTGTGTCCTGACACTGTTGTATCTATTCTTTTTCCTGTGTCTACAATTACCAATGTGAAGCTCCTGTATCCACTACATAGCCTCTTGTGTCTGTCTGAGGGAAGACTCCTAGACTAATAGATGGATGTGGTGTAAATATTTAGCCGTGCTCTTGACACGAGACACTATACAAGTCATTGGTGTCTGTCCCACCCGCCAGAGAGCATAATCTTCCATCTCTACACTCCTCCGCTCCTCTGTCATCCCTCACATCCGCTGGCTGTTGGATGCAAAGAGGACAGAAGCAAAAGAGTCCTGGGAACATAGTGCTTACACCACAGGAGGTCTTTTTCCTCCCCTGTGTTTCTCGTGTGTGTGTGTGTGTGTGTGTGTGTGTGTGTGTGTGTGTGTGTGTGTGTGTGTGTGTGTGTGTGTGTGTGTGTGTGTGTGTGTGTGTGTGTGTGTGTGTGTGTGTGTGTGTGTGTGTGTGTGTGTGTGTTGTGTGTGTGTGTGTGTGTGTGTGTGTGTGGTGTGTGTGTGTGTGTGTGTGTGTGTTGTGTGTGTGTGTGTGTGTGTGTGTGTGTGTGTGTGTGTGTGTGTGTGTGGTGTGTGTGTGTGTGTGTGTGTGTGTGTGTGTGGTGTGTGTGTGTGTGTGGTGTGTGTGTGTGTGTGTGTGTGTGTGTGTGTGTGTGTGTGTGTGGTCTGCTGCTTAAAACCCCACTGGGAGGTCATGAGGTTGGAGAACATGGGATGAGCGTGCAGCCCCCTTTGTAATACTGTCCTTTTTGGTTTCCGCCTGCTTTCAGTGTAGAGGAAGTTCTGCTCAATTAATAAAAAAGGCACTTGTAAAACACAGGGGGTGTTGCCGTAATGTTGCATCAAGAGATCGTTACATTCCTGTGCTTGATCAGATTTGTAGATGCACCATCTGGTTGTTTCTTCTTCTTCCAACTATGTCTTTAACCCTCTAATTTGAGAAGATGAGGCTCGTCATGTTCGTGGGTAAACAGCGTGGGTATTGCACATTCCTCTGCGTGTGAGCGGAGCATGACCAAACGTGCCCTCAAACCAAAACTCCCAACTCCACCCAGGTCACAGCTCTCCTCCCCTCGAGTGGAGGGCACACAAATGTAGGAGATAAACGAATGCTGTCTTTTGTTACATTTAAATCTTGTTAGAATACTAGCTTTTCCCAAAGTGTGTTTCAGTATGAGCGGCCTTACCTACATGATACATGTTGGAGGTTTGAGGTGCCTGTCATCAACGCATGTGGGATTTCTTAAAATTCTTTCCTTTGCACCATTAACGTTGATCTGCCAGCATTAAAGGAGTGAATAATGGACAAAACAAGATATCTTTACTAACAACCCAGCTGGGAACGAAACATCTGTGTGTGGTTGTACGTGTGCACATATGTGTGTTCATATAGGAAACTCTTGACTTTCAGGAAGCATATTATGGATTAATACTTGTATAACCTTCTGCTACTTTTGCTCACACAAGTTTGAGACTTTCTGGAACAATTATGGTCACTTGATGATGATGTAACTCTGCATTTCTCTAAGTCAGCAGAACGGCTTCCTGTGGAAAACAGTCGCTGAGTTTTCCCTGTTTTGCTCTCAGCCCCTCTCTTGGCAAGAGAGGAGAGAAGTATGTTGTATTTTCCAAGAAAAGAAGTTCCACCTGGCTTGAGTTGAGGTTACAATACATTAGAGAGAAGTAATTCCTGTCCGCCTCGCACTCTGAAGCCTCCAACACACTTCCTGTTGGCCTGCTGGAGGAATGTACTCTGGAATGATATAATGACGTTCCCACATCCCAGACTGCTCCAGCAGAAATATTTATAAAGACATTGTGTTTATAGAGAGTGTTAAACAAAAATGTTGCTTATGAGTAATGATTACAAAGACGCTACACAGTTGGTCTAATGGTCTGTTTTACTGAGGCCAGCAGGCAGGTGGTCTGACAGCTGCTGGAACAGAGACCTGACTTATAGTTTGTTTGTGGTAATGCTTTGTTGAATTATATAGATACTGAATTATATAGATACACGGACACATGTGCAGCCTCTGTGGTCCACGATCCTCTGCTGCTTACCGTAAAGACAATCAATAAATATCCCTGATTGTGTGTAGCAATGATCTGTAAATAATATAGTGGTTACACCCAATGTTTAATGTACTTGGACTTCTTGAGTGTAAGCTAGTGCTACAATAATTAGTCAATCAACAGAAACAAAATCAACATCGATTTGGACATATTGATAAATAAATAGTTTATAATTTACCAATTGTAAATGTTGAATTTATATAGCGCTCTTCTAGTCTTTGCATCCTTCAAAGCGCTTTTACAACACAATACAGAATTCATCCATTTACTGGCGGCAGAAACTGTCAAACAAGGTACTACCTTCTCTTTAGGAGAGATTAACTTAACAATAATTATCGTATACATCTCACATTTGGATAGACTGCAAAAAAAGGAAAATTCTAGTTGGCCATGTCTAAAAGAAACACCTCTTCTGACACCTGTACAGCTCACTAATTAAAACATTACATCTTGTTTGTTTAAAAACGACACTGAGTCTCCTCTGGTCTCCTAGATAATTAGTGAGCTCTGCTGCTGGTAGGTTGATTATTCTACATTTGGACATAGCCACGCTGAAGGTTTCCCCTTGTTTCAAGTCTTTAAGCTTAGCTAAACCAACCGTTTTTGTTGCCAACATCTGGAACTATTCCTTAATATAACTTGAACAATAAAGACTCAAAATGCCTGAATGCACTGGATGGATCAGCACAGTGGCCCAGTTTTGTTAAATACTATTTCACCGAGGCTTGGGGACACAGAAATGGTGCTTTCTGTCAGCATCATGTTTGGTGTCTTTGTCTCGTCAGCCAGTCGCACAGTCAAATGTTTTCTCAGGCCATGAGTGTGATGTTTGTTGTGTGTTGGAAGGGGGTTTGAAGGGGGGAAGCAGTGAAGGCGCCTTTGTTAGCTACACATAAGATACTAGTGTTGGGCTTGGCTAGTTGTTATTGGTGTGAAAAGGCGGTCTGTTTAGGCAAGTGTGTGTTTTCTGTGAGAGGATCATTTACTGGAGGCTCTTTTGATAGAGTCAGTGCATGTGCTAATTGAGACTTAAATCAAGTTGCATTTTATTTGATGACTCAACAGCTTCAAATGTTGGAGCGCTTTCTGGCATTCAAATGTAGGTTTTGAGATTATTATATGTTCATCTTCGCATTTGTTGTTCTCTCTCATTTTGTTCTTTTGTATGCAGTCGCACAAACAAACAGCTCAGCTTCCTGCCAGCAGATAATAAAGGAGGCTTACAGACAGACAGGCAGACAGGCAGGGAGCAGGCAGACAGAGAGACTGTCAGACGGACATACGGAGGCGGGCACAACTGAAACAAAGAGAGAAGGGGGAATAGATGATTTCTGGGGGAGAGGGCTGTCTAATTAGAGGCAGCTAATAGACGGTTTAGCAACATAACGACTAAGACTCGTATCCTCTTATAAAGAACCCTTTAATAATCCAGAAGTAGATGTTAATGTTGCAAATGTTTGTTTGAGATGACCTAAATTGTTTTTGAATATAGGGTCTGGGTGAGTGTGGTTTAGGATGTAAGAACAAAGAGATGAGGGATGGGCTGCGCTTACTGTCCCCACCCTAAAACCACCTGTGCCTGCTCACGAGACAACGAAACATGTGATCTGTGCTTTTGTCTTCAATTCAACAGTGAACAATGTAGTCTCATCCTTTTCTTGCAACAAGTGAGACACATGGGAGAGTAATGCAAATCACATCATTAGTATCAAAGAAAGGTCACTTTATTTAGGAAAGAATAGTATTCAATACGAGTGAAATATCTTAATCTACTGATAATCGTCACACAGACAAAAACCTGATGTGATGTTATTATTGATAATTGAGAGCAAGGCTGAGCACAGAGCTTTTCGCATCAGTATGCTACTCAAGGGCACTCTGCCGTCTCAGCGGGCGCTGCAGATGCACGCTACAGCCCCTTACTCACCATCGTCATACACTGACCTCTACGTAGTGTGCATGGTATCAACAGGGTGTTGATATTTTGGCTGGTATTATCTCTCACAGAAACGTTGTGAGAACATTGGAAAATGTGTTTTTGAAATAAAGGTAATAGAGATGTGCAGGGACAGACATATCAGACAGACAAAGAGGAAATTGGTTAGTAAAAAAAGCGTGAGTAATGCTGATGCCTGTTGCCATGGTGATTGGGGTCAATGAATGGTTGCCATGGAGCTGGCTACTTGGAATTCTGGGAAGGGATATTTTGATGTGTGTGCACGTCTGTGTTTGAACCTGTGGGTGGAGGATGATGAAAGTCTGTATTTTATATATTATTAATGAGACACTGAATCTTTCTCTACTTACAGTAACATTAAAACGCTTAGGCTGGCATTACTTTTTCATACACACAATTAATTATATATTATAATACTGTGCACTTGACTGGAATGTTTTAGGTTTCTTCGCTGAGTCTTGAAATCTAGAGACTGTATTAAATTGATGCTACAATTCAATAAACAAACCTGCAGGGTATACACACATCCCAAAAACCTTTACAGCTGCAGATCAAAAATGTTTTACCATGGCAAGAATCAGACCAAAGATCTGCACACTTTACTAAAAGCTGCTGTGCAATGTTTTTTGATTAAACAGAGCTATTTTCCAGGCATTGTCAAATGATGTAAGGATTATAAAAGATATTGCTTGAAGCTTTTATTATACTGTGCCGATATTTTGTCTGATTCTTGCTATAATCATATAAATATCCAATGTTTCCAATATGAGCTTATTTTTATATCACCTTTCGCGGTAATCTTCCTATCACCCTCAACGACTATGAGCCATGTCTGACATCTCTACTCACTGATGCATGCATGTTTGCATATGAAACAGCAATTACTACATTAAAACATGCATGATAATGCTTTAAAGTAACTCGTTAAATATTTCCGCTCTCTGTCCATCCATCTTCTTTGAGGCATACAACATGTTGTTTTTGATGAATGTTCAAGTTGTCGGCCATCGATCGTTCACAAAGGTGCAAGAGACTTATTCATCTTATTTAGCACAAAATGAAGGTGCATTTTTGTGTGAATGGACCATTCAAATCGAAATTCCAATTTTGCAGATTTGTATTTTCTTCAGTAGTTTTAGCTCTTGGCTAACCGTAACCAGACTCAATGTTTTGCCCTACCAAAAGAACACCCTTTATTTCTTAGGTTTCTGGGTTCATGGTGTGTGTGTCGTGTGTCATATTCTGCATGTAGTTCATCTGTTTATTTCTGTTAAAGGTGGCTCAATACATTGTTGGGAGACTTGCACTGCAATTGAATGTCACAAATCAAAGTAATCACTGTACAGACATTGAGGGTCCTCGAATATAAAATAAGTACATTTACTTAGAACATTGTAGTGAAATCAGTAACACCGTTGTTGTCACGCGTGTATCCACCAGTGGGAAAATGTCTTCAGATCCTTACTGCTGCCCCTCTGGTCCTTGAAGTGATGCGGATGTGGATGTGATGCCATGTGACACATTGAGTCTGGAAGACATGGGGGGTTCAGATATCTCTGGGCTGGAGACCATGCAGAGCTGTGTGTGTGTGTGTGTGTGTGGGTGCGTGTATGCGTGTGTGTGTGTGTGTGTGTGTGCACTATGCTCTCATGTGAAGAGATTCGAGGGGATAGCCACGCAAGCTTCATGCTAGAGTACACACTAGGCTAGGGGGACAAGAATAGACTCTGTGGCTAGTGTGGATGGATGTTGGGGCTGATGGGAGTGCACTTGGAGCTCGTGCACGTGAGGTTCCCCTCCCCCGTCCTCAGTGATGATGTCAGACCTTGTACAGTATGCCACCACTGGCAGCAAGAGTATGAGCGCACCCCCCCTCCCCTCCCTCTTGACTGGGCAGCATCATCATCAGTGAAGCAGCTTTGGGGTGTTCCCCCAGAGTTAAAACACACACTAACCTCACACAGGACTGTAACTGAGATCACATTGTTTTTAAACACAAATATATATCTCCTTCCTCTGCAGTAGCGTCTTCGTGCAGGCCGTTGTGGCTCACAGCAATACCCATAATCCTCCTTGGGAGTCAATCTTTCTCCATTTCACTTTAATCTCACAGCTCTCTTGTGCACTTAGTTATTGAAACACTAGAAGCCGGGACACTAAACAATGTAAGGGTTATAGAAACTAACACATTAGGACAAACAAACATTGACAAGCTTACACACAATCTCAAACACACACATTTGCCTCTGTAGTTTCTTTTGTATCTAACCTTGCCAAGCTGACAACCTTCTTAGTGTATTGATTTTCAAGGCTCATAATTCTCAAAGCACTTTCATGTACATGCACAAACATGCATGTTGAAAAACACAACATGATTTAAACCTGCAACACAAAACACAGGTCATCATAGTTTTGCAAAGCTTGCACTGAACTTGGAATCAATAGGGCTTAGGCTGCTTCTGAATTAAATATCGTGAGCGCATTCTTGTCATCAAATGTCAGTCAATGTTTATTGGCAGTGTGTGTTGCCCGAGACACGACACGCTTGTAATGAGCTTATTCTCTAGATTAGACAGCTGTTTTGACATTGATTGTGTCGGGTTCACAGCGACTGAACGGAGAACACGATGCTGTTGTAAGGGAAGCTTGGGTGTGCAGTGTTATAATTGATATACAGCTGAATAACTTTAAGCCAGTTTGATGGATTACACTGCAGGCCGCAACAACAGCACTCAAGTGCAACAACAACTCAGCCGCTAAATGAAAGGTTTCTCAACTGTGATTTCCACCTGCCTTCTTCTCTTTGGAACAATATAAAGCAGACCACACACATGCCTGCCTGCTGTGTGTGTCTTGTCATGTTGTGGTACAGAAATGTGCAGTCTGTATAAACAGTTCTGGGTGAGAGGAGAAGAAGACATAAGTCAAAAATTAGCACAGCATCTCCAAGCATTGTAAAAAAGCTCAGGAGCAGAAAGGAATTCTGGGAATGTTGTTCTCCAGAGCAGATGCTAAAAGCTGCAGGATGACATCTCAGCTGTGTCCGTCCTCTCTTAAGCTAAAACAAATCAAGACTCTTGACCTTTATAAAATAAACAAGCTTAGCTATTGCTTAATTGTTTACATGCTTTTCCTCCACCTCTGCACACCTCCCTATGCTATGATCAGGGTCAGCTGTCAGGTTGATTTGCGAGTGTTAAATAGTCAGAGGCGAGGGCGGGGTACCGACTTGGATGAGATCATCGTCACCCAGAGTTCTTTTGGGTTATTGTCGACATGTTCTAGCACATGCTGGGTGTGACGCTAAAGCTTGGCACATCTGTCTGAATAAGCACCTCCAGCTGATCCTGACAAGTGGAGACAAACAGAGAAATAGCACTTATTTAATTCAAGAAGCTATTCTGTCATTTTCTTTTACATATTTAGGTTTGAGCCTAATGTGCTTCCTTGGTGTAGAGGTGCATGTGTCAGAGGAATCAGAAATACATGTTGACACAGTAAGACCCATGTACCCTCTGTGGCCCACATATAAGGAGTTACCATAACAACTGACTCTGTAAATGTGTCTTCCTAATGGAGGAATACCCCAAGGGGAAAGATGGTTAAGGCTTCTTGCCGACCAAAACCACACACACACCCTGCCATCAAGTCCCATTATATTCATTAAGTGTAACCATATAAAATAACACCAACATTCGGAGTAATTTATTGCATCGTTGCCATCGTTATTTATTTTATTTGAAGCCGCTGGTAGCAGATAAGAAAACATTAGCTGTTGCTGCTGCCTCTTTTATCAGCTCACCTTGTAGATACTTAAGTAGCCGTCCATGTCTCTGCATGATGTCATTTATTGATTTTGCAGCTCAGCCATGGCCATTAATTATCCGGAGTGATGCTTTTGTCGATCCAGACCTTAGGATTAATGCTTGAGTCTGTGAGACCGCGATGTGAGGGGACTGAATGCTGCTTAATATTCAGTGGGCGTTAAAATACAAAACTATAAATGCTCAGCTGCAATGGCTCCGGTTTGAATTCACAGCAGTAAAGTATACAATATTATTTTGGACTGTCAGGTTAGTTGTGAATTATGACAATCAGCTATCACTCCCTTGTGTTCCCAGTGTCTGCTTTGTCACAGACGTGTTTACATTGTGGTGTGCCACTAATCCAAGAATCTCTCCCTAACAGATTCAGACTGTGATGGTTTTAAGCTTGTCGTGTGGTTCCTCTTCCCAGAAACATCAGTCTGTCTGCTTTGTGTGTAGTCTGGAATAACTGAGGAGCAGATCTGATTAACCGCGTGGCTTTTTGTTCTCTCTGCAGGGCGGGCATTGATGATGTGGAGACGGACGTGGTGGAGATTGAGGCGAAGCTCGACAAGGTACGAACCATGTTATGTCTGGAGATTGTGGTGCTCATTAAACTGTCAAATTCAAGACATATTATGCGTGTGTATTGTGTTTCTTCCACCATGTTTTTAGTGAAAATCACTCACAAGCAAAGCATAATGCGCATTGTTGGAAAATGAAAGGAGGGTTGTTTCTTGATTAAATTCACATTGTTTGGATGAAAAACGCCACCAGATGTCCTATGTTGACGTTGTCTTAGAGCAGTGTCAACAGTATTTTCCTCTGTGTGTCTGTTGCTCTTTCATTTTTATATATGTCTGTCTTTCTGTCATTCTCTATTATCTAAATGTCAGGGCTATTTTAACCAGGAAACCCTGCAGTCTTGAGTTATTGAATGACTAGGTTCACTGATGGATATCACTCACACAGACACACACACACACACACACACACACACACACACACACACACACACACACACACACACACACACTGAGCAATCAATGATTAATGTCACAGAGGAAGGTTTTTATTCCGTAGTACGAGAGCATCACACAGAAGCCCTCTGTTATCTGAGCATGTGATGTCCTTGTTTGTCCTGTTTAACCAGAGGAAAGGCTTTGAGCGCCGTATACAATAAAACAAATAATGCTATTTAATAATGCTTTTTCAGACCATGTGGAAACACCATATCTTAGAGGTTTTAGTTGCTCTGCATTGCATTGTAACAGCATAGACATCTCAAAACGCTGACTTTGTATCTATACATGTCATAGTCATATCAAGTATAATTAGTTAATTGCAAACTAGACAAAGAGAATGATTGATAGTTGCATCATTGTTAAATACTATTAATTCAGTGGCTTCAATGTAAGAGCAGCCAGAATTGATGGCTAACTGTCTCTAGGGAGACTATAAGATGAGGTAATGCCTCTTTAGATAAACTAATAGACCCAGAGAGCATTTAGAGGATGAGATAGTGTTAAGTGGTGACCACACCTTCTTTCCTCTTCTATCTCCCTTTCATTCAGTTTGTTTTGTTGTCTGTTTTTTCTATTCTTGCGTGCTCTTCTCATGTCCTGCGTCTTCACATTAATAACATATGCAAATAAAGGTCCCTTACTAGATTACAGTCCGCTCGTGTAGCCGGTACATAATAAAACCTGATTTATATCCTCCTAAATTGATGAAGGGGTTATTAAGTTGATTGTGAGATGTTTTTCTTTTTGTTGCAGCAGGTTTATATCAGGTTTATGAATTGGTCCACCTTGTAAAAACCCATCTTCTAAATTACCGAACCAACAGGCGACACTTTGACATTTCACACAAATGTCCATGCCCCCCCATGCCCCCACCCGTCATGCATACAAATCACACATCCAGAGATTATTCCTGCCCCCCACAGGTCAGGACCCTCCATTGAACTATGAGCCCTGTTTGAAGGCCAATGAAAGATGACCAGTGTTGAGGGGGAGTTTCAATCAGTATGATTTGTTCTGTTCAGCAGGGGTCCTCACTCTGCGCTGTCAGGATGCTCTGAAGCTGCCTGATGATGTTCTGGCAGCAATGAGGCTTTAAGAGTGACCATTTATGAGATTGATGATGGCTGAACCTGCAGTGATGTTGACCATTATGGCCGGTGTGAAGACATTCAAAGCTGCCCCTTGTGATGCTTTTGGTCCCTAAAGCTAGATTCTCAAATGCCTGCACAGAAATTTGAAAAAAGGCCCTTGTGTATTCTTATGTATCGGCATGAAATATGTTGCAGAAAGGCTTTAAACTGAATGAATTGATCTTGTTAAAGGTCTTAAAATAAAGGAATAAGAGGCAGATTTCTTAACATGTCAATAGTTAAACAATATACCTAGTACAAAACTCTCTTTGGAAATATGAAGTTTACCTTGATACAAATGTGTTGACTCTTTAAAGCATAATGGAATTCAAGTATTTTTAGGGAAGCTAACTAGCAAAACGATCAATGCCTCAGATAGACCATTTATAATTTGCCCGAAATTTAAAATGCCCCACCTCATTGAGCAGAGGGGTCTCTGCATTATACTGTAACTATGTCAGTCCATTAACCGGGGCGAGCTTTGGTCATGTGGTACCAGATGGGACACTTTGACTCCGAGTGGACCCCCGTGGTTCTTCCAGACAATTTATCAGCAACCCCTGACACATGTACTGTGCCTCTAACGGCCGTGGTCAGACCCTGGGGGCTCTGTGCAGCACATGAGGAGATCAAACTCCCCCGTTTCGGCCCGTTTGTTGACAGATATATTTTCAGACCAGCCCGGGAGCATCAGCAGGATTCATGCTGCCTTGTCTTTTGGATTCATAACAACGTCATTCATACACATGAATGTAAACATGTATACTGTGTAAGGCATGCAGATACATCTATACAATGTGCAGATCATTTCAGCAATGCTTACATATACATTACAAGCATTTTGAGTCATGCTCTCATACAGTAAACCGTGCAGTTATCACTCTTCACTCCCTGGTTTCTCATCTCTGGCCTGTCGGCTACCCAGCAAACCACAGTCACATAGCGACAAGCTTGGGAACTCCTGCACCAAACGAGATAATTAAAGGTTTACTGCACTCTCTCTTCAGCACAACCCCTCACCAACACACACATGTTGTGATCCTGCAGTACACACAGCTGGGGCGGTGTGCTGGTAATTACAGCGTACCGCTCTGTAGCTTATCATATATCCCGTAAAATGGGAAACTGCAGTGGAGGCCAGTTCATGTGGTGTTTAGAGAGTATATAATATCGCTGTGAACTGTCTGCACCTGGTAATATATTATTATATATTAATATGTTAACAATTAGGTTTCTCAAACTCCTTCTGTACAGTGTTCTCAGTGTGAAATGTTCACACCAAAGCATTTTTAGCTCCTGTAGATGGAACTCGGAGAGTGTAGACATTCACCAAGGCTGTTTCCATTAGTGGAAAGTAATGTGTGTATTTCCCCCGTGATTCACTCCAACATTCATGCTAAATTCTTTACAATACCAGTGTCAGTCTGTAGGCCATAAGTTAGCAAACTATTGAGGATTCCAGACAGGCCAGCTTCAAAAATGCCTGCATTGGCCTTGAGGATTATTCTAAATGTGGGCTTCCTCTTTAATTCTGCATGTAACAAACAAGTATTTTGATTTACGCCATCACTGTAACTAGTATTATCCTAGCATTGCACGGTGTTAAACATGTGCCTCTCTAAATAGACAGTGTTTTTGTTGTATATCTAAAGTGAGAATTCTTGTGTTTCTCTCCCACACAAGCTGGTGAAGCTGTGCAGTGGGATGATCGAGGCTGGCAGGGCCTACGTCAGCGCCAACAAGCTCTTTGTTAACGGCATCAAGGACCTGTCCCAGCAGTGCAAGAAAGAGGAGACGATATCGGTGAGTGGAGGTCGCGCAGTCTTTTAAAACTGACCTCAAATCTGTACATGCCCTAAGGCACGTTTGAGGGTCTAAATAAATGACCACTCATCTATCTCTTCAAGGACATTCCTGTGATTCCCCACATGAAGAATACCAGCAGACCAGTATAAACACTTGTGTCCAGACACAGAGTCATCCAGCTGTTTTAAACATGACAGATGTGACCACATGCACACAGAAGATGTTTATGCTGACCGTTTACATGGCTGGAAGCAGAGACATCTGAAACCTGCTTTATGACTTTCTTCTAAGAAAACATTTTATCCAGATTTCCTGTCAGTACGGGTGTTGCCTGGTAGATTTGAGGTCAAGCAGGAGAGACATAACCGTCTCCCAGACTATAACTATTCAATGTTAGGCTAAGGTCTTGATTCAATTTGATTTATCATGTGAAAAATAAGTATTGTTCGTATGGAAAGTGTGGTTACAATAACTGTGTCATCAACATTACAGGAATGCCTTGAAAAGTGTGGAGAGAGCCTCCAGGAGATTGTCAACTACCACATGGTAAGACACACACTCATACACAAACACACTGGTTTATGCCAAAGGGAAGAGGTCAAGTGAAGTGTTGTTCTGACACACCCAGGTCTTCTTGGCATGTTACCTTCTTTCAGACATCCAGTCCCCCCTGGGTCCAGTGTTGCAACACACACACACTCACTCACACACACACACACACACACACACACACACACACACATACCATGTATACATCACTTCAGGGGACATTACATTGACGTACATGCATTTCCTGGAGACTTATCCTAACCTTAACCATAACTAACACATGCCTAACCCTAACCCTTACCCTTAACCTTACCCTTACCCTAACCCTAATCCTAACCCTAATCCTAACCCTAACCAAGTCTTCACCCTAAAATGAATGATTGCCCTCATGGGGACCTCCATTTTGTCCCCATAAAGGAGGCGAGTCCCCACACCGACTGTGTAAACACAAGTATAGTAATGCTAGGCCACACACACACACACACACACACACACACACACACACTCACTCACTCACACACCAGATAATTTAACTGTGACCTCACTCTGTGACGGTGAATCTATCCACACAGGCCACTCCACATTTGTGAGTCTGATTCAAACCACATGGTCCGACAAAAGCGTATAGGAACTATAATGCACAAATATTCAGACACATATTGAACAACACACACTCACACGCATTCACGCTTTGTTCATATGACTCTCTCCTCATGACTAAGTATGATTAAAAAAAATCTCCTTTCTGGAAATGTGTTATTTTTTTGTATTGGGAAGCCTAAAGGCAATTTTACAGTTAAAGAAAAAAAACATTTTAAAAAGTGTAAATCATTCACACTTACATATGTATTTTTTTCCAATCTGTTTTATATTAATAAACAGTAATGTGAGGTATTTGCCCTTCCATATGTCTGCATGATAAAATGAGTGTGATCAATATCAGTAAAAAGAAAGTTGAAATCAGGAATTGTAACAATGAAACTGAACATGAGGGAGAAAAAGGAGCTGTATAAAATAGAAAGAAAAGACTGTGGGAAGGAAAGGAATGAATAGAAGTTTTAAGACCCAACAATCAACAGTGACTACAAATCCAGGTTTCCCCTTTTAGATACATTTTTTCATGATTTCAACAATGTGAGTAAAATGGCATAATTTTGATATAAACAATGTTGTTGTCCAAAGTTCTGATAAAGTTTCCAATTCAAAGCTTATATGAAGACTTTAAACATAAAGACCTTCATCTTATATATTGGACGTCAATACTCAAACGTGTATGTTTTCAAACAGACACCCTATCATATTAACGCTGCTACCAGATTTGCTGGTTGGTATCCTTTTCATTTTTTAAATAAAATATACATGGCTTTGTTCCATCTGTCTGTCTGACTGTAACTTGACTACAGGCTGTTATGTGAATTTAAAATCCCATGTATCCTCCACATAGTTTGGCTCAACTCACTTCAGGTACCAGGTCCTTTTCTAGGCTGGATTCTAAGCTGATCGGCATAGCAACGCCATGTGAAACTGTCATCATAAGATCCAAACTCACACACCCAGGAACGTCTGTACACCATCAAATGCTACGTATAGGCGCCCATTTAATTGTTTTGCCAAGTGAACAAAAAACTGTGGTTACTATAGCTGGTTCTTGGCTTTAATGAATCAGGTTTCTTCCGAATGTCCCATGTGTCTCTCTGGCCAATCAATAGTCTGCAGTATTTTAAATCTACCTCCTACTAGATCAGCTTACTGAGAACCTTGACCGAGCTGGTACCAACAAATAAATAAAGCCCTGCCGTACCATGCAGTTGAAACGGGAACAACAGACCCTTATCAGCAACTCTTATCTTCCCCTTTTCACCCCTATTGTGCTTTGACCTTCTCAGAGGCTCTACTCTTCCCCATTTAGCTTTTTTTCACTGCACTGCTTCTGCTACATTATCTAAATGCACCCATTTGCTTTAATACAATCTAACTTAAAATAGGTATTTTTGTGGTAGGGTACATACATTTGATTAAACACATGTGCAGAACCTTGCCATTCAGCACACATTTAACACATTTCTGCTCTATTTATCCAGTTGAATAAATAGTGCAGAAAATCATTGAATACATAGGAAAAATCCTCCCATATTTATCTCTAAATTGTCTTTTTTCTCATATTTTACATTCATGCCCCCGCCTCCTTAACTCTGTTTCAATCCACCAAGGTCAAGCCTGTTTAACCCCTACAACCAAAACACTTCCCAGGAGCTGCAGCTCATGCTTTTAAGGCTACTTGCTGTGTTGTTGTTTTTTTTGTCTCCACCTGTTTCTCCTCTCTGCCTCAACACAACCTCTCCCTTCCTCTACTCCCACCACTCACTTACACATCACCAGAGATGTCCCACTGTCCTCATTAACACCAGTGAATTACACTGTATATATATATACTGTAATAGCTTGTCTGGCAGACAGTATGAATGAAGGGATGGAGGGAGGTGAGGAAAAGACAGTGAAAGGAAATCTGTCTATATTTGACTACCTACTGTGGCCTATTTCTGCTTTTCAAGATTCAATCGTTTTATTGTCATATGCACATCAATTACAGTGTAGAAATGGCAATGAAATTCTTCTGACCCGAGCTTCTCCAACAATGCAACATATATAATAAAATACAAAAATAGTGCAAGAAGTCTATATACATGTAAATAGAATATGATATGTACAAGAACAGAATATTAAATTAAATAATCTACATTAAGACACAATTAAATACGAGGCACAAAAGAAGCAGTTGCTACAGGGAAAGGAATACCTAGACATCACTTCATATACAAATGTGTGTACTTTCAAACATATATAATTCCTACCCTTAATCTTAACAGATTGAGAATTAAATCAAAGTGGATTTAAACAGATTTGAGATTGCAGTGTGCTCTATTGACACTGCATCAAGATGCTGCTTTGTGTCTCTACTGTTTTGGGCAACAAAGAGACATTAGAGGGGACTTCTACAGTAGCAGACATTAAGCTTAGAAGCTGGGATCCTTTGGGGACAAGAGTGCTGGGGAATGAGTGTAGACATGTTGTAGGATGGGTCATACCCAAGGCAGCATAATCCAGAGCAGGTTTGGGTGGAACATTTGGATTAGATTACATGTGTGTCCTAGATCAAACTGATGGAGCTGATTTAGATTATTTTTCAAGGTTTTAATAATTTCCTTGGGAACTGGCAGAAAGATAGTTCCACCCTGGAAAGTACCAAACCTTCACTTTGCACTGCACACATTTCATTTCAAATTCATGGCATGCTGTTTGACATAAGCTGCAAATATAAATCATATAATAACTGTTGCCACCTTGCATTGATAATATATTGAACAGCAAATAGTAGATTTGTAGAAAAGGATCTGCAGGTGCAAACAAATGTATAGATGCCATTTAAAGAGAAGCAGCAATGATTTAAATGTGTGAGTGCAGTGAACAAGACATTGCTAAATCTAAAGCACACAACCAGAAAACCAGGCTCTTCAGGAAAATCATATGGATGGAGGCATGAACACACACACACATACACACACACCCACACATGTGCACACACACACACACACACTCACACACACACACACACACACTCATTCACACACTCAGCACTTGGATTAGGATGTGAGTGTTCCATAGACACATACATAAACAATGTATTCAACAATCACTGTTGGCAGCCTGTGGATTAAACTTTCTATAGAAACCCTAGTTAATAAACATTGAGGATTACAGGCTTAGTCTGTGTATGTGTTTGCATGGGCGCAAGGCATTCTCATTGTCCTTGCACATGGACGCAAATCAGCAAGGCATACTCTTGATAAAGATGGATGGTCAGCCCTTCTCTGTTTTCGTGGCATTATATTTGGATGTTGCACAGCGATATAGAAATGGCAAATATAGAAATGCACATCCAGATAAAAATAATATTGCTTATATGAAATAGCAGAGGGGGACAAAGTAAGTGGAGGAGAGCTGAAGGACAGGAGTGTGAGATGAGAGACAATGGAAGAAAGGGCAATCCAATAGTTAACAGTAAGAGTAATCTAGGACCCTAAAGGTTAAGAGATGTGTTGAGGCAGCAGCTGAGTGAGTGCAGGTGTGTTCATCCTCATCTCTTCCCTCCCTGCCTGTGGCACAATCTGCCACAGCTATAATCTTGAAGGGTTCATATTGCCATCTTGTGGCGAGGCATGACAACTACAGCATTGCAAACGTCATCCTGTCATAATTTGTGTATCGACTGTGGCATATATTATTTAAAGAAAAGCTCATGTTTGACACCTGCGTTGCTTTCTCTTTGAACAGATACTGTTTGACCAGGCTCAGAGGTCGATCAAGCAGCAGCTGCACACCTTTATTAAAGAGTGAGTATCTCATCAAAAGTCAAAGATTTGTCCTGCTGTTATAAAGTAATATCTAATATTTTTACATAATAAATCAAAACTGGTGTTGTGATGGAAATGGGCATCTTATTGCAGATATTGACTGTTTTGAATCCCAGAAATGCCCAGTAATAACTCAAATTAATAATTGCAAACCTAAAGACCTACATTTTCTTGTGTTTTTGTCCAAGGCATGATTCATTTTGTCCAACTTTGTTATTACATTTTAAACACACACATTTCGTTTTTTTCAGTTTAAGTATTAAAGCATAATAAACACTTTGAGAGAATCCTGTTCATACCTTTGAATGGAAAAGATGAAACTTACAAAACAAGAATGAAAAAACTCACATGCTGGGGACATGAAGATACATTGTATTATTTGTCTCTATTTCACTGCGTCTCCTTCAGGGATGTGCGTAAATTCAAGGACACCAAGAAGCAATTTGACCGGGTGCGTGAGGACATGGAGCTGGCCCAGGTGAAGAACGCCCAGGCACCCAGGAACAAAGTGCACGAGGCTGAAGAGGCCGCACAGGCCCTGGTCCTCAGCCGCAAAGCCTTCAGGCACCTGGCACTGGACTATGTACTACAGGTGAAACACACAGACACAGACACACACACACACACACACACACACACCGGAAATAACCTCCAGATTATATTACCTGTGATGTCCAGTAAGTGGCGCTGACACTCAACCATCTCTGATCCCAGACACAAAACTCTCAAAGACTCCTTGTAGAATACAATATTAGACTTGCATGAACATGTCTAAAATGTGCACCTAACCAGATATTGTAAAAAGAAAACTATACTGTAATAAAAAAGTCCTAACTGACATTGTGATAACATTTTAACAAATGCTCGAATACCTTTCAGGTGTGTAATGTTTTTCTCAGAAATTAATGATGTACTAATTTGACCATATCATATATATATATACTTTTTGGGAAATGAAAAGAGTACAAATATACACAATGAATAATACAGATGCACTATTTCTTAATGCTCTCAATGTGCCTTGTGTTAAAAGGTGCTATATAAATAAACTTGCCCTGCCTTGACTTTTAAGGCTTTATGTAAATTTGGAAATTCAATTGAATGCATCATTTCTTTAAATTAGATTAAATGACATGAAGTCAGGAACTGGTTAGGTGGTTCTAAAAAGGCACTACATCATCCCCTTTGTTTCAGATCAATGTGCTTCAGGCCAAGAAGAAGTTTGAAATCCTGGATGCCGTGAGTAACTTTATATATTTACTATAATTTCCTATTGGCATATCAGGATTATTGTATATAATCTTGTAAACGCACAGTTTTGCATATGGACAGAGCCCCTGTGGTGTGAGAAGGACCAGGTGTATTATCAGTGTGTCCGTGTGTCTCCTGCAGATGCTGTCCTTCATGCGCGCTCAGTACACTCTGTTCCAGCAGGGCTTCAACATATTGGATGAGATTGACCCCTATATGAAAAAACTGGCTGCACAGGTATAGCAAAACAAATAGAAATACTTATGTCTTGTACCAATATTTGTGTTACTGTTTTTGCTAAGTACCCTCTTATGATGACCTCTTTTGGCAAACCACACACTGAATGGACAAATCTCACACTTCTGTTTAGTTAGTTGGACTACAATCTTTCTCATATGTCTGATCATGTAGAGTTGATAATGCTGCATTAGTAAATAACTGAAGATACCCTTCAATGTATTAGTTATTTGTTGACTTCCAAATAATAGGATAACTCTTCTTGAAATGTCCAGTGACTGGACTGTGTTATCCGTGTTTGCCTAATTCTCTTTCTTTTACATTTTAAATGTTTGCTTGTTTACCTGTTTCATTAACTCTGCTGTTGTGTTCTGTGTGCAGCTGGATCAGCTGGTCATCGACTCGGCCATGGAGAAGAGGGAGCTGGAGCACAAACACGCCATCATCCAGCAGAGAGTGAGACAACAACACAACTCTTAATGTCTTGCACTTTCCAGGAATACATAACAAACAATGTGTGAAACCTTTAAACAAGAATGTTTAGCCACCACCGTTTTTCTTCTGCATTTATTCTATTCATAATCTGGTTAGTGTTCAATACTTATTTTTATAAGGACCTAATATTCCTCAAAAACAGATTCTCCATTATTTGCAGTATTGTTTTTGTAATTTATCTACCAACTCATGCTTATCAGGATATAATTTTCCTTAGAAGTTGCTCAACTAGATTGTTCTCCTCACACACGTCATATCAACATTGTTTGCTTTCAGTTAGCGTGACAGGCTACTCCTAATCTGTCTGAATATTATAAAAGGTAGCTTGTCACAACAAAAACTAATATGATGGCATCAAATGCCTTGTGATTGCTTGGAAAAAGGCTTACCACGTGACACTTGTTTTTTAAATGTTCTTCCTTATTCAGACAAAAGAATAGCTTTAGAAACAATACAATAAGGTTAATGTAGAGTGCAGTTCTCAGAAAGTTAAGTTTGATGTATTTATTTTATAGGTGCTTCAGCTGAATTAAAACAATACTTTGAAACACCCTGCTCAACAGGCACAGATGCTCAGATTCTTCCATCTGTTACTTCGAGAGATGCCAAAAACATGGCGCTTTTCTGCTCGACCTCCCTTTAATCGGTTCCGTGGCCAAGTGGAGGCAATGTGCCAGACACGGCTCACGGCAACAACACTTCCTCTTTAATCTGATAACCTAGCGCTGAGTGATGCTACTTGACTTTGTTTTTGTATTATTCAGTACTGAAACAGAGAGATTCTTTAATTCTTAGCAAGCCACTTACTATACCTTTTTGAACATACCTTCTGACCTGATGTATTATAATAACATATTAGTTTCCAGTTATGGTAATTCAATTAGTGTTAAACTTGTTTTAATGCCTTTATCTCTCTGTCTCTCTCCTCACCTGGTTCTCCCCTGGCCATGTCCGTCCTCCAGACTCTGATGCAGGTGAGAATATTATTTTCTTTTTATACTTCCTTCATTCAACATTCCATACTGCAGCAGTGCAATACCACATATGACAATATTGTCAATTGTCAGGGTTTATTTAAAAGGTGAATGTTCCAGGAAATATATATATATATATAAAACAGGAACACTTACTAAAAATAGGTGATGGACTGCTTTCCCTTTGTCAGTATACCAATAAGCCACAAGTAGCGAGTTGCTTTGACACCACAGAAGCAGTGTGCACTTTAAGCAGTTTTTTTTTACATATAAATATCTCTTTCAAACTCTTACACCAGAGTTAGTGAATGCAGTGTGGTCTTTTTGACCTGCTCAGTTGTCAACCTAGATCACAATATATAACACAGACACTTTTTTTTTTCAACAACATAGACAGTAAAATAAGTATTAAATGTAACCCCTTTTCAAATATTTTCACATACAGATTGAAAGATTACGTTCCATTGGCTTTTATTTCATGATAACGTCATTGGACAGTTATCTCACTTTACATGTGAATACGCACATTTCCTGGTCTGAACTCTCCTGTGTTTACATCAAACTCCAGTACCTCCATAAAGTGTGTGTGTGTGTGTGTGTGTGTGTGTGTGTGGTGTGTGTGTGTGTGTGTGTGTGTGTGTGTGTGTGTGTGTGTGTGTGTGTGTGTGTGTGTGTGGGTGTGTGTGTGTGTGTGTGTGTGTGTGTGTGTGTGTGTGTGTGTGTGTGTGTGTGTGTGTGTGTGTGTGTGTGTGTGTGTGTGTGTGTGTGTGTGTGTGTGTGTGTGTGTGTGTGTGTGTGTGTGTGTGTGTGTGTGTGTGTGTGTGTGTGGCCTAGCATTACTATACTTGTGGGGACCTACATCTGTTTACATAGTCACGTGTGGGGACTGGTTAAGGTTAGGATAAGTCTCCAGGAAATGCATGTAAATCAATGTAATGTCCCCTGAAGTGATGTATACATGGTTTGTGTGTGTTTGTTTGAGATTTCTTCATCTTGTAAAGCCTGAATGTGTGTCTGGGAAGGTGTGTGTATGTCTGGAAGCATCGCAGACAAAACATTGTCCATTAATGCTTCCACTTCAGCCCCCTGTGACATGCGATACTTTTCTCCACCTTGCCTGTGTAAGACTTATCAGAGGAACTCACACGTACAAATCCTGCAAGATTATTTTTGCCTCTCGTTTGATGTTGTCTTTGTTCTCTTGATTAGTTTTTTAGGTTATTTCAGTTTCTGTCCTTCAAATGCACACAGAGGCAAACACACTCCTCCTTTGTTCCTCAAAAAGCACACACACACACACACTCACACACAGCTTCTCTCTTTGAAGCTTTCATGCTGCTATTCTGTGCTTCTCCATTTGTTTAATCTAAAAACGGAACCCTGAGAAGGATTCGTCAACATGTCTGCCAGCCAGTTAAGAAAAAGCTTACAAATAGTTTCCTAGCTATGATGTTTTCCTATCTGTGTTTTTATTATCTTATTTTGTTCTTTTTGAAATGTAATCTGTTATTTATAGATTTTTCAATCCCATAAAAAATAACTAGTTATTTTGATCTCTTTTTTCTGTCTAGAATGTTTCATCCCATTCTGTGTATCAAAGACACACATCTGCAATCTTTCTCCCCTAATCTTATTTAATGCTGAACAGCTCATCAATATGTCACACTCGGCATGCAGTGTTTGCATTTTGCAACATACGGTAAGATGACAAATACGGAGTAAGTAATCAACGAATATTTCTTCATAATAATAACAAATAAGGAATTATGCAATGCTACATACAAAAGCAATGCATGTGAATTGGAACTTGTATTGGTAAGGATTTTACTGTTACTTTACACATTAATGTAGACTTCTTAGACTGAGTAGCTTTCATTATATATTAGATATTTAAATATATGTAAAACTAACCACAATGCCCCAGATATCTACAATATGACATTGTATTTTCTCAAAAGAGAAGGAAACAGGCAGCAGATTCTAATGAAGACAAGATCTAACATTGAGTTGTCAAATCCTGACAGTCCTAGTTTTAGTCTGTATAAAAATAGAAAACACTCTTTTAATCTAATAAAATAAAGCAACAAAGCAGTAGTAAGAGGATCGGAGCACAGCTGGCTCTGTTCTCTGATGTTGTGCACGATGCCAGCCTCAACCCACTGCCAGCAGCCAGTCAACAGATGGCATTACGGAGCACAGTAATGTTGATGGAAAAAAACAACAAAAGGATTAAAAAAATCCAGACAAGAATAAGATGAAGAAGACTATTCTCTGTGGTCACTTCTGAATGATAGTGTAAGATTCCTCAATGTAAAGAATGGAACTTTGTTATCTCAGTTTAGTTTAATATTTTGGATTTTCAATATTAGTAATTTGCTTGTGACTTAAATAAGCTTTGTTTTACATTGTGTTTAATGAGTGAATCAAAACCTCTATAACTATTGCTTCTTTCATGGCATCCTTTCATGCATTTTGCAAACTGTTGTTGTTTCACCATCACAGTTTAAAATAGTTCACACACTGACTTTCACTTTATATATTACAAATTACAGTGAATAAACACATTTGGGATACGAAGAAAAGCATTTTCCCTGAAGAGAGTCATTAGCATGGCGATTTTGAGAAACTGGTTATCAAAGCTGAACAGTGATGATGCTCGAGAAAGTCAGATAATAAGGTATTCTTCTGTTGACTACCATCTTACTTTGTAAATTAATGGCGTCTGTGAAGAAACATTAAGAAAGAAAACGCAGGGAGCAGATCTACAATTCAGGAGAGAAAGTTGCGATGATGCACTTCATATTCTCCCGCTTAAAACTACCCCAGTCAGATATGCAAATATCGTGGCGCTGGAAGCAAAGCCACGAGACGGAGGGTTTTATCAATTATAGATGGTACACATCCTTTATGAATAGAGTATTAAGTAACTGTCATACTCCGACCAGATTTCATTAGGATTGTTTGTGTCTCATATCGCTTTCATTATGAGGACGTATGATATCTTAGAAATTAAGAGGTTCATATTAAACACTCACTTACAGTAGAGTGGAAATCTGCTGACATTTGAAGCCAATACCAGGATCTTGGCAGCCGAGAGAAAAACATTTTTATTATCAAATCTCTGTTCCTTTACAATTGCGTTCTTCTCTTCGTCTCCTTTTTGTGTAGCTGTCCTTTTCTCTCACTGTTTATGGTGAAACTGCGATTTTCCCTGACCACCACCCCCCTCCTTTATACCTCACAGTCTCCCTCTTTCTCCTCTCCCCATTCTTTCACAGCAGTCTTTTATGTGTGCAAGACTTCATTGTGGCTCCCAGGGGGATTGTCGCCTCAGCTCTCGCCTCCTCCATTGTTACGGATTTTTGCCGTAGAACTTTTTAAGCCCGGGAGAAGTAAACAGACAGGGAGGCAAAAACAAACTATGCAAGGGCTGTTAGAAAACTGTAGTGAATCGAAGAGAAAGTATTTAAAAACTAAATGATACTATGCAGGCTTCTGTATCACTTTTCCTTGTGTCAGTTCTAATGATCTAAAGCTATAACATATTCTGTTTATAATAAGTAAAAGGGCATGCATGTAGCCTATGTGTCTGTGTTCGTAGCCTATATAATATTGCATCAGGGCTTTGAATACGTTATGTCGTCCCCGCGAGAGATAATCAGACCATATAAATATGCCAAAAAGAACCAAATAGAAATCAGGAAAACGTACTCCAAGAAGAACACAAGAATGGATCATTCATTCATACAATAATTCAAAATAAATAAGTAAAAAGACAGCAACTGATTTAAATATATACCCCGGACACAGCAGGGATTTA
Source organism: Harpagifer antarcticus (assembly GCA_902827135.1). NCBI lineage: Eukaryota > Metazoa > Chordata > Actinopteri > Perciformes > Harpagiferidae > Harpagifer > Harpagifer antarcticus. The sequence goes on from CADEHL010001080.1 coordinate 6,821,881, forward strand.
ATGTCGCTAATATATCACTTCCTGAAACATTTTAAGCTGCTGTATGTGTAGTGTTGTGATGGACTGCATTATTAAACAGGTGTGTCTGGTATGTTGCTCAACAACAAACTAACAGACACACTTTTTAATAACACAAATAACTTGTTAAAGGTCAAATATAATAGTCTCATTTTACACAGTCTCATGTGTATTTCAATAATCCTAAAACCAGTGGTGGAATGTAACTTGAGTGAATGTACTCAAGTAATGTACTTAATTATAATGTTGGGGTAATCTTAGGGTATTTTCAATGTCTGCTACTTTGTACTGCTACTTTTATTTGACTCTTGTAACTACTTTTTACATAAATTCATGTTTATATGATATATATTTACGACTAATTTACTCAGTACTTTCCAAAACTTGCTACACATTGACGTATTACAGCATTAAAAAACAAATGATGATAAAAATATTATATTATATAATAATAAAACACATTTGAGGCATTCTGCACAATTCGCACTTTGACTTGTGATACATGAGTACATTTAGCTGATAATACTTCTGAAACATTTTGATCTCAGGACTTTTAGTTTTAATGGAGTATGTTTTGATTGTGATATTAGTGCTTTTACTTATAAGAGCTGAGTACGTTTTCCGCCACTGCCTAAGAATAATCAATTCTACGATATAGGCTAGATTTGTGGGTCCATGGTTTGGACTCTTGTGTGCTGCTATCCTCCGTGGCTGATTTAAGGTGGGAAGAAGGGGCTCCGGGCTGGTGTTTGGGGAGCAATAATGTCCGCTTGATTAAGCAGGAATAGTGTTTCAGAGCCGCAGACAGATGGAAAGCTGACTCTTCAAAACTGAGGCCAAAACCCCCGGACCTCCGGAGGGGAGAGTTGAGCCTTAAATCGCGGTGTGGGGCGGGGAGGAGGCACGGGATGTAAAAAGTGAAATGTTTGATCTGCGACAGCCGCGACGGGGTCAGCGGGGCACGAGGACCCTGTGACAGCTGTATGATAATGAGCGCTCGCGCCACACTCTCCCGTGGATAGGTGACTTTGAGTGGAGGAACGGCACGAGAGCTGCCAGTCTCTCATTAGGACCCGAGAGGGATGCGCGCGTGGCCTTGGTTCTCCAGCTACTCTAACTTTTAATAACACTGCGGGTATTTTAGACATGCTATTTGTTCTAAAACACGTATCTTTCAATTATTTATTTATTTATTAGGCTATTTCGTTTTTGAATCTATTATTTTAGGATGTTGTTGGATATCAGTTTGGTTAAGATGAAGATATTTGGCAGGCTGGACTATACACTGGTGAGAGACATCATTTATGTATTGCATTATTGCTGTGTTTAACAAGTCTCTGGTTAGTTTAATGGAGACAAAATCTTCTGTTTTTGTTAATTTGCCTTATTTTCCTCGAGCATGGTGAAAATTAACTTTCAAATCAAATCAAATCAAATCAAATTTTATTTATAAAGCACATTTAAAAACGATGTTTGGTCGAGCCAAAGTGCTGTACATGTAATAAAAACATTTTACTGCAGTGCAATTGTAAAAAAGACAGTCATTTAGCAACAGCAAATATAAAAAACAATACACAGGGAAATGTCAGTAGTCGTGCTCCGCTCTAGCTAGAAAGCCTGAGAGAAGAAGTGAGTTTTTAGATATGATTTAAAAACCCCTAGGGTCTGGGCCGACCTCACATGGAGGGGCAGAGTGTTCCAGAGCCTCGGGCCAGCTGCTGCGAAGGCTCGGTGCCCTCGTGTTTTGAGCCTAGTCTTCGGCACTACCAGCAGCAGCTGGTCAGCAGACCTTAAAGCTCTGGCTGGGGTGTAGCGCTGGAGGAGTTCAACTATATAGGCCGGAGCCAGCCCATTTAGAGCTTTAAAAACGAATAAAAGGATTTTAAAATCAATTCTGAACTGAACTGGAAGCCAGTGTAGTGAGGCCAGAATTGGGGTGATGTGGTCGCGCTTTTTGTGTCCAGTCAGCAAACGTGCAGCTGCATTTTGGACCAGCTGCAGGCGTTTAATTGACGCGTGGTCCATACCCACATACAGAGCGTTGCAATAGTCCAGTCTCGAGGTCCCAAAGGCGTTGATGACCCTTTCCATGTCTTCAAAAGATAAATAGGACTTGGTTTTGGCCAATAGTCTTATTTTAAAAAAGCAGGATTTGACTACGCTGCTGACCTGCTTATCGAATTTAAAAGTGTTCGTCAAGGTCACGCCAAGGTTCATGACCGAGGGGAGGATGTTTAGTTGGAGGGAGCCCAGAATATCAACCTGAGAGGCTGGAGGTTGTGGTCCAAAAAAGATGACCTCCGTCTTGCCCTCGTTAAGAGTCAGGAAGTTGTTGCTCAGCCAGGATTTGATCTCCGTTAAGCAGTCCATCAACTGCTGTAGTGACTGTGTTATGTTTGCTTTGAGCGGGAGATAAATCTGGACGTCGTCAGCGTAGCAGTGGAAGGGAATGTTGTGTTTTGTTAGAATAGAACCTAGGGGCAGTATGTATAGTAGGAACAGGATGGGGCCCAGAATCGAGCCTTGGGGGACCCCACAGGTAAGAGGGGCTTTGGCAGAGGAGAAGGCACCTAGCTGCACTGAAAAGCTACGGTCCTTAAGGTAGGACCTGAACCATGCGAGGGCAGAGCCTGTGATGCCAGCGGACTGTTCAAGCCGTGACAGCAGGATGCCATGGTCCACGGTGTCGAAGGCAGCTGTCAGGTCCAACAGCACCAAGACAGCTGGGCTACCTGAGTCGGCGGCTAGGAGCAGATCGTTAAAAACTCTTAAAAGGGCTGTTTCAGTGCTGTGCATGGGTTTGAAGCCAGACTGAAACTTTTCATGGATGCCATGAAGGATTAAAAAAGACTGCAGCTGGGCGTAGACTACGCGCTCCAGGGCTTTTGATAAAAACGGTAGCTGGGAGATGGGCCTAAAATTTGCGAGAGTGGAGGGGTCGAGACTTTTCTTTTTAAGTAGTGGGGGTAACCACGGCATGTTTAAAGGCAGCTGGGACACATCCTGAGGTAAGAGAGGTGTTTAAAAGTAATAAAATACTTGCTCCAACTGAATGAAAAACCTCTTTGAGAAGGCGTGAGGGAATGCTGTCCGAGGAGCAGCTTGTCGGTCGCAGGTGCTCCACTATGTCCGAGAGAGAAGAGAGGGAAATAGGCTCAAAGTGGTCGAGGACAGCAGGGCACAGAGAGGGAGCAGGATCGGGGGTAGCACTAGTGTGAGCTAGCCTAAGAGCAGATATTTTTCCAATAAAAAATTTAAGAAACTTATCGCAGAGAGCAGGCGATGGCACAGCAGAAGAAACATCACGGGGATTAATGATGGAGTTGAGGACATTAAAAAGAACCTGAGGTTTGTGGCTGTTTTTAGAGATGAACAGAGAAATGTGCTCTGCTTTGACTGCCGTCTGGTAGTCAGACAGGGAAGCACGAAGGATTTCCAGGGAGACATGGAGTTTATCCTTTTTCCACCTTCTCTCAGCACGCCTGCAAGCGCGTCTGAGAGCACGAGTACAGTCATTGAGCCACGGTTCTGATAGAACTTTGTTGCGTCTAAGCGTAAAAGGAGCAACAGAATCCAGTATTGGTGTGCATGTCAAGTCAAACATAGAGAGAAGCTCATCAGCATTAAAAACACAGTCCACATCTAATTTACAGATAGGAGAAGCATTAAAAACATCAGAGAACTGTGAGGCAGTCAAGGGGTTAATCGAACGCACACGACGCGCAGGGGCACGTGATTCGACTCCTGCGGAAGGGATGGAGGTTGTAAACAGAACCGGTAAATGGTCTGAGATACGCGTTGCTGCACATATTTCATCCACAGATACAGACATATATATCAACTCCAGTGAGGGTCTGAGGTGGAGGAGAGCTTGGCGATCATAGACGAGCAGAGCAGAGACATTCTGACAAACATAAAACAAAAAAAAAGCTATAGGTAGACAGCTGAGCGAGCGGCGGGCCGACACAGGCGCCATCTTGAATCACGTCAATCACGTGTTTCATTAGTGATCTGTCTTTAGTTTGAGGTAGCAAAGCTTTGGTGCTTTAAAACATATTTGTGTCATTGTGTTTGTGCACATGCTCCTTTTAAATCTTTTGAGTCCATGTGCGTGTCTGCTTCTGATCTCTGAATTCCTCAGCAGCCAGCAGGTAGACAGACTGTTGTATCACATCTCACCATGTGTTTGCTAAACCTGAGCTGAATCTTTCCACACATTGCATTTTGGCAAGATTTTGCTAAAAATACATAGAACTGTTGCCTTCTGATTATACCAACATATAAAACATGCTGTCACTCTTCTGAGCTGTTCACATTATACTAAGCAGACAGTTATAGCAATATTGAAAGAACAAAATAATTCACATGTTGTGAATCTTGTGGCTGCTGGAACAATCAATAAAAAAAGCCTAGGTTCTTAAAACAAAGTCCAAAAAGGATCAAAGTCCAGAAAAGTGTGTGTGTGTGTGTGTGTGTGTGTGTGTGTGTGTGTGTGTGTGTGTGTGTGTGTGTGTGTGTGTGTGTGTGTGTGTGTGTGTGTGTGTGTGTGTGTGTGTGTGTGTGTGTGTGTGTGTGTGTGTGTGTGTGTGTGTGTGTGTGTGTGTGTGTGTGTGTGTGTGTGTGTGTGTGTGTGTGTGTGTGTGTGTGTTTGTGTGTGTGTGTGTGTGTGTGTTGTGTGTGTGTGTGTGTGTGTGTGGTGTGTGTGTGTGTGTGTGTGTGTGTGTGTGTGTGTGTGTGTGTGTGTGTGTGTGTGTGTGTGTGTGTGTGTGTGTGTGTGTGGTGTGTGTGTGTGTGTGTGTGTGTGTGTGTGTGTGTGTGTGTGTGTGTGTGGTGTGTGTGTGTGTGTGTGTGTGTGTGTGTGTGTGTGTGTGTGTGTGTGTGTGTGTGTGTGTGTGTGTGTGTGTGTGTGTGTGTGTGTGTGTGTGTGGTCTTCCTATATGTGCACAGCTTGCCATATGCCCAGTGTCACCTTGCCATAAACTAAAGGCCTGCTTGACAATAGTGAAACCCAACCTCAGGTTTGGCTCTCTTTTAAATCCTTGCGCTTGTGTTTTCCGCCTCGCTGAACGTGTGGCATCTGGTTCTGAATGCATTTCCTTGGAAATCCAACCCCCTGCACAAAACAGATTAGAAGTGATATAATCTTTTAGGTGAATGGTAGATAGTTGCAGATTTGACATATTCTTTAAAAGGTAAACTCATGTAAAGAGGGCAGAGAGAACATTTTTATTTTTGTGGGGGAACACAGAAACATTTTCGGATAACAGAAAACTTGTGTTACAGAGGCATTGTTCCTCAGTGGAAGTGTGTGAGCCCAGCTACTGTATGAAGTGCTGATAAGGTGTTATCTCTGTCTCCTGTTGCTATGATAAGTTTGACTTCTACTCCTATTGCTCCAGTATCTAATCATATTGTATGCATGCAGTGCCTTCAGTTGAACGTTACCATGCAATTTAATACTGTGGATTTTGACCCCTATCACTTACAGTGGAGTTGCTTTTGGGAACGAAACTCATTGGGGCCAGTGTGTACAGGAGGAATGATAACATTACCAATAACTGTAGTTTATAGGGACGAAAGGACATGATGACTGTTGTTTTTCCTGATGACATTAGTCTTGGTTTTGCAGAGCAGGGGCAACTAAATCATGGAAACGTTGCCTTTACAGTACAATGGTTTCAGGCAGTTCACTAGGCACTCTTTTAATTGTCTGAGGCTAGAGCAGTGGTTCTCAAAGTGGGGGGAGCGCCCCCCCAGGGGGGCGCCGAGGCATGACAGGGGTGGCGCGAGAGACCAGGAGGAAAAATGGTTATTAAAAAAAAAATAATCATATTTTGAAAAATTATTGATTCAAAAATAATATGATACAGTACTATTACGTCTGGGTCTCTGTGTTTCATTAAAGCTCGGCTCTGTGTGTGTGTGTGGAACGAGCCATTTTGTGTGCGAACGAGAGAGAGAGAGCGCACCGGTACCGGAGATCGTTGTTGTTAGCTTCTGGTGCTAGCGAGCTACGCTAACGGATATAAGGAGTTTTTTCAACAACAAAGTGGAGGAGAGTCCTCTCCTGTCAGACTGAGCGACTCGGTGAGCTAAAGGACTCTCTCAGTGTTATCTCAGTGGGTCTCAAACGTTTTGGTCACCATTAATGTAAACAGTTATTTCCGAGGCACACATTTATATGATCATTATAGTTATAAATTAAAAACAGGTATGAAATACTATATGACATTAAAAAAAGAATAAAGTTTAAAAGGGAGTGATTTGTAAAATATCCATAAAGTAAATCTGTTTACAGTTCTGTTTCAAATGGGTGTTGAGAGAGGTATCCATAGATCTCTTCATTTTGCTCTCAAAGTGCACCAGATTGATGCTTTTAACTTCAATATTTAAAAATCTTCCCGCGGGAGTTTGACCCTGAACCCCCCTATGTGAGGTCCACACACTACCTATAAAAATAGCACTTTAACCCTGCTTACACCTATATGCCGTGAGCTGATATCGAGCCTTCATTGTAACAGTCGCGGGTACACTGTGTGTTTGCGTGGGGAGTGTTGCAGTAGAGAATTCCACTGTAGCTCCCGGTACATTAATGGGAAACCCTAAATGTTTGAGCACCCTCTATGAAACGTCAAGCTACCCCCACAGCACCCCCAAAATAAATCTCTGGTGCCGCCACTGAGCCCGACTTGTGTTGGGGGGGCCCGACTTTTTTTTTTCTCCAAAGGGGGGGCCTGACAGAAAAAGTTTGAGAACCACTGGGCTAGAGGAAACACATCTTCTTCAAATGAAATCATGGGAAACAAAAATCCAGACCCTAAAATGAATCTTCTTATTCTTCCTACAGGACTTTTCCTATGATGACCCTAAGTTGGAGTTCAACGTGGACGCACCAAATGGCGTGGTTATGGAGGGATACCTCTTCAAAAGGGCCAGCAATGCGTTCAAGACCTGGAACAGGTAACAGAGCAGTAAAGAGGAAGATCATAGCAGAGAGGGTTAACTGAAGTCAACATACAATTCAAAAGACAATAATGAGATAACCAGTACACATGCAACACAAAACGAACACACAGTGCATTTAGTAAGGCTACACAACAATACAAAGGCATGTGTCGTGTTTTTACCTTTAGCCTAAAAAGATACTTGATAAGACAGAAGAATGCCCTCCAGCCTCCATTTTCAATACTCATTTAAAGATTCAATAAACCCACTTGCAATGAACAGTTTTTCCTTTGCTTGACCAATTTCAGCATGCATACATATGATGGATCATTTATATCTCACAGAAACTGTCTAACCGCATGTTGTTCTCTTCTAAAGGCGGTGGTTTTCTATACAAAACAGCCAACTGGTCTACCAGAAGAAACTCAAGGTACATTTTAATTAAGCATTTGTTTTCATTACCAAAATGTGCCTATCACTGAGCAAATTATAATGTGTGGCAGTTCAAAGTTGTCATTGTCTAATTATACAATAGTTGGCACATTAGTGGAGAAGAATAGGGCTAACATGCTTTTGTCGCTTGAAGGGTGAATATGGTAGAGTTGTTGTGACACTTGTCTCGCTGTTGATGACAGGACTCTCTGACGGTGGTGGTGGAGGACCTGAGGCTATGCTCTGTCAAACTGTGTGAAGATAACGAGAGGAGGTTCTGCTTCGAGGTGGTTTCACCAACTAAGTAAGTGTGTGTGTGTGTGTGTGTGTGTGTGTGTGTGTGTGTGTGTGTGTGTGTGTGTGTGTGTGTGTGTGTGTGTGTGTGTGTGTGTGTGTGTGTGTGTGTGTGTGTGTGTGTGTGTGTGTGTGTGTGTGTGTGTGTGTGTGTGTGTGTGTGTGTGTGTGTGTGTGTGTGTGTGTGTGTGTGTGTGTGTGTGGTGTGTGTGTGTGTTGTGTGTGTGTGTGTGTGTGTGTGTGTGTGTGTGTGTGTGTGTGTGTGTGTGTGTGTGTGTGTGTGTGTGTGTGTGTGTGTGTGTGTGTGTGTGTGTGTCTGTGTGCCTCTCTGTGTTGTCGTTCCTGATGCACCAAAATCAGCATGTTGTTTTTATTGAGCCTAATTCAAGGCAATGTCTCTCGCACATTTTTTGATTGAATAATCTTAGAGAATATATTATTTCGTAATTTTACACATTTACAGCTTAAATATAAGAGAATGTTCAAGTTTGTATTCCTTTGTACATTTTAGATCTTCTCTTCACCTATACATTGTTGCATTGTTGACTGTATCACTTGTAACTTATAGCCAAATAACTTGGTAGCATTAGTGAGACAGTCAGGGTTGTGTATTAAATTAAATCTACATTTCTATAGGAGCTGCATGCTGCAGGCTGAGTCTGAGAAGCTGCGGCAGGCTTGGATCCAGGCTGTCCAGGCAAGCATTGCCTCTGCTTACAAAGACATCGCCGACAATTATTACATTGAGGTACGAACGAACACAAACACAGCAACCGTCATTTAACAGCATACAAGTGCTGTTTCTTTTTGTTACAAATTGGGCCCTGGTTTAGCTTCAGAATCTCTGACCTGCTTGCCTCTCTGCAGCGTTTGGACCGGACAGCCTCGCCCTCCACCAGCAGCATCGACTCTGCCAGCGAGCCCAGAGAGAGGGCTGACCGAGGGGTGCGGGGGGGCGGGGAGAGCCTCCTGCAGAGGGTCCAGAGCCTGCCTGGCAACGATCTGTGCTGTGACTGCAGCCAAACAGCTCCCTGCTGGGCCTCCATCAACCTGGGAGTGCTGCTCTGCATCGAGTGCTCGGGGATCCACAGGTAACTGCACTGAGCAGAACAAGAGGGCTTGTTTAGAGATGAGAAGAAAAACAGAAAAACAGAACTGGGTTTGTCAGTGTGAATAGACCATCTATAGCAAAGTGCTGCAAGAAAAAGCCATCTCAAAACATCTTACAAGTCGTCCTCCCCACCTTTTCTAAGTCATATTTGTCCTGTTTCTGCTTATTTCTTTCTATTTAACTCACATAAAAACATTGCATTTTATTCAAAGATAATGTTGTAGTGTCTCCTCTGATGGCTAGTGTTTGACTAACCCCATTCCACTTTCCATTACATAAACTCAGATTCGACAGTTTTGAAGATATGTTCTAGATGTAGTTAAACATACGGGTGTGTTGAGCTGATTAAAGTCACCATTTTGATGTTGAAGTCATTCAAAAAAGGCTGTTTTTAGCTCTGCTCTTGAGATTTTAACAAAAAAAAGTTTGCCACCTCAGGCAATGTAATAAAAATGTTACAAAATATGCTGTGGTTAGAAATAAACACTTCTGACACTTTATATAATCTCTTTCTCCCTTGTTTCTTTCAGGAGTTTAGGCGTCCATTGCTCAAAAGTGCGTTCACTGACGTTAGACTCATGGGAGCCAGAATTACTCAAGGTGTGTCTCCTGACAAAATTGCCAGTAGCTTCTTCCACAGAATTGCATTTTTCTTTGCTTCAGTGCTTTGCAGAATAACTGATTTTGTTTCCCTTTATCTTCGTCCCCCATCTTTTTCCTCCTTCTTTCTCTCATGTTTAGCTGATGTGTGAATTGGGGAACACTGTGATTAACCACATCTATGAGGGATCCTGCGAGGAGATGGGAGTTAAAAAACCTGGACCGTCCAGTACAAGGTCAGTCAATTCAATTAAAATAGCCTTCTTAGCATGACCATAATTACATATTGCCAACACTTTGTACAATTGCGACATTAATACATTAATATACATTTGGACTGTACTGTTAAGTTCATAAACATTTTGAACACATGCAAGATGTTCCTTTTCAGTCTTCACTCCAAGAGGAGCAAGTGGCAAGGGATAAAAAGAGTCTACTATATATAATATTATTATTTACAAGTTAATTAAAAGGTATGTTCACCGACTTATCTGCATAGTGATACCTGTCTTTCAGTTTCCAGCATATTATTTATCATACAATTCATGATACACGCAGCTATCTGTTCATGTCAGATCTCAAATAGTTAAAAATAGTTTCTGATCATCTGCCCTCAGGCAGGAGAAAGAGGCCTGGATCAAGTCTAAGTACGTGGAAAAACGCTTCCTGAAGAAGATGAGTGGGAGTGAGGCTCTGGTGGAGGGTGAAAGGAAGTCCCGTCCCTGGACAGTGAAGAAGTGCCGACGACACAACAGCTCTGTGCGGGCCCCCAACAAGGCCCGCAGGAAATACCATCGCTACGAGCCGGGCAGCGCCTCCCCTGCAAACCTCTCAGCAGGTCAGTGCAGAGAATCAACTTCTCTGTAGTAGCACCAGGCGCATGAAATCAAGAGCTGCAAGATATGTGTATATTTATAGAATCCAAGACTGAAATCTTGTTGTGATGTTTTGTCATCTGGCAGCAGCTGCAGCAAAGTTTCGCCGGGACTCTCTGTTCTGTCCAGATGAGCTGGATTCACTATTTTCCTACTTTGACACCGGCAATGGTCCTCGCAGTAAGTACACAAAGCAGTCAGTAAACAAAGCAGTCGGTACACAAAGCAGTCAGTACACAACACAGTCAGTACACAACACAGTCAGTACACAACGCAGTCAGTACACAACGCAGTCAGTACACAACACAGTCAATACACAACACAGTCAATACACGACACAGTCAGTACACGACGCAGTCAGTACACAACGCAGTCAGTACACAACACAGTCAATACACAACACAGTCAGTACACAACACAGTCAGTACACAACACAGTCAGTACACAACACAGTCAGTACACAACGCAGTCAGTACACAACACAGTCAGTACACAACACAGTCAGTACACAACGCAGGCAGTAATCTTCCTATCACTCTCAACGACTATGAGCCATGTCTGACATCTCTACTCTCACTGATGCATGCATGTTTGCATATAAAACAGCAATTACTACATTAAAACATGCATGATAATGCTTTAAAGTAACTCGTTAAATATTTCCGCTCTCTGTCCATCCATCTTCTTTGAGGCATACAACATGTTGTTTTTGATGAATGTTCAAGCTGTCGGCCATCGGTCGTTCACAAAGGTGCAAGAGACTTATTCATCTTATTTAGCACAAAATTAAGGTGCATTTTTCTGTGAATGGACCATTCAATCGAAATTCCAATTTTGCAGATTTGTATTTTCTTCAGTAGTTTTAGCTCTTGGCTAACCGTAACCAGACTCAATGTTTTGTCCTACCAAAAGAACACCCTTTATTTCTTAGGTTTCTGGGTTCATGGTGTGTGTGTCGTGTGTCATATTCTGCATGTAGTTCATCTGTTTATTTCTGTAGAGCAGTGTGTGCTCTGTAATGATTAACGTGTCCATGGCTTGGCGCTGCTTGGCCCCGCAGGTCTGAGCAGCGACAGCGGCCTGGGAGGAAGTACTGACGGCAGCACAGACATCCTGGTATTTGGCTCGGTGGTGGACAGCGTCACAGAAGAAGGTAAGAGTGTTTGTGGTGGACAGTAAATACATGTTACAGTAACCCATATACAACCGGAGGAAAAGTTCCTATTTCCGATCACTGCAAAGTAGAAGTGATGTGATCAATTGTTTTTACTTTTAATGTATTATGTTTTAAATTGCATGTATAGTTTAATGTTAAAACATAAAACTCAGTGCTGCTGTAGCTTAACAAATATTGCCTTAAATGAGTATACATTGATGTGATGTCCGATCCATTCAAACAGTCTGAAATATAATCTGCTCCACTGAAAACATCCTCACAGATTCTTACCACTGGCACAATACAATTATGATAAATCTAATAAATAGTATTGCTTTCAATATTATCTCAAATTGGCCCTACTCATCGACAGGAATTGTCTACAAGCAGCCTAACAAAGAACATAGAGAACACAGCATGGTATCCCCTATCACATTCCTGTTTTCAACATTCCTTCATTGCGTTACCTTTCCTAACCTCAGAGGAGGAGTCGGAGGAGTCCTCCAGTGGTGAGGTGGAGATTGAACAGGAAGTATCTTCAGACCCTGAAGACCCTAGGGAGCTCCACCCTGGGGCACTGCTCCACCGATCCTCCCGTCTGCACAACCTGCCTCTCATGGCGGAGGCCTTGGCGCACGGTGCCGACGTACACGCTGCCAATGAGGAGGAGGGCAAAACGCCGCTCATTCAGGCTGTGGTCGGGGTAAGAGTGTGTTTGTGAAGCCTATCAAATCATGTAGATGTATCTGGAAGTGAGAGAAATACAAAAAAATTCTGGGTTGAAATAAAAAATTAAATAAAATCTCCCGAAGTCGACAGACCAATAACATAAAATGAAATTAAAAATGTCTCTCTTATGTCTCTCTCAGGGCTCTCTGATCGCATGTGAGTTCCTGCTACAGAACGGTGCAGATGTGAACCAGCGGGACATGAGGGGCAGAGGCCCGCTGCACCACGCCACCAACCTGGGACACACTGGGTAAGACACGCCTTCAAAAAACAGAAGAAAGTCGTTATAGCTCCTCTGTTCTGTTCCATGTTCCAACCTGAATGTGATTCAATTGAAGTGCAGGCACGTCTTTCTCTGCAACACGAATGGAAACTACTCACAGACAACTTTTTCTCACATGACATAATTTCTTTCGTTCACAACACAGCGTAAGTGTAAACATAATATCTAATTATCTCTGAGCCGCTGCTTTGAATTACGTTTATTCAATTCATGCTGCCAATATTCTCCAGATCAAAAGGGAGATGTAATTACCACTAATATACCCACCATCATGATATCTGTTAGTGGAAACTTAAACATTAGCTAGAAACGACTTGTAAAAAACAATTAAAAAAGTTCATTGCACTCACAGTTTAGTAAATATTGTAACTCGGCATCCATCCACCCCAAATCAGTTCGCCATTATTCATTCCACATGCGTTTGTTCCGGCATAATCCAATATCTTTAATATCTTCAGCATTCATCATGTTCCTGGTGTCAATAACTCCTATATCGACCTCTTTTCTCCGCATCTTTTTTTCATGCAGTCAAGTGTGTCTGTTCCTGAAGAGAGGAGCGTCGCAATCGGAGGTGGACGAGCAGGGTCACGACCCCCTCAGCATCGCTGTGCAGGCGGCCAATGCAGACATCGTCACCCTGTGAGTGATCCAGAAACTTCTCAGCCCTTTGATTAAGTTTCTCATAATCATTTATACATTGATTCATCACTTAGATTAAACATTAAATATTCATTTCATTTAGTAAAATAATAAAATAGTCATGTTGTAAATTGGAATTATGATAATCAATTTTGTGAGGTATTGAGGTAACACACATTGGACCTTTCCTGGAGCTGCAACGAGATGTGGTCATCTCTTATTTTCAACCTTATTTGAGCTTTTAAATGAAGTTTAAATCTTAAACATCTAAAAGTGTTTTAAAGGGATTTGATCATTTCCTTTATGAGAGCCAATTATTGATTGTTGTCTCTCTTTCCCTCCCTCCTCTTGTCCTTTTCTCTCCTCTGTGATTCATCTCCCTCGCGGCTCTTTACCGCATCACCACCTTTCCATTCTCACGGTCTCCTCCCACCTCATTATCTCAACCTTTTTACTCCCTCTTATTTTCCCTTCTGTCATTTGCCGTCTTACTATCCCATTCCTACTTCCATGTGTGTTTCCCCCTCTCTTCCATCACTCATCTCTCTCTGCCCCTTGTCTTTTTTTTTTCTCTGCCAGGTTGCGTCTAGCGCGGATGAACGAGGAGATGCGAGAGGCTGAGGCTCCTTTGGGTCAACCAGGTCAATACCACAGCAGCAGCCCCACTGAGCAGCAGTATAGGAAGTGCATCCAGGAATTCATCTGTCTCACCATAGAGGAGTGCTAGTGGTCACTTCCGTATCGAGGAGCAAAGCTTGTGCTCTCTCTCTCTCTTTATATAAATATATATATAAAAATGTTCCTCCTGAATGAACTTAAAATAACTGTGTAGATGAGGTTGCCCCTAGACACTGATCTCTAGTCTGTTACTTACGTAGATCTGGGTCTACTGGGAACTTCTTTGGGGTTTTTGAGGAGAGAGGAGCATACCACTTGCACATTATGGGGGTGCGTTGTGTCATAGGGAGACCCCTGATGGACCTTTTTAACTCTACTGACAATACAACTCAATTTTTCTGCATCAACACTACTTTTCTGCTCGGCAACCGCCACGCTATGCTAGCTTCACGACACGTACAATGACATCTGCTTTTTGGTGTTTTGCTAACTGGGTAATCCTCTAACTTACCATAACGTGGTGTTGTAACCTATTGTGTGAGGGTGTGGGTTGCCTTATAGCTCTTACCTCTGCATTACCCCCCATACACTTTATATCTATCCAGACCATCTGTGTGACATCCAACTTACCATACTCTTCTTAATCCGAGATGTACATATACGTATTTAGAAATTATATGGGTAATCTTTAAACTATGTGCTGTGGCATGAGGTAAAAAAACATGGTATTTGTTCCATTGCTAAGAAAAAAAATAGTAACTGACACGTTGCAGTAGAGCTGGGCAGGGTAGTTTCCTGTGTATAAAGATGGAAGGGAAATGTAATGTAAAACTGTGACAAAAATACTGAAGGGCTCGTGAAGAAGAGACCCTCGCCTGCTTTGTAAGATACTATGTGAGTGAGTGAGAGAACAAGTGAGTGAGTGCATGGGACAAGGAATACTGAGAGATAGTTAAATAATACGATACTATGATACATTATGTAAAGGAAAAAAAGAAACTGTGCACTTTTCCCATCTACAGTATTATAATTGTTTTATTTTTCATCCTATTAGTTTTTACATTGTAATTGTCTCGTCAAGCTATTCTATATCAATTGTCTGTCTCTTTATTTATGTTTATCTCCCCAGAGGACCAGTGCAATGCATTCTTGGATGCAGTTTACGTCTGCATTTCCGTTAATGATTGTCATTTCAACCTGGAAGCATTACTTAGAATGTATGACAGGAAGTCTTTAGATAACATCATTGTATAATAATAATACACTCATTTTGCTTTCATTGTTCCCAACGGAACGGCCTTACATTGCTAGGATTATTGGTCTGTATACCCCTTAAAGAGAATTCACTAGCATATTGGAAATCTAGTAACATTGAACCATTTTAAAAATGGATTGCAGTCATTTGTTCGTTGTTTTATGTCAGGATGAGAACTTGCTACCGTGATGTGCAGACGAACCAGAGCAGCAAGAAGTGATAGTGTATAAAACTGGATTTACTTCTCACCCTAAGAGACAAAGGAGACTCATGACACCTCCATTATGTTCTAAGTACTCATCCATGTTACCGTATCTGTGATGAGATAAAGGAGCACATTTCTTTAATACAGTTTAGACACTTGTGGGGTGAAATGACTTATACATCTGGCTTATTTCTGCAGTGTTCCCTGCATGCTTTGCCAGAATTTCTTTATGGGGAAAAGTTCAACATCGTTTGTATTCTGAGCATGATTAAATACGTTTCGTATGGTCGGATCACGTCGTGCAGTGCAGTCCTGTGGAATGAGCATGTACCACCAAGACTCCTCTGGTGTCAGAAATATCTTACTCTATGCACCTCTGTGCAATTCTTCCATCCACGGACCCAATCTGTGGTGACTTCCTCATTCCTGTCTTTTTGTTTTGTTTGTTTCACCATAAGCTTAACAACAATAATGAATTGTTTTTTAATGTTGTGGTTTATTTTCCTCAGCCAAAGACTTTTTAAAGGGAAAGTGTCTGATATTGTTGTATTATATAACCGTCTTTTTGTTTTTAAACTGAAACTGTTCAGAGTAGAAACAGCATTGTCTTACCATGCTTTGTGAAGTGACAGAGTGGTAGAAACACTGTTAGTGTACTCACGTGTTGAAAAGAGGTTACAGAAATAATGTGACAGACCTGAGGGATTTTGATATGGCAGGTGATGTACTGCGAGTAGAACCAGTCTAGGGGTTGATGTGAAGCTACTGTGACCAAACCGTTAGGGGCTCTAGCGGAAGTGTTAAATGTTGTGTCCATTGTGTGTATTGACGTAGGAGTGGTTAAAGGTGCTGTTCAAAGCAAATTGCTGTAAATAGTACACTTGTGTATTTTAACTTGATGCCAACCTCCTGCCTCTCAGCATTCAATCATGGATCCTGATCTGGTTTTATGTGTGTCTTTTTATTCTCTTCTAAAAAAAATCTACCTGTCAAGCAACACTGTACCACAGTTCTGCTTGGAGGCGTTCTTCTGTTCACTGATATTTGGATATCTGTGGAATACTTTCTTCCTTGTCTTTAGAAGCACTGAGGGGGAAAAAGAAAACATACAATAAAACTGAGAAACTCTTGATGAACTAACCTGCTTCCTGCTTCTTGCTCTCATTTCCTGTCTCATCTCTTATTCATAACATTCTCTCAACATTGCAGCAATACCTTTTAAAAGACCTACAAATTAGTTTCTCTAATGATGACAATGCTTATTGTTCTAAAGTTATGAAATATAGCTTTGTAGAAGCTTTGCCAGGTGTTGAGAGAATGCTTTCGTTTTTAAAATCTGGTGTATCTGTTGTTTTATAATACAATGTGGGGCAGCACTTGGCTTATTCAAAGCAATACCATGGTTTCTTTCATGGTAACATTTTTAAAGAAGGTGTACATGTCTCCAGGCTGCCAGTTCAATCTCAACATGCTATTTATAGATCACTTTAGTGTTTGGGGTGTTTCAAATAGCGTCTCAGTTTCTAGTCTGCATCAGCAATTCCGTGCCTTGAATAATTTAGTGTCTCCTGTTTTAAAACATTAATGAACCCTCACTAGCATTATTATGCCATCACTAACGAATGCTTTCACATGTTGGAAATGTCTAATTGCTCGCTTTACACCTAAGCACATGTCCACTTGAGGAAATAAACTGACACATCATTGCTTCTGTCACCACAGGGGTTGCCGGGGGCAGCAGGAGAGTTAAACCCAAGGATGGTCGGGATAGAGTGAGTGAAGCATCCTGGGCCGTCTTTTAGGGACTAGTGTGATAATGTGATTCTCTTTTCCCTGGTGGCTGTGGGTTTCTGTTGCACACACACTCTTTTGGGAAACAGTTGTCTTGATGTTGGGAATCTTTTTTTTGTCTCCTGTGGAGCAATGAGCCATTCAGCATTAAACAGAAATCTACTGTGGAGGAGCGATGTGTCGTGAGGCAATACAGCATTCCCGTAATGTATTGGGAAATATTTATCCAAAATGTTACAACATTTAATTCATTGTATGTCCCAGAGAATGGTAAGTACGGTACACTGCATATTATGAAATCTGAATTAGTAAATCAACCCCTGTGCCTCACACTTAATTAAATTAAATTAATCATTTGGGCTATTTGTGGCATACATGTTTTTCTTCTAATCAGCTATCATAATAAGTCTATAATAAACTGTGTGGTCAAAATACAGACGGACCCTTTAGAATAATAAAGGGCCCCCATTAAAAAAAAACATTTAAAAGAAACCTTTCATCCCACAACCATTACATCACAATATATAATAAATAAACATTGCTTTCAACGGGGATAATAGCTGCTGTATTATGCGTTTGATTCAGTGCAACAAAATTATTATTTGCTAAACATTGACAATCCCATACTGAAAATCGAATGATGGGTAAAGATTAAACTCAACAAAAAGGGAAAATAGTAAATATGTTTATTTCTTTTGTGGACCTTTTTGTCCTATATGAGCAACTTTTTAAAAGTGAGGCACAAGGGTTAATCAAAGCCAAGTAGACCTTGGCGACGTACGAGAGAGGGAAGGGGATCCCAGGATGGCGTAGGAGTGAAATGGTCAGGATGCTCACCACTCTTTCCCTGCAAGTTTCTGATTTTCTATCTGCAAACTAACAAAGACTCCCACATAGAAGGGTAACCTTTCTTAACAAAAGTGTTCACTCAATTAACTTAACACACTTCATAGAAGAGCGAGTCACTTACCTGAAGGAATGGGTGTCTTTGTACCACCACGGTAGACCTAGGAACTTCACTCAATCTTGAGGCCGTGCTTTGGGGGCTTTGACTTTTTCTCTGTCTTTCTTCATGAATGGTGAAATGTGGGTTAAAGGAGATTGCAGTGTTTGCTGGTTGTCTGCCTTTTTGTAGTGTCAAAGGCTTGTGTTACTCACCAATGTTAAAGTAATTTGAAAACCAGCAGATTGGTCACTGCAGTCTCCCCGGTGCCCTGCAGTGGGAAGCCCCCCCTTGACTTTAGTATCCCCTGTTGCAGGTGACAACTCCAGTGTTGATGTCTTTCGCGAGTTTTCTCTCCTCGCGTCTCTACAGCCCGAGAAGTTGAGGAGAAGGAGCTTACAGTTCAGCTGCTCTAAGAATCCACAGTGAAGACTGACCACCACACACTGGCCACTCTTCGGTCCCTTTGAAATATAGAGGGAGGCAGCCCAGGCCCATTCAAACTGACATTTTGATGCTGCTGAGGAAGGAGTGCTGCAGGCGTAAGCAAGTGGTATGAACCCTGCAGGGACTATAAGCTGTTTCAGTCTCGTAATTGTTTTAATTGCAATTGTAAATAATGTTCAGTTAAAATAATAAGTCTTGGTCATGTGAAAATGTTATACAGTGCCAACAGTTACTTTACACAGGTGTAATTTCAATATGACCAAAGTCATTTCATCATGTCACAAGGGCTCTCTAATTATTGCACTTCAGTCATTTGCAGAAGATATATTTGGAAATATCTTTCAAAATGGAGACTTTAACCTTTGCTATAATATAACACAGTATTTGTTAGACTGCCCTGTAAATGCGATTGTCTTTTGAACTTTATTACAACATGTATTATTTCCAGGGCTTTGCAAATGAACCCTGATGCCATTTCATTGTCATTCATTCACTCCAGAGCAGAACGTTATGCAATTGTTACCATAGGCTTAATGGTATCCTCTCTATGATGAGTACATTAACTTGATGTTTTAGATCAGTGACTCTTTTATGATTGTTGTTTGTTTGTCAACTGCAGATCTCTGATGAACTGTCTTGAAACTGGTGGCAGAAATAAAATAAAAATAGGCTAAAATAGAAGGCCTAAAACGATAACATGTGTTTTATTTGTAACTTTGTCTAAGAGGACCTCTGCCCCACTTGTATTGGGGATTAATGGACTACAATGTAAGTAAAGGTATTCAAATAATTGTATCCTAGGCTGATTAGCCTAGAGTTGCAGTTGAATGATTTTTGAAAGATATAGGTATAACATCAGTAGCTAAGTACTTTCAATTACTCAAGGACTTGTACTTGTAGTTATTTGTTCACATGATGCTATACTTTATACTTGTACTACACTATATTTAAGACAAATGTTGTGTTTTTTTCTCCACTACATACATTTTTTATTTAGTTACTTTGCAGATTTAGATTAATACAAAATATAAATCTACACATACATTATTAGTTATTATTACAGGTTAAGCTAAACAGTAGTGTATAAAGTAACTCAAATAAACCCCACCTTCACCAAGTACAATATTGAAGAGATGAACAAATGAATGCACCAATCATTGAAATAAAATCATAAAAAATATCTTAAATGGGCCATTCTGCATAAGGAGTACTTTTAATTGTGTTACTTTACTGTAAGTATTTTTTGATGTGAATACTATTTTTATTTTATTTGTAACCGAGTATGTTTCAGAGGTCGGAAGTAACTAAGTAGATTTACTCAAGTACTGTACTGTACAATTTTGAAATACTTGTACTTTACTTGAGTATTGCCATTGTATACTACTTTGTATTTATACTCCACTACAATCCAGAGGTAAACCATGCACTTTTACTCCACAACATTTATTTAATACCTTAAATTACTTTGCGGATTTGGATTATTAATGTGAAATATAAACAAAACTTAAATAAGACTTTAGTCACACCTTAACAAGTAAAGATTGAGTACATTCTAAATCTACCCTGCAGCATACCGGTGCAGCTAGTTTTAATTACTTTGATAACACCTTTAATGCATCAATAAGTATAATCAAATTCATATAATATATATTATTCTGCAATTGACTAATCTGCATAATGAGTACTTTTACTTGTAGTACTTTAAGTATATTTTGATGCTAATACTTTTGTACTTTTACTTGAGTAACATTTTGATTGCAGAACTTTGACTTGTAACAGGGTATTCCTACAGTCTATTACTACTTTTACGCAAGTACAATATCTGAGTACTTCTCCCACTTCAGTTTTTTTTTGTACACTGCCGTATTTCTACTTTCACTGAAGCAACTAATCTGAGCACTTCTTCCACCTCTCCATAACAATCCATCTGGTGACAGTAATGCGCTTTCTATGTTCTTTTTTCTACCGCTATAACACAAATGAAGAAGGAAACCGGAAGCGTCATTTTCCTCCTGCTGGCGATCATAGCTAAAGCGGTGTTATGGTGTCATCGTCTTATCGGTTTGGGGTTTGACAACAGAAACAACAGCCTTATTTCGTGTCCAGCCACGACATCATATTTCCACTGGACTCTCTGGAGAGGTATGTCAGTAGAACATCGTTTGTAAATGTTAGAGATGTCGGGTTCTTGTGTGTTACCAAACTGTCCGTGCTAGCCGCTGCTAACGCTAGCTACACATAGCTCTGGCCTATATTAGCTAGCCGTAGTTAGCCAACATGTATTATTGACATGACTTCTCATCAGTTGTCCTGGCTAGCGTTATCTAAGTCGTTGTTTCAAGTTAACCTGACACGTTTGACACTATGTGATATATAAAAAACGGCAGTCACATATTATGTCACTGCTGTGTGTTTACAGTCGGTGGTTGAGTAACGTCACTCGAGCTTCTCGGTTAGCCGGAGATTTAACAGTAGCCTAGCTTGATCCAGTGGAGGATTAGCCTCTGCTATCATAAACTGCGTTAACGATCAGGAGTCTGCTGTTTATTAGGAAGTGAGGCTGACATTATTTAACCTTTACAGTGAATGCACCTCTTATTAGTGTTGTAGTGTCAGCTGTCAGCCACATGACAGTGGGTCAGCAGACAGTGGTGCAGTTAGATATGTTTTCTTCAGTTCAATGGGCAGCTGAAAGCAGAGGTGTAAACTCACTTAGGGATGTACTAAGTACAATACTTAAGTACCATTTTTAGATACTAGTACTTTACTTGAGTATTGACATGTTTTGCTACTTTGTTCTTCTACCCCACTATAAATCAGAGGTTTATAGTGTTATTTTACTCCACTACATTTATTGTTTTCTTTTATTTACTTTTCAGATTGGGATTAATATCAAATAATCAAAATGTAAATAAGAATTTAATAACACCTGAGGTAAATCCACAAGCTATTCTTTAGTGTACAGAGTAATTAGAATAAGCTCCACGTTAATAGCGGTGATACATATTTATAATCAAAACATAATGTGTATTAAAAGTAAATGGACCAAGCTGCATAATGAGTACTTTAAGTATATGAATGCCAATACTTTTGTACTTTTACTTGATTTACATTTGCAATGCAGGACTCTTACTTGTAACAGAGTATTTCTACACCCCGGTACTTATACTTTTACTAAACAGTACTAGATGTGAGTACTTCTTCCACCTCTGGTAAAAGTACATTGAAAACAAGCCAAATTAGTTACACAAGTTAAAGTTCAATAAGATGAGTGAATAAATTGGCAACCGATTATATCAATATGTGTCTTTTTACTTTGCAGACTATTATTCTAAAATTCAATCACTGAAGAATCTCATTAAATGTAATTTGCTGTAGTTAAACTTCCAACCAGCTGTAACCAGATTTTGATACATTTGTATCTCTGTAAAGCAGTGGTCACCAACCTTTTTAAGCCCAAGATCACCGACCTCGGCCTAGGTGAAAGGCGAGATCTACCTATTGCAGAATTGAGTGAAAAAGACGGCCCAGACAGTGCTTCCAATTTGAGGCCTTTTATATAGGCTAATTGCATCTGAATTACTGTTAGAATGAAGGCTCCATAATCAGCTCATGGCATGTGCTATTTTTTATGAGTGGGCGGTGGACCTCACCTCCTCTAGGGGGGTCCGGGGGGATGCTCCCCCGGCGGAATATTACTGCCAAAAGTCACGTGACTTTTGGCAGTAATATTCCGCCGTGGCTGGCACATGCTCCACGGCAGCAGGGGGCGCTACTGAGTCCATTGGGGAAGGCGGGAGCCTCCGGCCGGGAGGTCGAGCAGAGCATGGAACAGCCCTTGCCAGCCTGATGACAGCGGTGTTTCTAGCGACCCAGCGATCTGGGTCAGTGTTATAGTGATAATAAACAAGGTGAATTTAGCGATCACAACGAAAACAGCCAAGACACATATTGAGACCAGAAAATGAATGTTATTAGGGCTGTAAATATAATAAGCCTTTGTCTAAAATGGACAACATTGTAAGGAGATTTAAACTGTACAGTGATTCTGCACTCGGTCAATCAGCTGCTCTTCATTTTATTTCCTGCTATATTCAATGAGTGATACAAATATTTTTTACCATAAGTTCTGAATAAAACTGATACTGTTGGACTCGGTACTAGTTGACTGCTACCAGAAATAAAAGGAAGTACTTTACTGTGTACTTTGTGAGTAATCCTCTGTCAGAGTCCCCTCCGTATAATGCATGTTTTCTGCTATCTTTGATGAGTGATAAAAAGACAATTTTACCATAAGTTCTTAATGATATTGAGACTGCTGTACTCGGTATTCTTACACCTACTATCACAATACATTGAAGTACTTCTAGTGTGTGTGTTTTTTTAAATCCTCTGTCAAAGTCCCCTCCTGAGAACCTAATCAAGCCACTTCTGCTAAGTTTGATGAGGGAAAAAAAAAGTGTTTTGCTATTAGTTCTTCATGAGATTGACACTGTTGGACTCAGTACTAGTCCCACAAGTACTATGAAGTACTTTTACTGTGTACTTTTTAAGTAATCCTCTGTCAATGTCCCCTCCTGAGTACAATAATGCATGTTTCTCTGCTATTTTGAATAAGCGTTAAAACACCTTTCTTATGAGACTGATATTGTTGGACAGAGTACTTTAAGAGGATGGTAGACATGATATCAGCAATACTTCCAGTCAGTACTCCGGCAGCAGCATTTTTACACCTTGGAAAGTCTTTAGAGTCTGGCCTGGATAGCTGGTCACAAATATCATTCAGCAAAGTGACAAACCCATGTGACTCTTGTTGGCCTCTTATGAAAATGCTGTCTTTAAAATATGATTATTTCTCTGCTCCTAGTTTATTCCTCTCAGATTCTTCCATCAGTCCCAGTCATTGCATGTCATTCAATAGAGCTTCGAAAAATGTGTCCAATTCAACAAAATGTTTTTGGGAAGGTCAGAGCTAAATTATAGATTGTTTGATTGTGTAATTACAAGGTGAGAAAATAAAAAAAATTAAGAACTAATGGTAACATTTTATTTGTATCATTCATCAAAGATAGCAGAAAACATGCATTATGTACTATGGAGGGGACTCTGACAGAGGATTACTTACAAAGTACACAGTAAAGTACTTCATTTTATTTCTGGGAGCAGTCAACTAGTAGCCTATAGTCCAACAGTGTCAGTTTTATTAAGAACTTGTGGTAAAACATATTTGTATCACTCATTGAATATAGCAGGAAAGAAAATGAAGAGTGCAGAATCACTGTATGGTTTAAATCTCCTTAGTTACAATGTTGTCCATTTTAGACAAAGGCTTATTATATTTACAGCCCTAATAACATTAGTGTTCTGTGCTCAATATGTGTTTTGGCTGTTTACGTTGTGATCGCTCAATTCACCTTGTTCAAACACTGACCCAGATCGCTGGATCGCTAGAAACACCGCTGTCATCAGGCTGGCAAGGGCTGTTCCATGTTCTGCTCAACCTCCCGGCGGGAGGCTCCCGCCTTCCCCAATGGACTCAGTAGCGCCCCCTGCTGCCGTGGAGCATGTGCCAGCCGGAATATTACTACCAAAAGTCACGTGACTCACTCACGTGACTTTTGGTATTAATATTCCGCCGTGAGAAGAAAAAGTGATGTACTTGTAAAAACAAGTTTTGTAGTTGTAAAAAAAAGTTTTGTACTTGTAAAACCTAAGCTGAATTTGTCTCTGAAACATGATTTATTAGAAAAATGGTATGTGTTTATTTGATAGATACGTTTTTCTTTGCAAAACTAAATGCATTAGTTTGTAGATGGTGTTCTGTATTTGCAAACCACATTGTGTTTGTTAGTGAATCATGAGGCATTTGTAAAACCTGTTTAGTTTGTTTGTGGAGTTATGGCAGGAAATTAGCTCCATATTATAGCCTCTATGGTTGGAGCCTAGCAGAGTGGACAAGTTGCTGTTAGCTGACAGTGAGGCACGTACATGTCCATCAAAGTGACCACGCCCTAATTTATGCAAAAGCTTTAAGGCTTAATATTAATTAAACAGATGAGTTGAGAAAAAAATCACCCCCCACACAGTAGTCATGAAGGGGGAATCTAACTATACAAAGAATATGGTTTTTTGAACCACGATGTAAACATGTTTATTTCTGCTGTAAAGTTGGGCATTTTAACATGGGGGTCTATGGAAATTGTTCCCTTCTGCAGCCTGCTCCTACTGGCCACTAGATGAACTGCAGTGTGTGGCACTTCCGTATTGGCGTCCCGGCTCTACCCCAGAGTTTGCCGCTTGCATCATACACAATGTGCCGCCAGTGAAATGCATAAACAGCCATTCACTGGCTAAAAGGCTGCAGTTGGAGTTTACATTTCAGCAGCAAAGGAAGACTGCACCTTTACCAAGCATTTTAAGGGGAAATAACCTGATGTTGGTGCCTGTGTATCACTAACACAGTAACTCTCTTGTCTCCTTAATCATCAGATGAACAACAACGGGAATAAGAGAGCTCCAACCACAGCCACTCAGCGACTCAAGCAGGATTACCTCAGGATAAAGAAAGACCCCGTGCCTTACATCTGTGCAGAACCTCTCCCCTCCAACATCCTAGAATGGTAAGGTCTCCATCGTGGCAAGGCTCAAAGCCAGAAATCACAGAGGCAATGTATTTCAATGCCCTAACATGCAAATGTTTTAATGTTATCAGCAAAGTTTGAATCTGGCCTGCGGTCCCTAGTTATGTAACTTTGTATCCAGGGAAATGTATCAATCATCTAAATAACAGATTAAAAAATGTAGGTTTAAATATGTGCAATGTATCAAACGCTTAAACTTGAACTATTTATGTGCTTTTGGTCATTAAAATACGATGATAAGCATCTTGGGTCGGGTGCAACAACTAATCGACTTAATCGATTAAAATCGATGACCAAATTACTTTCCAACTAATTCAGTCGTCGATTCGTTGGAGACGTCATCACGTGTTTTACACGCCGTTAAGCTCCAACGTTATTGGTCTTTTTATCGGTACAGGAGACATTTAAAAAATATATGTCATGTATTATTGCTACAAAAACATTATATCGCAGTCTTAGTGTCGCCAACTCGTTTCGATCTTTCCAATAGAGACGAGATCTCCCTCTCCCCAGTCTGTGTGCGAGGGGGCGGGGCAGTTTACACACACGCAGCTGCTACATGCAGCAACACACGGCAGAGATGGCGGAGAGAACGCGCTCCGAGGTGTGGTTAAACTTTACCCGTCTTGATGTGGAGAATGCTCGTTGCCAAAAGTGCAATAAGAGTTTAGCATGTAAGGGCGGTAATACGAGCAATTTGTCTAAACATTTAGCAAAAATGCACCACATTCAAACGGAGGAATGCTAGTAGCTCTGTAGCCCCATCCACGAGTAACGTTTCCATGTCAGGTGTTATGTATGCTAGCAGCAACACACGGAGTTAACTCAATTATATAAACATGGGTTAATGATTAGAGGAAACTGAGTTATTTAGTTTGTTAAAGTTTCAGCTATTCTGTTTACAGTTCTGTTAATACGATTTGTTAAAACATTGTTGTTTCTTTTGATGTGAAATATTATTTATTTAATTTAAATAAAAAGCTATGTTAATTTTGTTCAAAATGTGTTTAGTTAATTTAATAATATATGTATTTTTGAATCAAGTATGCCGAAAACAACCTCAAGCTACATCTAAAAGTTGATGGCTAAATAAGAGCGTTTGAGAAATTGTGCAAGGCATACAGCAGTGGTTCTCAAAGTGGGGGGCGTGCCCCCCCTGCGGGGCGCAGAGGCATGCCAGGGGGGGCGCGAGAGACCAGGAGGAAAAATGGTTATAAAAAATAAATCATCATTTGAAAAATTATTGATTCGAAAATAATATGATGCAGTACTATTATGTCTAGGGATGCTCCGATCGACAATTTCGGGATCAGATCGGCCGATACCGATCGCCGATCCAATCAAGTGGGCGGGGCCTAAATGGAAGATTTAAACATCACTTTAAATCTTCCATTTAAAGTGATGTTTCAAACTCAGTTAATGGGGCTCATTCACTGGTGCGTGCGTGCGTGCGTGCGTGCGTGCGTGCGTGCGTGCGCACGGCTTGCCATATGCCCAGTGTCACCTTGCCATAAACTAAAGGCCTGCTTGACAATAGTGAAACCCAACCTCAGGTTTGGCTCTCTTTTAAATACTTGCTCTTGTGTTTTCCGCCTCGCTGAACGTGTGGCATCTGGTTCTGAATGCATTTCCTTGGAAATCAAACCCCCTGCACAAAACAGATTAGAAGTGATATAATCTTTTAGGTGAATGGTAGATAGTTGCAGATTTGACATATTCTTTAAAAGGTAAACTCATGTAAAGAGGGCAGAGAGACATTTTTTATTTTTGTGGGGGAACACAGAAACATTTTCGGATAACAGAAAACTTGTGTTACAGAGGCATTGTTCCTCAGTGGAAGTGTGTGAGCCCAGCTACTGTATGAAGTGCTGATAAGGTGTTATCTCTGTCTCCTGTTGCTATGATAAGTTTAACTTCTACTCCTATTGCTCCAGTATCTAATCATATTGTATGCATGCAGTGCCTTCAGTTGAACTTTACCATGCAATTTAATACTGTGGATTTTGACCCCTATCACTTACAGTGGAGTTGCTTTTGGGAACGAAACTCATTGGGGCCAGTGTGTACAGGAGGAATGATAACATTACCAATAACTGTAGTTTATAGGGACGAAAGGACATGATGACTCTTGTTTTTCCTGATGACATTAGTCTTGGTTTTGCCGAGCAGGGGCAACTAAATCATGACAACTCAGATCTGAAGCTACACAGGAATCTGCTGCAACAGTGCAATAAAAAAGACAAAATTAATAGAATCAAACCCTTTTTTTGTTGCATTTTATTAGAGTATAAAAAGAAATGCCTTTAAAATAGGATGCAAGCAACACTAGTTTCTTAACCTGAATTGATAATAGACTATAAACAATTTAAACAGAACAGATCTTAATGTTTGCTTTCTTATACCATTTTGTACAATAATTATAATGAATAAGTTCAAACAAACAAAAACTTACAGCTGATTAATAACGGTATCTAACTTGAGTTTTTATTATATCAAAAAAACTGTTGAAATGCTACTGTTATTTTTACTGTTACCAAAAAGCGCGTCGGCAGCCTCCAGGAATGCTTCTTTCACAACTTCGCCGTCTTTGAAAGACTTCATGTGTTTCGCAAGAACGTGACTGACACGATAAGATGCTCTGGTAGCAGCCTTGCTCTTGTTGTTGGGCCTGGTGAAAATGGACTGCTGTGCATTAGCTGTCCTTTCAGGCCCCTCCCCTTTTGGAAGCGTAGGGCAGAATTAGGAGGGAATTCCGTCTCGTAGCGTTTGTGCACTGTTTTGAAATGCCGCTCCTAAATTACCTTTCTTCGATAAAGCCACGCTCGCATTGCAGAGGAGACAGATGGACTTTGAGTTGGAATAGATACAAAAATAATCATCCTCCCACTCGGAGTGAAAGTTATATATGTTGGGCTTTTTTGCTTCTGCCATAATTGCGGTCTTGTGTGTGTGCGGACTGTCACTCCTGTTGACACGGACAACGTCAGCGAAATAGTGCCCACTGCCCACCAGCCACGCCCCGACACATGGGGTCACGCCGGCCAATCACAAAGCTTTGATGTGTTCAAGTGCATTATTCTGGCACAGGAAGATTATGTTATAGGACATTAACGATAACACATAATATTGTTGTTCTATTTTTAGACATCTCTTTTTTTTTAGACACATCTCACGACCCTTCTTTTTAACTAGTTGCTGCTCTTGTTCTGACGGATTGTGGGAAACGGTATTTCGATCTCTCTGTCTGTACACACAAACTGAAAGATTGACAATAAAGGTGACTTTGACTTTTGGGTGTGGGGACCAGAGGTCGCATTAACCACATTTTTTCCGTCTATTTTTTTAACAATGACGGAAAAATCTGAAAGCCGTCCGTCATTTTGACAGATTAGAACAAACTCAGAACAGCGCCAAAGTATCCCCGCAGCGGGGCTCCGGTATTATGCTGTGTTATGCATGCCCGCCCCAAAGGAAATGATATCGTTTCCAGACCTAACTTTGCCGAACAGATCAACAAAAGTATTTGCTTTACGCCGTGCGCGCTCCCGCGAGGTGCTGTAGGCATGCATAACACGGCGTTGACAGTTCACGAGCGTGCTCTCTCCGCCCCCCGGCAGAGTTGTGTACAGGCGTGGTGATAATGGATTTTGACGGAAATGTTGCAATCCTGTCCGTCAAAATTACGGGCAGCAAAAAAGTCTAGCGCAACCTCTGGTGGGGACGGAGAGTAGTTTACCGAGGTCTCCCATTATAAACCTGAGGGGTCACTGGAGGATTTACTGGATGCTACTTTTTTGAAGCTTGCTCTACACGAGTTACCACATCTTTCAATTTGATCTACCTGCATGTCTAGATGTCTCTGAGTGTTAATGATTAGAGCAGGAAGTACTTCAAATATAAATGGTTGATCATGTGTTGCATTTCCGTGGGAAAAGTGTTTTAGTCGTGTTCAGGTATTTTCTCTTTTTATACCAAACAAATTACTTGATGCAGATGAAAATACTGGTTATTGTTAATTATCGCTGAACATAGCTAAGAACACATACATTTAACAATAGTCATTTATCATAGAATTGACACAAAATATATCAATAGCCTTGTTTGTCCCCTACATGTACAAATAAAATAACACTTCTTCTGCTGTTTCTGTTTCATGTTTGTAAAGCAGAAAACGCATTTATTTAATCTCAAGGTCTGCTGAACAGCTAGACTGCAGATCCTAAAATCTATATCAAGGTACTTAGGATGTTGCAGCCTCATGATATCAACCACCAGACCCACTGGACGCTCGTCAATGTGACTGTTAATGTAAAGAGAAATGATGAATAGGGCCAACAGTCAGTAGAGTTTAATTCAAGGCCTTTACAAACAGATTTATTCAGGAGAATTAACCGTCAACTCTTTGGAATTCAAACCTACTTTATTTTTAAAGTTTGGAAGCGTAGCAATCACTGACAGGAATTGCTCCTTTCTTTTCCAGGCACTATGTCGTCAGAGGCCCGGAGAAAACTCCCTATGAAGGTAACACCTACTGGCAGTTTGATATGATAATGGGTGCATTATTGACAAGTACACTCACGCTGATCATTGTTTTATTTTATGACTCAGTGTCGGAGGAATCGTGTCACCTCTGTGGGACGGATTCGGAATGATCTAAATTATGTCACCCTTTTCTTTTAGGAGGTTATTATCACGGAAAACTCATTTTCCCTCGGGAATTTCCTTTTAAACCACCAAGTATCTACATGATAACACCAAATGGGAGGTTTAAGTGTAATACAAGGTAAGAAAACTGTTTATTATTTATCAATTGTTTAAGGATTTAAAGAGTTTTAGAAAATGACTGTGGTTTGCCACTTTTCTTTTTTATTCTAACTGTACCTGTTTCCTCCACAGGTTATGTTTGTCCATCACAGACTTCCATCCAGACACGTGGAACCCGGCGTGGTCCGTCTCCACCATCCTCACCGGTCTGCTCAGCTTCATGGTGGAGAAAGGCCCCACCCTCGGCAGCATCGAGACCTCTGACTACACAGTGAGTGCCAAGCGATGACTAAAATGCAGCACATGGGGGTAAACCTCCTGTTATTTATCATATATCATTTTACCATTTCTTTCCAGAAAAGACAGCTGTCAGCCCAAAGCCTGGCCTTCAACCTCAAGGACAAAGTGTTCTGTGAGCTGTTTCCCGATGTAGTCGATGTACGTATGAGCTCATTTCAAATGTCTCAACCTTTTTTCTTTGTTTTTCATGCAGCTAATTCTCTCATTTCTCTCCTTCCATGCATCAGGAGATGAAGCAAAAGCAGAAGGCGCAGGAGGAGTTAAGCGCCCGCACTCAGCCCCTCCCCTTACCCGACGTGGTTCCCGACGGCGACCCTCAGCACGCCCACTACGGCCTCCCCGCCCTCAACGGAGGTCCCGTTCCCCTCGGGGGCGCCAACCCCGCCCCTGGCCTGCAGCAGGCCAATCGCAACCATGGACTTCTAGGTGGAGCTCTGGCCAACCTGTTTGTGATCGTAGGCTTCGCGGCGTTTGCCTACACGGTCAAGTACGTGCTGCGGAGCATAGCCCAGGAGTGAGAGGAGCCTGTGTGGGGGGCCCCCACCCCTGCAGGCGAGCCAGCAAGTGGACTGCACATTAGACAAACACACCGCAAGGGGGATAGATGTTCAGTCCTGGGGTAAACCCTTCCACGACCACCACAACCAACACCATGGACTTTGGAAAATGGGAACTCAAAGCCGACCCACCCAGGAAGGATTGAGAGCAGGGGGGAAGATGTGGGGGGGAGGGGGTGTTAGTATGGCCCGGGGGACTGGAGGGGCTTATTTAAACGGTTGTGATCCGATCTGTGCTTCAGTGGTTTGTGTCACGATCAACTTGGCTCATGGGTTGTGGATGAGTGTAGACGTGAAGTCACATGCTAGACGCACCACTTGTTCTGTAACTTTACAGATAAAAGCTTGTTTCTTAATTAACTATGTCACTTTAATCTGATAACCACCCATCGGCTCATAGACTCCTCAGGTCATGACTTGAATCTGTTCCAGAGACAAATGTTTTCAGTCGTGAGAAGAAAGGAGTTCCACAAAGAGCAGTTATGAGGTTGTACCAATTATCCCAAAAAACTGCTACCAGTTTATTTGACACGGCGTGTGGCATTGTAGTCTGTTTTATTATTCAACACCTTTCCATTGGACAGGTTTCAGTTTTGTGCGGTTGCACCATAAGAACCGGTTTCTCTACCTCCAGCTACATATCTGGTTTAACATGAAAATAAAACACAAACTCCAGATTAAATAGAACTCCAATCATCCATAAAACAGAAACAGTATTGACAAGTGTCTTTATATCTCCTTTTCTGTCTTCTATAAATACATAAAAAGCATCAAAGTTGGCGTCTCAGTCTGTGAGAGAGCTACTGATCCATGTTCAGAGTCTGATTCAGCTTTCTCCTGTCAACCTATGAGCCAAGCAGTGACTCCAGAGCCTGCACAGAATAAATAGAGACCAGTACCTTTTTTTAAATTGGCTTAGCTGACCAGTATAGCGCCATTCTATATAGGTCCAAGAAGAGACACATGGAGAGAACCACCATTTTGTTTCTGAGTATTCTTTTCTTTTTGATAATTTTTTCTTCGTGTTTTTCTTCTCTTATTTATAGATATAGCCTTGGCTTGTCTGTCATGGCGCTAAGGAAATGTTCAGTGTGTGTTTGCTAGGTGTGGGCTAACACACACACACACACACACACAGACACAGACAGGCCATGGCCTAGGCTCACATAATTGCTGATAATTTCCTGTTGTGCATTGCATTTAGTAAAGATGGTTCTACTGTATATCGGATGATCCGACAGAACAATGATCTGGAAGTGGAAGATTTGCCTTTCTATTGCTCTTTTCTCTTGGCGCCATCTTAAAAAAAGACAACCTGATGAAGTTGATGATGATGATGATGATGATGAGAGTGTTTGTGTGATTATAAAGCAAATGCCCAAATTTCCATGCTTCAGTTAATCTTGTGTGACATTGTATGTTTTCATAGTAAATGCAAATAAATTACCCTGCTTGGTGGGGCATTTTAGAAAACCTTCCTTTTGATCCGTTTCTGTGACAAATCATCAATGATGAAGAGAGTATTGTACTGGAGTCAAAGTAGCAGTACTACAGTGTTGACATACAAGTAGAAGTTCTGCATTTAAAATGTTACTCAAGTAAAAGTACAAAATGACGGTTTATATAGCACCTTTCAACACAAGAATAAAACAATACAAAAAAGGGTAAGAAGAAACCGTAGAACTAAAATAGTTCAAGATCAATGTGCAAGTAATGCCGGAGAAATTAACTATAGACATATTACAATTAAATACAGTAAGCTAAATAGTGAAGTGTGTTGTAAGTGATCATGTAAATGCAAAAATGTTGATCGATTCAGTTGCACCTTGTTAAGGTGCGGTTTGTTTGTTTTAGTTTTTTACTGCTCAGTAGCTTAAGCTATAATATATCGTAATTTATGAGTTCATATTTTGTATAAATCTAAAAATGCAAAATAGCCAGGAACATTACAAGCTTGTACAGTACCAGTCAAAAGTGTGGAGACCTTCTCATTCAATGGTTTGTTTATTTTATTTTTGTTCTACTTTGTAGATGTATACTGAAGACATCAACACTATAAAAGAACACATATGGAATTATCTAGTCCAGATAATCCAGAATATGATTTTTATTTTAGTTTCTTCAAAGTAGCCCCCTTTTGCCTTAATGACAGCTTTGCACACTCATGGCTTCTCCTCATTCACACAAACGGTGTTTCAGGGCCGGTTCGGAGCTGGAGCTTGAAAAGCACCGGGTTTTCCTGTTCACAAACCGAAGAACCGGTTCTGAACCTGAAAAGCTGTAGCACGGAGCTTGAACTGGAGTTGCGTTGGTGTGAATGAGGTATCATCAGTCAGCTTCATGAGGTCGTCACCTGGGATGGTTTTCAATTAACACGTGTTTCTTGTCAAGAGTCAATTTGTGGAATTACTTGTCTTCTTGATGTGTTTGAGACCATCTGGTGTGTTGTGCAGAGATGTGTTAGTGCACTATACTGTTGTAAGAACATAAACAGAATTTAAGAAATGAAGGCAGTCGATCTGGAAAATGTCAATAACTTTGAATGTATCCCTAAGTGCAGTCGCAAAAAACCATCGGACGCTATGATGAAACTGGCTCTCATGAGGACCCCCCCCCCCCCCCCCCCCCTGCAGAGGATAAATACATCAGAGTTACCAGCCTCAGAAACCACAAATTGACAGCACGTCAGATTAGAGCCCACACAAATTATCCCAGAGCTCGAGTAGCAGACAATCTCAACATCCACTGTTCAGAGGAGACTGCGTGAATCAGGCCTTCATGGTCCAATTGCTGCAAAGAAGCCACTACTGAGGAAGAACAACAACAAGAAGAGAATTGTTTGGGCCAAGAAACACAAGGATTGGATATTAGACAGTGGAAATCTGTACTTTGGTCTGGTGAGTCCAAATTTGCGATTTTTGGTTCCAACCGCTGTATCTTTGTGAGATGCAGAGAAGATGAGCGGATGGTTTCTGCATGTGTGGTTCCCACCATGAAGCATGGAGGAGGAAGTGTGGTGGTGTGGGTTCACTGTTGGTGATTTATTCAGAATGCAAGGCACACTTAACCAGCATGGCTACCACAGCACTGCAGTAGCCAGCCAAATATAAATCATATTCTGCATTTTTTAACACTTTTTTGTTTACTAGATAATTCCATATGTATTATTTATAGTTTTGATGTCTTCAGTATAAATCTACAATGTAGAGAACATTTAAATAAATAAAACACTTTGAATGAGAAGTCCTTTTGACTGGTAGTGTACATTGAAGTTCACTGTATTTACGGCCTACAGAATACACCACAGCAAATCATGCTTTAAATGTCCATAAAAGATTAGAAATGTGTTGTCCACTTTTTTTTCTTTTCTTTTTTTAATCAAAAATGTCTTTATGAACCGATTGACTGCTCACAAAGGCATTCCTCTTGAAGTCTCTGGAGCCATCCGCATGTTTGTGTGCTTTCTTTGGAATGCGTAATAAAGAACTGAGTTCCACAGAAATCTTTGAACTGCCTACCTTGGAAATGATTCCTCTGATATGTCACAAGATCAGGCAGGTCTGATAAATAGCCGCAGGCTGTTCACACACAGACACAGCAAACCTCCGCAGACCTACACAGACCCGGCGTCATGGGCGGGCCCCATGGGGCCGGGCCCGCCCATCCAGGATTTGGGCCCGCCCGTCCAGGATTTGGGCCCGCTGTTTTAATCAGGGCTGAATACAACATTTTAATTGTTTTATTATTATGTTCAGTGGCGGCGCCAGGGTATACTGGAGTAGGCTACAGCCATACCAAGAAATGGCTTATCCCCACCATGAAAAATGATTTTAAAGTAAGATAAATAAAGTCCGCCAACTCGCGCGGAGTAAATTGCACAGACAGCAGTAAAAACCGAAGACTAGAAACGGTTTTGAAAACTTTTGTCACGTAGTGATCGTCTTTTCTCAATAGAACATCTTTGATAATATCTTCTGGCCAATCAGAATCAAGATAACGGCGTGGTGTTGTTGCAGGAAGTCCCCACGGAGAATACTTTTGCTGTAGTACATCTCTATATACATCGATACAACATTACGTGTTGATATAAATCAACACGTAATGAAATCAGACCCCACGGTTTAATGATTGATAGGTGTGTGAGCTGTCTTTCATTTTGACACACAGAACAATGGGGGCTATCCACCCTTATCCACAATGTAAAGTCATTCACAGCCTCTTCCCTCTTCTCTCTGTGAGGAGCAGCAGGTTCAGCTTTCAGAACAAAGTAACACAAAACTAAAATGGCATTCATTTTTTTTTTTAAATATGTCGTGTAGTAGGCCTAATAGATTTATTTATTTTTCTTCTCAAGAGAGTACCAGAATGTGTATTTTATGTTTAGTATTTCAAAAAATCTCTTGTTATTTACATCAAGACAAATGTGCCTTTTTATTTCATACAGTTCAATTTGGATTGAGACAGGGAAATAATCTAAACCTCACGCGCGGCGTTTCACTGTCAAGGGGAGCGTGTATGTAATTACATTGCAAATACTGATGTGAGCCCCACCACTGTATGGGTTAGCCCTACCAGAGATTACCCAACAAAAATATTCTGTTTGTTGTTATTTGTAGGGCTTTGTCCTAATATTTATTTTTTGTTTTAAACTATGTTGAAAGATTAGTTTAATACCTTTTTTTTTTTTTGCTATGAAATTCTGAATGAAAGGCTGCGCGCGAGACTGTTTTTTCGCTGGGTTGAGTCGTGTGTGTTTTTGAGTGAGATGCGGCACAGCAGCCTGTCAGTTTACTCTTGCTAGGTTAGTTTGGCTATTATCATTTATATTTATCTGCAACAATGGATATCAGGAAGTGGTTCACACTTATACACTTGAGAGGAATATGGCAACTCAGCGCAGGCACATTAGAAGACATCAGTTACGTTACCAACGAGCTAGCAAACCAGGGACAAGGGAGGCTGGCAATCAATTATATTTTGAAGAGAAATTGACTCTCAAGCCAGCTCTCTCACAAACTCCTGCTCTGTGCGCAAGCAGACCACTGCACACGCTCTCTGCCTCGCTCAATCTCTCTCTCCCTTTCTCTCCATCGCTCAACCTCAACCCACCTCTCCACCCTGTGTGCGCTCAGGTTTGCCTGCGTGCTAGCCCAAGTTGGCACAGCGTTACAAATGTGCCACAAAACCAACCAATGGATGTAGTCTATAATAAGACCGTCAACAGCCTTATGGCAACCTTAACCCCCCCCTTGACACATCTTGAGATTTCCCGGGAAATGTAAGTTTCGGGTTGGGCCCGCCCTGGTAAATCAAATGCCCGCCCAGAGACGTATGTCTGCCGCCGGGTCTGGACCTACACACACGTTACCAACAGCAGGATCACAGGCAGCCTTATCAACCCTGAAAGTAAGTCTTATTAGAAAGAAACTGCTAGATGCATTTTTGTATAAAGTAATAATAATATTTGATTAGATTTCTGACTGGTTTCTTTCTTCCTGTGCAGCAGGTGGTCTGTTGAATGCCTTCACTCTGCTCCCAGTCTGCACTCCACCGCACTCCACCCTCAGACACCATGGTCGTACACGAGGAGAAGGAGTGTGTGGTGTGCTTCAATGAGTACTCTCGCAGCGACCGGGTCCCTCGGGTGCTGCACTGTGGACACACCTTCTGTGCCCCCTGCCTGGAGCAGCTGTCCCAGCTGAAGGAGTTCCTCTGCTGCGTCTCCTGCCCCCTGTGCCGCTGGATCACCTGCACCAGGGCCAGCCTGACCCTGCCCGGGGCCCTCTGGGTCAACACGGAGATCTGGGACAAGATAGTGGAGGACAAGGTGGAGGAGAAGGTGATACCATCAGACCCGATGGAGGATTTAAGCTACACTGAGACACAACTCATCCAGTCATCACTGTAAGGGGACTCAGTTTTTATTCACATAGATTACACTTGTGTAATTTCATGTAGGCCTGTGTGATATGAAGAGAATCAACCTGATATCTAAACATACCTCTCTGTCACTCTCTTTAGCCCTGTTTCAAAACAGTCTGGTGGCAAGACCTTACTCCAGAGGACGTTTGGATGTGTGACGCAGCAGCTAGACATGGACGCGTGTTGACAGTTTAACAGCAGAAGAAGAAATGACAGAGGCATCTCCGTTCCTCTTTTCGTTCTAACTGAAGGGCCCATGGATGTATGGAAAGGAACCTGATGAATTTTGCAGGACTACATTAGGTTTGCAGCCAGGACTACGGCTGTTACTGGTGACATCAGAGGCCGGCCTGAGGAGCGAAGGACCTGATGAAGTATTTATAATTCGATTCTAAACTCAAACCAAACATTTAATTTGTTTTATTTGGTTGGCATTTGATTATGGTCAAGAAAATGTGTTTCATCATATTCTTGAAAATGTAAGAACCATAAACCCAACTTAATTTCGTTATGTCCCACATACAATTCTACATGCTGTGAAAACTGAAACCTAATTTTATTTTTAATTTTTTTTAATTTTATCAATTTAAATATGTATTTTATTTGTATTTCATTTGGTTTGTTTTTTATGTTGATCTGATTATTTTGTATGTTCTTTGCACTACATCACATTTACATTGCTTTGTTAAAATGGTAAATCTGTGTAGTTTAGGTTTATTTGCAAGTTATTTTGCAAGTTTTGCAATATAAAAGTTACTTTATTTTTCAAAGTGTTTCTGTTTGGGAGATGAATAATAATGTTATAGTTGCTTATTGTTATTGTTATTTTATGATGTTAATACTTTCTTCCACCTTTAAAGAGTTTAATATTTTAATGCCTGGACACTTGCTTGTTGCTGCTGCAACAAACATTTTCCCAATTTGGTGTCAATAAAGTACCTCTCTTAAAAGTATCTCTTGATTCTCGTCCAGTGTTGATTTCTCTCGGCTGGAGATTTTTCTCTTTATTGGGTCTGGCTGTTTCAGACGGAAATCATAAATAGAAACGTTTTATACATTTTCCAAAAGTTATACATTAATGTTCGGCAGCCTCTGCTGTTAGTACTGTAAGTCATTTTCAAAGATAGTGCCGCTGTGCAAAGAAGGTTGTTTGAATTCTTTAACTTTATCTAAAGTGTAGTTTAATTAAAATAAAACTTTAAAATTGTCCCTCAACTCTTTCACCAATAGCAAAAAATAGTTATTTTTAGTCTTTTTGATGATTGACTTTAAACACTTAATATTTCACATTGTGAATTTTAAACAATATATGTGGAAAGTAACAAGAAACAACAATAGTTACACACTTTCAAAAGTCAAACATTAACTAATGCCATGGATAGTTTAAGGTTAATGTTGGCATCGGGGGAGGAGCAATAAAACCAACCATTGTGAATTTGTGGTTATTTTTATTGAAAACAGTGACAGTGGATTATTTGAGCTGAAACCTTTTTTCCCTGAATTAGTTCTACCAAACAGCCTCTTAACTACACTTTGTTAAGATGAAATACAGTTAAATATTCAGACATTACAACACAAAACTGATGCAAACACAACAGGGAACGATTTTCTAAGAAGCTTTCATAACCCACAGAAACCATCCCGAGGTTCACCTTGAACTAAAACATGGTGTCAGGAAAAGGCACAAATCAGCTGTTTCCAGACGAGACCTGTGCCTGCTGTACACACTGTAGTAACTCATGTGAAGAGTTGTTATTCAAAATGTTATATTCAGATCCGAGTGAAATCAAAGGGGACATTTATGCACATATTATGGGGTTAATACATCATGTACATTGAATGGACAGAGCTATGGAGCTATATCAGGGTAATACGTTTTGAACATTCAAAAAAATACAATTTATTTGAAAGTTCAAGTTGTTATCTTTGAAAAATACAATCAGGGCCGTCCCTCCCTACAGGCCGATCATGCAGGCTGCATGAGGCCTCGCATCGCGCAGGGGGCCTCGCGCAGGGGGCCTCGGCTTATGAGCTCGGCTTGTGCGCAGTTCTAAGCGCAGTTCTTCGCGTTCTCAATTTGGACATTTCATGGTGATGCTCAGCCTCTCCCCTTAACTCCTAACAGTCATCATCATGTCAACCACAACACAGAGAAATACTGATAGAAATGTGTGTGTAGTTGTTGATACATCGCTGACAGAGGGAACTACATTTGAATACAACCATGTATTCAAACAAAAAAATAAGTATTTAAAATAATTTTCAAGGTTAAATATTATTAAATATTATTTGGAATTTTTGGAAATAAAATATTTATTTTCATATTTCACTTTTATACATAGCCTATGTTGATATTTAAATGCTTTTTTTTTCATTTGCAGATTTTACCTTTTCAGAATCAAAACAGAATCATTTTTTCAGGTTTCACATTTTTTTCCACTTTCAGATCTTTCTTCTCGCTTTCAGACTTGTTCCACTGATGTTGCTTGGGTGTATGGAATCAGCTTTGTGCCATTAAAGCAACACTTTCTCAGAATCAAGCAAAACTAAGAGTTTAAGAGAAGAAAGACCAACCCAGTCTCATAAAAAAACGTGTAATAACTACGTTGATCCACAACGTAGGACGTAGTATTTCTACAAAAACGCCTCTGAAATTGTAAGATCCCTACGTTTTTTTTCACCATTCATTCCAATGGCTGGCGTCTATGTCACGTGATCTTCACATTTCTCCCTGCAGAAAAAAAAAAACATGGACGACCTTCGTTTTATTCTCGGTGTAAAATGTCTATTTTAAAGTTAGTTTGGCCATTAAAATGCCTTTTGATGTCATTTCATGCGAGAAATATGAGTTGTTATTTCAGATTATGTGTGCAGTGGATGTACATGATTTTTAGTTTGCTAGCTATTACGAAGATTACTTCAGGAAATTGTGTCGATACAACGTTTTCATTGTTACCAAGGTGGTTGCTAGGGACGCTGCTATCGATATTATTTCTGTTATGTTGTGTAACAGTTTAATGGTGTAATCTTTATTGCTACCCCCTTCCCCGTCAATGTATAGTGTTGGTCCACAGCGCAAACGTATTAGTTGTAACAAAATCCGCATCTAAAATTGTGGCATAGATACGTTATTTTCCCCTGTGCAATTCCAGTCTCACATCACATCGTCATAAACAAATACCGGAAACAGACCGAAAACACTTTATTCCGAGTGTGCTTGCTTTTCTCTTTGAAGGTCATCACATAAAGGCATTGTAATACACGGTTCGGCTGCATTAAATATTACATATCTGCCGTAGTTCTCTATGTATAGAGCCTTGATGAGAAGACTTCTAGACAAACATGAGGAACTGCCGCCAACACTGAAAACGTGACGTGGATCATAAATATATAAGCAATTAAACAACATCTTACATTTCTTTTCACACAATACGTCTCCTTGCAGTATCAACACTAATTCAGCTGACTTTTATATTTGATCCAATTGGTAGATAGGCTGTATTTACACCATAAACGTGCACAGCTGATATAAAGGGACATCTAGTGGTTAAAGCATCTTACTGAATTTCATTATTTTTATTATTAGATATTAATAGGATCCCTATAAAGTATATTCATTACTCGTTATTCTCTACTAATAGTTAATTAAAGACTGTATATAATGACTATTTTGCACATCCCTTTCAAGATTTTCTAAGGTTTATTGACATATCATATAGGCCTACACAACTATGGTGTAGTTATGCAATTAATGAAAAACTTTGTGTATACCTCCAGCAATGTTAACTATGTTGAAGCACTTATTTTAATTGATATTATACATATGTATTATACTCTTATAAGATGTATGTAGATAGTATATGAAATGTGCAGAATATGACAGTTTAATGGTGGAGGTACACACATATTGATAGATGTCTTGTAATGCACTGTTGAGAAACCTGCGACCAAAGTTTTTCATCTCCGACCTTGTCAGGTATTGAACAATCAATAAATAAAGAACACAGAATTGTTAAATATAAAACACAGAATTTGTGTGATTATACTAAATGATTTACAAATAAACACCACTGCATATTTACAACTGTTACACATGATGATGTAACGCAAATGTTTCCAACTTGGGATCAATAAAGTATATCTTATCTTAAGATGATCGATGGCTACTGCCATATTTGCAAAATGTGCCTCTGAACCTTGACAGTGCATGTTTCAGGCTTATCAATGAACAACAGGAGGGGTCACAGACATAAGACCAGCTGTTAAATAAAGCTCTTCTGACCTTAGCTGGCATGTGGGTATATATTAATGCTGCGGGCACAAGCAATTTTCACCCATTTATTAATTATATGTTTTACATTTGAGTGTTTCCTATCCCCTAAACCTCCAGGGATGTACACAGTTTAATACTGGCCACTTCTTATTATGGGAAATACGAAAACGTCTTTTAAAACTACAACTCCCAGTAGAGACGTGCCATAGATAGAGAACATGTTGCGAAAAACAATAGCCAGCATGTGT
This sequence comes from Harpagifer antarcticus, assembly GCA_902827135.1. Lineage (NCBI taxonomy): Eukaryota > Metazoa > Chordata > Actinopteri > Perciformes > Harpagiferidae > Harpagifer > Harpagifer antarcticus. Next base: position 6,862,927 of record CADEHL010001080.1, read on the forward strand.
AGTTCTGGGGACGGGGTGGGGGAGGGGGGGACGGGGTGGACCCGTTCAAATCCAGTTTTGGACAGTCTGCCGTGGTTCCATCCCATTTCAAGTGCTGTTCGACGCTCGGCACACTCTCCAATCACAGAGCTTGAGGACTATCACGGGGTTTGTCAACGAAGCGGAGAGAATACTTACTTCCGGGTGTAATATTCTGTAAAGCAAATGAGCTGCTCCGACCCTCGGTCCTGACGGACTCCAACTTGTGTTTATTAATCAAACAACTAAATAAACACAAGGATAAGTATGTGTTCTTGTTGAGTAAATGGAGAATTGCACAGGGGAAAATAACGTATCTATGCCACAATTTTAGATGCGGATTTTGTTAAACTAATACGTTTGCGCTGTGGACCAACAGTATACATTGACGGGGAAGGGGGTAGCAATAAAGATTACACCATTAAACAAACAGTTACACAACATAACATAAATAATATCGATAGCAGCATCCCTAGCAACCACCTTGGTAACAATGAAAACGTTGTATAGACACAATTTCCTGAAGTAATCTTCGTAATAACTAGCAAACTAAAGATCATGTGCATCCACTGCACACATAATCTGAAATAACAACTCATATTTCTCGCATCAAATGACATCAAAAGGCATTTTAATGGCCAAACTAACTTTAAAATAGGCATTTTACACCGAGAATAAAACGAAGTTCGGCCATGTTTTTTTTTTCTGCAGGGAGAAATTTGAAGATCACGTGACATAGACGCCAGCCATTGGAATGAATGGTGAAAAAAACGTAGGGATCTTACAATTTCAGAGGTGTTTTTGTAGAAATACTACGTCCTACGTTGTGGACCAACGTAGTTATTACACGTTTTTTTGTGAGACTGGGTTGGAAAGACCTGCACCAGCTTCATCCACACTGGGCATGGCTGTTATCACTGGCTCAGTGTCATTTCATTTGACCAAATGTCTTTACATACACATTGAATAGATTTTATTATTATCCACCTTTTTGTTTTATGTCCTTTTATTTAAAACATTCTTTGAGACTTCATCTTCTGGTTCAAATTTCAATAAATGTGATTTGTATTATCACTCTTTTGTCTTTATTCTACATGAAGAAAATGTTAGAGATTCCATTCAAATCTGTTGATTATTCATATCTTCCTCAGGCTAGGAATAGTGTGTCGAGTTTCTTATGGTACATTTATATAATTTTCTCACAGGATATAGAAGGAGAGAACACAGTTTTTATCCATTGTATATGAATACATGCTCTCCAGGGGCCTCATTTATAAAGGGATATACGATAAAAAAATGGCGTACGCCAGTTTCTACGCAATGTTTGCGATTTATAAAATACTAACTTGACGGGAAAATGCGCGGTCCTCCACGCAAACTCTAACCCATGCGTACGCACTAAGCACAAAAACGAGAGAGACGAGAAACTGCGACACCGTTGGCAGAAGGAAGAATGGAGAGAAATATGTGGAAATAATACCATAAATAAAATGTTACCTCTCATTTATCATATATGAAGAATTCATTTTCAAACATTGATTAAAGCTGATCTTAAAATGATTAAACAAACGCCTGTTTGATACGAGCATGGTTTTATATACTATCACATTTAATCGTGTTTTATGCCGTTTGCCAAGACTTGATAAGTCGCTCGTAAAACACAGGAGGTATGGAAACTAAGAACACCTGTAGTAAATTGTACAGCTAATATAACAAAGTATTTCCTTTAACTGGTGGATTATGGATATATAGTTGCTGATCGACAGCTGGGACACAAACCACCAAATACAAAAAAATAATTCAGATCCAGTCGTCATGACTCCACTTTTGTTTCACCCGGTTATTTTCCAGTACCTCTTCAAATAAAACAAAGGAAAAACCCATGAACTTTGATTTTTTTAATTTAAATTGTCAATCATATACAAGTGTATATATTTTGAATAATTTAGATTGTTGTTTCCCAACAAAAAACAATAATCATTCATTTTATATGAATCGCATTGAAATCTGAGACGCAGGTGATGATAAACATGTCTGTAACAATTCACCATGCTGCCACTTTTTGAGTTTCACGCCATGTGAAAGAGAAACATGATAATTAGTGTCCCTGTCCATTAAACACCTGTCGTTCCCATAACCAGATCATTAGTGATGGTACTTTTCCAAATGAATCATGTCACTAAGAGACCAAGACTCATCACTTTGAAGCATTCCTAAATAAAATCTGTACAAAAGTTAATGTCGATTGAACAAAATAACACAAACAATAACCAAAGCAGGACTATACGGTCAACAGAAAAGAGCAGGTTCAGCCCGTTCGTCATCCACACACCAGGTGCCGTAAATACCTGACCACATGTGATAATTGAATGATATACAACTGTGTGTGGTTAAAACAAGTATAATACCAGGAATAATAAGCAACGGCAAAAATGTAATAGTACATCAATATTATTTAAAAAGGTATAGAAATAATTCCTTTGATTAACCCCTGGAGCGACCAGTGTGAATATGTAACATTCATGAAAATAAAGGTTAGAAAAAAGGACTTCAGTTCACACACATATATACAAGTGTACATCTGTGTCTTTATTGTTGTCAAGGCATGTTAACAAAACAGGTGAACATGTAACATCTCAGTTGCTAAGGACAAGTTGTGCGAGATGCACAAACTGAGGGAAGAGTTGTTGAACACCTCCTATCATTCCACATCCCTGACCAGTTGTTGTTGTGTACACAGTCTTCACCTTTTAGGTTGTTTGGTTCTCCTTTCTTCCAAAAGAAAAACTTGGCTACACACCCATCAGACCACATCCAACTTCCTTCTTTGTGGATGTCACTGAGTCCGATCCATGTTGGTCCCTGAGCAAGGTCAACGTTTTTGATCAGGAGTTTGACAAAATACTCTTCCCCTTTACCGTGGATAGACACTAGGTTGCCTCCCTGGGACAGACAGTGGAGCTCTGCATCAGCCCAGGTCATCTTTGTGGCGATGAACTTGTAGCAGCGGCCGTTGAAGGAGAACCAGAATGAGGGACAGCTGCCACGCTCAAGCACCATTTCAGGGTCATCTGAGGAAGACACAGCACCCAGAGCCAGGCCCAACAGGAAGAGGAAAACCAGCATGATGATGTGTCCGTGTCCGTGTCCGTGTCCGTGTCTGTTGAAGTTGCACTGAACCGTTGATGGATATTGTGAAGCTTCAAGTGACAGGCTGCTTCTTTATATATGTGTGGGAATGTGACGTCATTGTCACGTGACGTGATCACATGACCGGTGATCGGTAACATTTAAGTTATAAAGTTTTGCCGGCAGTTTCAGATAACCTTTCTCTTGGCTGCATGGTCACCGTTATCTCCCTCAAGGTAGGACTCACGGTTTTAAGGTGGTTTTATGGTCTTTTAAATTAACTTATGGAAGTATCTCAGTTCAGTTTGAATTGTATTAGGGCGAGGGCAAGATACGTTATGTGTTTTAATATGGTGTTTTAGTAAACGTTTTAATCGTTTTTCAGCAACTTGTACGTGTTTTGCAGAGTGTAGAAGTGCTCATAACCAGCCAAGCAACCCGGGAAACTGGCAATGGAAGTTTGTTAACTTTATTCTAGCTTTTATTATTATTATTATTATTATTATTATTTATAACATCTGTGTTTGTGTTTAATCCATAGAGCTGAGCAGACCCGGGGTTTGCCGAGGTCAAGCTTGTGACATCAGGCGTGCTGCTGGAGGTGCAGGGTCGCCAGCAGCACCATCGGCTGCAGTTCTTTCAGCGCTATTTCGTTTTAATAAATCCTTAGACCTTTTTAAGCCAATTTCTGATGTCCATTTTGTAATTCAAACAGAAATGGGAGTCTACAGAATGCACAATAACCAAATCCAGAATAGGCGGCAGAGTGCACGCTGTGATTGGTCTAAATGTGGACGAATCACAAACAGACACATGCATTTATTTGACGTAGCCTGCATACAAATTCACAGTTTATTTATAATTAAAATATATATATTTTTTTATTAATAATAAAAGTCGTGTTTATTGGGGGAGGGCAGGAATGTCCACGGCGCCGGGCATGGAGCTGAGTATGACCGTTTCCCCTCCTGGATTGAGCCAGGAGGATTTATTGCTCTGTAAAAGTAAGCCTGGTTTTTAACCTTCTTTTAATGTTATATTGAATTGGTGTTTGAGCTGGCTACTATTATGTTGCGTTTGTTTTTTTAAAAGATTACTGTCCTAGTGCTTTTTTTGTTTTGTTTTCTGTCCATTGTTTTCTTGTGTGCAGATTGTGGGCAATATCATTGACTGTTTGTGTTACAGGTTCCTCTCCTCTCCCTCTGTGGGGGAACCTTGTCTGCTTTCAGTGTAGGGACTGCACGGTGGGACACTTTAAAAGCGTGAGTAATCTAACTCTCACTGTAGAAGTTGTGCTTTGAGTAGTGCATGCTTTTGTTCTGTTTTTGTCCCTGACAGTTAGCAGGCATTGTGACCTTGTGGACCAGACCTGCCCATCTGAGGAGAGTAAACCCACAATGTAATAGTGTAAAGTATGTTCACCCTTTTACCCATTGATAGCTGCTGAACATTGACATTTTAACATATATTTGTGACATAAAGCTGCATGCTATTGGGTAATGAATGCCTCTGTTATTGTCCTTGTGAAGGGAAGCCCCAACATCTGCAAAACAACTTTGGATTTAGATTGAGGGTCCACAGGTTCCTCCATCCCCTTAACAGGAGTTGGTGTTATCAGCTATTTAAAGGTGACTCCAGCCACAGTTACCACATATGCATCAGAGAGGGTGTTTTCACTGTTGGCCTAATATATGATTGGTCAACTCAACTTGGCAACACTAAACACAACCACACCTTAACATAAGCAGAAACAGACTACCTGCTCACCTAGAGATATCGCACTAAACCTTCTATACATTTTTTACAAGGAGTAAATTATATTAAATCAAATGTTGGCAGTGCTAAACATTGCCAGACCAAAACAAATGTTCTTTACAATCTCCAGAAGATGTTGGTCGGGAGGGATAATGGTCTGTTTTTAAAACGCTTTTATAGCAAGTGGAGACCAAGATGCCCATCACACTAAAGGTTTGTAAACATTTAATTGAGCCACCACATTACCACAAATAATTCCCAGCTTGTGCAAAATGAAGATGAACATTAGGCAAAAAAGACCATAAGCTTGTGTGGATATATCGTATACAACATTTATTTATTTCAGGGGAGACTTATTGCTTTGTGTCTGACAACTCAGGTTCTGGTCCAGGCTCTCGTCATCTCACGCCTAGACTACTGCAACTCCTTCCTGGCTGGTCTACCTGCATGTGCCATCCGACCTCTGCTGCTCATCCAGAATGCAGCGGCTCGTCTGGTCTTGAACCTTCCAACATTTTCCCACATCACGCCGCTCCTCCGCTCCCTTCACTGGCTTCCGGTAACTGCTAGAATCCACTTCAAGACAATGGTACTTGCGTACCATGCTGCGAATGGATCTGGCCCTTCCTACATCCAGGACATGGTTAAACTGTACACCCCAGCACATGCACTAGGCTCTGTCTGCATCAGCCAAATGACTCGCTGCACCCTCGCTGCGAGGGGGATCCACGTTCCCATCAGCAAAAACACGTGGGTTTGCTATCCTGGCTCCAAAATGGTGGAATGAGCTCCCCATTGACATCAGGACAGCAGAAAGCCTGCACATCTTCCGGCGCAGACTGAAAACTCATCTCTTTCGACTCCACTTCGAGAGATAGAATTACTAACAAAGAATTACTAACAGAGCACTTATATACTAATAAAGGACTGGCTTATATATAACCAGTTGAGTAGCACTTGAAATGTTTGGCTCTATGAAACCTGATGTACTTATATGATTCTGTTTTCTTCAAGGTTGTGTCTTCCTGGTCGAATGTACTTGTTGTAAGTCGCTTTGGATAAAAGCGTCAGCTAAATGCAATGTAATGTAATCAGTCTCATTTTTCTTTTCATTCACAACTGAACGTCGCACTGACTTGCTCCTCTGCTGCCCTCCAGTGGCCACAAGGCACAACAGGTAATTTTACATTACTGTAGCATGTAGCGCCAAACCACAAAATGATTTCCTTCAGAAAATCCACTTGCACTACACTAAAGCTCTAAACATGGCACATGAACCTGTCACCGCAACACAAATATATTTTATATACCACAAAATCAGGAATATAGTACAATACGAATGCTCTAATAACAGTGAGCAGAGATGTCTGTGGGCATAATGTACAGGGTAATAGTCAAATGACTGCCACAAGGCCTTTCCATGACACTGAATAGGAACAGACCACAGCTCTGATTTAGTAGATCTTGCTGACCAACAATTTCTGAATAGGTTTAACAAAAAGAATCTTTAAAATTAGACTGTTTCTCAGAATAAAGAAAAATATGTGCCTCATGTAAAAAAAATCTGCAATCCAGACTGACTCTTTTCACTTGTTTAAAGTTACACCAGCAAACCCTTGTACCCAGATGCTAAATTACTACTAAGCTACATTTGAAACATTCAGCACTTTTCTATAACTTAGAGGCTGCACTGTCTGCTGTTCAGCACCAGTTAAGGAGACTGGCTTTAAAGGGGAAATGTACTGTGAAAGTGTATGATGAATAATGCATTGTTTCCTTGTTAATAAAGTGAACCATTATGTTGCATATATCACGAAAAGGACTTTCACAGTAAGTGTACATCTGTGTACAACCACACAGCTTCGGGTCTTCCAAGACCCGACCGGACAAAAAGACGCAGGCACCAAACATACTACTTGGTTGCGTAATTAGTCCGTAGCTTGTTAGTATGTTATAAATTATAAATTGAGGATTTGACCTCGTCGCCATGGTTGATACTTTTAGAAACAGGCTTTAATATAAAATCATGAAGTATTATACAAGTAAAACTACATGTTTGCTTTAATCCCATGTAATTGTAGAATGAACACAGTCTTCCTTTGAAGATGTATAAATCAGGTGTCTTGAGTAGTCAAAATTACAAATCATTGTACACATTTGTAAATATTATTTTCCACTTGTTACCATTGTGAGTCTATTTGTATGCAGCTCTGCGTGATTTTGTGGTTACAATTCAGGCTAATACGCTACCAGAGGTGGAATAAGTACTCAGATATTGTGCTTGAGTAAAAGTAGAAGTACGCAGATCTTGTAGTGAAAGTAGATGTATTCAGATGTTGGACTTGAGTCGTACTCAGATCTTGTACTTGAGTAAAAGTAGAAGTACTCAGATCTTGTACTTGAGTAAAAGTAGAAGTACCAGAGTGTAGGAATACTCTGTTACAGTAAAAGTCCTGCATTCAAAATGTTCCTCAAGTAAAAGTAGAAAAGTATTATCATCAAAATATAGTTAAAGTAGCGACAGTATAGTCATTGTGCAGATTAGTCCATTTCAGAATAATATATATGATATGTTTTATAATGATTGATCATTAAAGTGTTCTCAAAGCAGGTAAAGGTGCAGCTAGTTGGAATGACTGTGTATACTGCAGGGTAGCTTGTGAATTTACTCCATACTAAAGGCTGATTTAACACTTTATTATATTTTTAGTTTATAAAGTAACTGAAGGTATTAAATACATGTAGTGGAGTAAAAGTACACCATTTACCTCTGACTTAGTACCTCAAAAATAGTAATCAATAATGTATTGAGAAGTTATTTGGCTGATTGTTTTATATTGGCTCAGACAGGTTATATGGAATGCCCAGTCTACGTACAGATGGGTCACTCATTTTGAAATATTAAACTTAGTTTTCTTTTCTTTAATTTGTCATCCTCATGTAGAATGCTATTCTGAAACACACATGTGGTTGTTTATAGCATAAAGAACATCTGATTTAATGTGAGGTTGGGAAATAATCATTTGAGTATAAGTATGTGTATATAAATATGTAATTTACAACAGCTGTAAGATGCTTGAAAATGCACCTTGAAAATGCTTGAAAAGTGCTGGAATTTGACTTTGGAAAAGGTGTTGTAAGAACCCTGAAACAATAACTGTAACGAAATCAACATGCAATATCGTTGACGAAAAGTGACGAGACGAAAATGTAGTTTACTAAATAGAAACTATGCCAACATCTCTCGAAATAGGAGACGAAATATTATCAAAGATAACGTTACATCTCTGATAGTCAGTTTTTCTCCCAGCAGTTCCATTTCCGGTGCCGAGGCTGGACAGTAGCTGTGTGTCTGTGCTGCGGCTGGACAGTAGCTGTGTGTCTGTGCTGCGCACGGCGGTACACTTGAATTACACCGGGCCAGCGGCACACTGTGAACTGTCAGGAAGACTCGGGTCTAACTCATGGTCTAACTAACCTTATTTAACAGAAAATAAAATGGCAACAACAGGGTTTAGTGGTCGCGTTAACCGAATACCAAATTATTGGTTTTGGCTAGACGAGTTTGACTGAAATGTTCTATATAATCTGATGACTAAAAAAGACTCAACAGTTTTCATTGACCAAAAGTAGACTAAAATTGTTTTCTTTCACTAAAATAAGACTAAAATGCTCAGACTTTTAGTTGACTAAAACTTGACTAAATTAAAACAGGATGAAAGTGACTAAATATGACTAAAACTAAAAAGGAAATTTAACACCGGACTAAGACTAAAACTAAATAAAAAAATAGCTGACGAAATTAACACTAGTTTTAAGATACGTGGCAAACTGAAGTAAACAGCTCATACAGACAGCTTTTGTCTTAGCTGGTATACCAAATGTGGGTTACGTTTAATATTGGGTTTCCATACCATCCCTAAATTAAATAATTTCTTATGAATTGTTTATTGCTATTTTTTTTAATGACGCGTGTTCATATTGCGATGACAACGAAAACATGATTTCTCGGTCAACAATATAGTAACAGCTCTTTCCAACCTCTTTGAGTTATCTATTTGTGCTCTATTCCAGCAGAACCAACTCACACCTTCCCTCATGTGTCTGACTCCCTTATGACTATATTGCATTATTTATGGTTATTTAATGAAACATGTCTTGATTGTGCTCTTATGTTGCTGTCGTTTCAGGACACTGATGATGAGGACTCGTTCCGCGACCTTGAAATTGGGATCCTCCTGGTTGAGCATGAAGGTGCTGGTCCCTCATCTTCATCTCGCTGAAGATCATCCTTGAGGGACAAGCTGTGATCACCAACATCCAAGACCTGCCAAAAGCGATGTTCATTCTGTTTGGTCTTACATACACACTGCATCTCAACTGCCCCAAGCCTATGATGCTCACATTCCAGTTCATCCAAAAGGTTCTTCTCACGTTGGGCCAAGATGAACTAAAGCCAAGGTTGCAAACATTGAAGAACCAGCTTACAATGTAAAGAAATGCACTGACACTTGTACTGCTGTTCAGCTGCTACCAGTGACATAATGTTCAGCACTGTTCACTGACCTTTCACTGTCAGGTTGTTAAATGTTGTGGGTTTTAATTCCTGTCTTTACTTGTCTTCTGTTTGACGAGGTTATTTTTGTCAATAAAAACATTGGAATATTTAATATTGTTTCATGTTTTCCCTTCCATACAATTCTGTTGAAACAATGTATAAATACAATCCCCAAATCAAAATGGTACAATTAATTTGATTAAAAGATGTTATATTAACACATGATAAATAATGTTATTTATTATATTTAACTTAAACAAGTTATTTCATACAACCAAGACATCATTTATGTGAACTAATGAATTTGAGATAAGACTACAAATGTAAACTAAGATAAGTCTACTTTAGTTCTACGTGTATACAACTTAACCTGTTAAGTTTCTTGCTTGTGTAAAAACGTAAGTGGTTTGAGGCAACGGGTTTCTACGCACATTTCTAGGCCGGGCTAAGAGTGGGCACTTTTGTTTCACCCAGTTATTTTCCAGTACCTCTTCCAATCAAACAAAGGAAAAACCCATGAAGTTTGATTTTTTTTATTTAAATTATCAATATATACAAGTGTATATATTTTGAATAATTTATTTTGTTTTTGTTTCCCAACAAAAACCAATCATCATTCATTTTATATGAATCGCATTGAAATCTGAGACGCAGGTGATGATAAACATGTCTGTAACAATTCACCATGCTGCCACTTTTTGAGTTTCACGCCATTTGAAAGAGAAACATGATAAGTAGTGTCCCTGTCCATTAAACAACTGTTGTTCCTGTAAGGGAAACTTCTGCAGCAATGGAGAGTCAGGACTCAGAGACACGAGGAAAGTTGGAGCTTTGATGTCAAACACTGGTAGTTTATTACAAGCATCGGCCAGAGAATTCATATCACAAGTCACAGCAGCAAAAGGTTCTGACTGCACGGGTGGGTTGTCATGTCAATTCTGATCAGCCTAGCATCTTGGTAGACCTTTTAACTAGTTTACAGAGAGTCACATCCACATATTGGGGATGGGCGTAAACACATCTGTGGAGGAGATATCTCTCCCATCTCTGGAGCTTAGAAACCAGCGTGCTCACCCTCGTAAAAACCCTCTCTATGCCCTGTAGGTCAAGCTGTAAAACTTATTATCAACGTACGATCGCATCAACACATTCCTTACGGGAGATAAGAAGCAGGGATGGTCATTCATGTCAACACACGAAATAAGGTTTAAATGTCTTAAAGACAAAATTATTCCCTCACAGTTCCCATAACTAGAACATTAGTGATGGTACTTTTCCAAATGAATCATGTCGCTAAGAGGCCAAGACAAGGCTCATCACTTTGAAGCATTCCTAAATAAAATCTGTGCAAAAGTTAATGTTGATTGAACAAAATAACACAAACAATAACCAAAGCAGGACTATACGGTCAACAGAAAAGAGCAGGTTCGTTCAGCCCGTTCGTCATCCACACACCAGGTGCCGTAAATACCTGACCACATGTGATAATTGAATGATATACAACTGTGTGTGGTTAAAACAAATAAGTATAATACCAGGAATAATAAGCAACGGCAAAAATGTAATAGTACATCAATATTATTTACGATATTTTTTAAAAAGGTGTAGAGATAATTCCTTTGATTAACCCCTGGAGCGACCAGTGTGAATATGTAACATTCATGAAAATAAAGGTTAGAAAAAAGGACTTCAGTTCACACACATATACAAGTGTACATCTGTGTCTTTATTGTTGTCAAAGGCATGTTAAAACAGGTGAACACGTAACATCTCAGTTGCTAAGGACAAGTTGTGCGAGATGCACAAACTGAGGGAAGAGTTGTTGAACACCTATCATTCCACATCCCTGCCCAGTTGTTGTGTACACAGTCTTCACCTTTTAGGTTGTTTGGTTCTCCTTTCTTCCAAAAGAAAAACTTGGCTACACACCCATCAGACCACATCCAACTTCCTTCTTTGTGGATGTCACTGAGTCCGATCCATGTTGGTCCCTGAGCAAGGTCAACGTTTTTGATCAGGAGTTTGACAAAATACTCTTCCCCTTTACCGTGGATAGACACTAGGTTGCCTCCCTGGGACAGACAGTGGAGCTCTGCATCAGCCCAGGTCATCTTTGTGGCGATGTACTTGTAGCAGCGGCCGTTGAAGGAGAACCAGAATGAGGGACAGCTGCCACGCTCAAGCACCATTTCAGGGTCATCTGAAGAAGACACAGCACCCAGAGCCAGGCCCAACAGGAAGAGGAAAACCAGCATGATGATGATGATGTCACCGTCTCTGTCTGTTGAAGTTGCACTGAACCGTTGATGGAGATTGTGAAGCTTCAAGTGACAGGCTGCTTCTTTATATATGTGTGGGAATGTGACGTCATTGTCACGTGACGTGATCACATGACTGGTGATCGGTAAAATGTAAGTTATAAAAGAACGTAGTACGGCCGGGGCACGGCCTTCCCAAACAGCCTTGCTGTTTGGCCCCCCCGGTGCGGTGATCTGGTGCGGCGAGAGTTTTGATGGCAACTGCGGCTGGAGTGGACAGGACTGCTGAGGTGCCGACCATGGAAGGCGGAAGGGCAAGTGATAAGCCGGACGAAAGGAAGGACAATGACAAAGAAGAAGAGCAAGAACAAGGCAAGAAAGCGGGAGAGGAAGGAAAAGAGGGGCAGATGGAGATAACGAGGTACAGTGTGGAATTAACTGTGGAAGTAGTTGTGGAAGGTGCACTGTCTATGATTGACCTGCTTAAAGGAATACAGAAACAGTGTGGGACAGTGGATGGATGTAGAGTGACGGGAGAACAGTATGAAGTAACGATGAGGACCATCCTGGGGAAAATGAAACTTATGGAGGGGCTGAGAGTGAACGGGGCCGCGGTACACGCAAAAAACATTATGAGCACTGATGTGACCGTCTCGTTCCTGTATCTGCCTGTCTATTTGCTGGATAAAACCATACTAAATAGGCTTGAGGAGTGGGGAGTTAAGCCCATCTCGGACATCAAAAAAAGAGTGTGGCCAGACTCTGACATTACAGACGGCACCAGTTTCCTGAGAGTGAGGTTTAATAATAAGGTCCGCTCCCTACCGTATTCCACGAAGTTCGACACGGTGAAGGGGGCGGAGTACTTCCGGGTCCTGCACAATGGCCAGGTCCCAGTGTGCAGGTTATGTATAAAGCCGGGTCACATCTTTAGAGAATGCCCAGACTTTAAGTGCTACAGGTGTAATGAGCAAGGGCATTATGCCAAGGAGTGCAGGTATGGAGATGAGAGAGCGGAGAGAGAGAGGAGAGAGAAAGAGAGAGAGGAGGAAGACGACGAGGCGGAGGGGGCAAAGAAAAGACCCCATGATGAGATCAGCAGCGAAGATGAAGGTCCAGTGGTGGAGGACATCTCGGGGGCTTCGGTGATGGAAGAGAAAGCACCTAACGTGGTAAAGAGCAAGAAAGGTGCCAGGCAGGGCGGCGGAGGCGCCGATGGAAGCAGCAGAGGCGCCGAAGGGTGCAGCGGCGGGGGAAAGAAGTGTCGGGGTCCTGGAGTGGTGGAAGACATCTTCCGGAATGGAGGAGGGAGAGCTGTCGGAGGACCCTGGGGGCGCCATGGTCTTCGGGAGCCCTAATGATGGGCAGAGGGGCCGCGGCATGAGGAGAAACAGGCGCGAGGAGGAGAAGAAGACTTCAGCGGAGAACGCCGGGCTGATTGCTAGATGCAAAGTGGACAAGGAGAGGGAGGTGGAGAAAAGGAGAGCGGGTGCAACAGAGGGGGAGCTCGGGAAAGAAACCAGTTTAAGGTAATGATGCAAAGGACGTTTATTATAATAACATCCCTTTTGATGGCAACTATCTCATCCCTAAACGGTAATGGTCTAAAAAGTAAGTTCAGAAGAAGCCGGGCGCTAAGTCTATGTGAGGCCAGCATCATATGTCTGCAGGAAACACATTGGGATGGGGAGAGCGTGGATGAGGTTAAAAGGGAGTGGATGGGCGAAGTGTTTGCAAATAATGGGGGTGAGCATGCTAGAGGGGTGGCGATACTTATCAATTTGGGGGATGTGAAGAATGCAAGGAAGGTTGAGGATGATGGTGAAGGGAGGATGATTGGGGTGCAGTATGAATACATGGGGGACACTTAAGTTTATAAATGTGTATGCACCTAATAACAAGAGGGAGAGAAGAATTTTTTTTTGAGGGGTTGGAGGGAAAATGTGGGGGGAACTGTTTGATTGTGGGAGACTTCAATGTGCGGTGTGGAAGGTTGGATGCGCCTGCGGGTGCTCGTTTTAGTAACGATTCCTCGAGGGTCCAAAAAATAATGAATGAGAATGGGTTGATAAATGTGTGGAGAGAAAGAAATCGGGATGTTAGAGAATCTTCTTGGAGACGAGTGGTGAAAGATAAACTTATGCAGAGCAGGATTGATTTAGCTCTGTGCTCGGAAGCTGTAAATGAAAAGATTAGAAAGATTGAATATAGGACCACAGCGTTGAGTGATCATATGGTTCTTAGTCTCAGGATGGGGCTGAAGATGAATGGGAAAGGTGGGGGTATGTGGTGCTTGAATGCGAAACTACTGAATGATGAGGTGTATAAAAAAAGGGTGAGAGAATGTATAAGGAAGGGGGGTGATACAAGGTTTTTTTGGGTGCATTTGTTTTTTGAACGTAGTACGGCCGGGGCACGGCCCGTTGCACGGCCTCCCCATACGGCCTTGCTGTTTTGTGGCTGAGGTAAAGTGTCAGTGGGGGTGGCGGGCCTTGTTGAGGTGGCGAGAGGTTTTGGTCCTGATGGAGAGAGGTTTTGGTCCTGATGGAGAGAGGTTCTGGTCCTGATGGAGAGAGGTGTTGGTCCTGATGGAGAGAGGTGTTGGTCCTGATGGAGAGAGGTGTTGGTCCTGATGGAGAGAGGTTCTGGTCCTGATGGAGAGAGGTGTTGGTCCTGATGGAGAGAGGTTCTGGTCCTGATGGAGAGAGGTGTTGGTCCTGATGGAGAGAGGTGTTGGTCCTGATGGAGAGAGGTGTTGGTCCTGATGGAGAGAGGTGTTGGTCCTGATGGAGAGAGGTTCTGGTCCTGATGGAGAGAGGTTCTGGTCCTGATGGAGAGAGGTGTTGGTCCTGATGGAGCACAGCTTCCAGCCAGAGGGTTGTGTTGAAGGCAGAGCTGAAGTCCACAAACAGGATCCTGGCGTAGGTTCCTGCTGTGTCCAGGTGCTGGAGGAGGAAGTGATAACTATTAGTAAACCATAATGATGGATGTTATTATCAGCAGCTGCCAATAGATCCTAAATCTTGTATGATCACACACACACACACACACACACACACACAACACACACACACACACACACACACACACACACACACACACACACACACACACACACACACACACACACACACACACACACACACACACACACACACACACACACACACACACACACACACACACACACACACACACACACACACACACACACACACACACACACACACACACACACACACACACACACACACACACACACACACACACACACACACACACACACACACACACACACGCCGGTAATTACCGGTTTTTAGCTGGTAAAATTGAATAAAAACCGGTAAATTCAAAACATGCCGGTCAAAATGTCCGATGCTCCGTTCGATCATTATCGGCCGATATTCACTCTTAATAGTTTGATCGGTGCTCTCTATAAAGGCCGATCAGGAGAGCTGGGTCTGATTGATATGGACATAAACGCGAGTGAAGTGTACCCGGACCCGAGAGAGAGATCAGATCAGCTGCTGAGTCAGACAGAGACACGCAGCTCTGTATAATCACCTGAAGCCCCGCCCACTGTTTAGCGAGCTGCATGAGAGACTGACGGGCTTTCAGGAGAGAGAGGGAGGGAGAGAGGAAAAGAGAGCATCCGTTTCTCCCGTGTTATTATTCAAAGTTAATGTAAACTTTTGAATAATGTACTTCATCTACTACAAGTAGTTTCTTTGAATGTAATAATTATGTTGTTTGTGGAATCGTTTATTGAAAAATGAATCTGAATTTTTTTATCTGTTATAAAATGTGCGATTATAAACTGAAGCAATATAAAAATGAGCCCCATCAACTGCGTTTTAAACATCAGCATATCCGGTCCTAGTCCGGTGATTACCTGCTAACGGAAACTCTGCTACACAATTCTTATTATTATTATTGAAACATGACCGGTAAGTTTCAAATTTGTCCGGTAAAATAAATTCTGTTCGGACATTTGACCGGCGAGAAAAAATCCTAGCGGAAACCCTGACACACACACACACGTTATTGAGAGCATCCCAAGGGCATTGATTATTTCATAAGTTTAGAATGGGGGAACATAGTCTAACAACAGTTAGCTTTTGTTAATTTTACCTCAAGCCAAACTTGTGAGACTTGTTTCTGAAATCCCTTTCTCTTAAAGTGAATAAATAAAAAAACAAAACAATGGAGCTTACCCTAAAACTAGCCACTGGATTGCTTGTCTAACATGACCTAGTCCATAAATGAGGTAAGGGTGGGAACAATCAAATGCACCCTCCCAGGCACTGCATGTTAGCGAAGTACAACTGGTATTTCGAAGAGGAAGATATGCTTGGTCAATTCTTAATAAAAAAGAAAAACCAACAAATTGAGCACTTGAGTTTTCATTAGCAGCGCCTAGCTACAGCTGCGGAGCTTCGGTCAATACCGCTAACAGTCCTTAAAATGGTACATATCGCTGAATTTATATTTTCATCTTCAGGTGATTAAATCTGCATAATGTCACTGTACAATAACATTCGAGCATTTTGTAATCCAGTGAGGAAATTCAAGACTCAGGGCTCGACATTACAAATGGCCCGCTGGCCCTTAAGCACTATTTAGACACCCCTGGCCAGCATAACGTACTTTCCACTTGCCCGCTCGGGCCACTAAAAAAATATTGTTTAAAAAAAAAAAAGTTTCCTGTGGTATTGGTATTTTGACTAGCAATTTTGTTAAATTGTTTAGTTTATCAACGCTACAACATAGCGTTTCGTGAGTCGGTTGTCGTTGTTGGGTGAAAAGCAAACAGCCGTTTGCTGCGGAGAGCAGGGCGAGCAGTCTCCCGTGAGCAGGGCGAGCAGTCTCCCGTGAGCGGGAGAGCGCTCCTTCACTACAGACTATTGCGCCACCTAACCATTCGCCAAAATGTTTTTAATACCAGCGGTAACCGGCCAAGCACCGGGCAAAAAACAATCTCCAAATAAAAGAAAGTCACCGGGGGAGTTAAAGGAGAGTGACAGGGAGTATGAGAAGAGGGGGAGGAAGTTTCAGCCAGCTTGATCGATGGAGTTGGCTTCTAGTGGTGCAGTGACGCGTCCTAAAAACTTTTTATAATCTATCGATTAGATTTATGATTCGAACATTATAAAAGTAGGGTAGACATGTGGAGATTATCCGGCAGAACAAAACGTGCATTTATCAAACAGGTTTGTTTTCCACAGACCTTATTTCCAGCTATTTTCCAAAACCTTGTGGAGAAATCCCATTGCTTTTTGTGGAGGTAACCAGCAGCTTACTTCCTGGTTTTAGGACGCGTCACTGGCTGCACCTCTCAATATGATGACAATATAAACAAGGTCTTCTGTCGGCTCTGTACATCAATGCCGACCTATGCTGACAAGTAAGTGAAGAGTAGACAATATACAGGTATTGGCTATAGGGAAATGTCCTAGCAGTTTAGGATAATGAAGGTTCTAATCTAATCTATTACATAGCCATTACATTTCTAACTCCTAATTACAGGAAGGCAGAAAGTGCATTATACAAATAATAATAATACTCATAATAATAGCAGACATTTTTTAACAATGACCACAATATCATTATTTTAATAAACCAAATATGAACAATTTAGGAAAATGAGGAAGAACTGATTATTAAAATGTTGTAGTACAAGTAGTAATGTAGTTAGTGCATACATTACTATGGCAACAAATGTGTTCATTTTCTTCATTATTGTTTTTTCAAGATGAATACTCCGGGCCAGTGGTTACAATGGTGGGGCCAGTGATACAAATCCACCGGCCCGGAGGGCCAGTGGCATTTTACCCTTAATGTCTACCCCTGAAGACCAGTAAATATTGATTGATTAAACAACACTAAATAAAATGTTAGTGTTTTCTTCAAACTCAGACTCTCTGCTGCGGCTGTACCTCAAAAGACAAAACAATTGTCTGATGATCATTGTTGAAAAAGGTCTGATTGTCCTGTACAATGTGGAGTATTTTTAAATACTTTACTAAACCACATTCAATATTATGTTAGACACAAGTTAGTTATTACTCACATATCAAAGTATTTTCATCTGCATGATGGAAGAATAGCTGGCTGCTGCCTGGAAAGACTGATGAGAGGGACACAGGCTGGCATCAGCAGCTTTCCACACAAAGCCATCATATCTTCTCTTCCATAGTCCTCACTGTCCACTGGTGCTCTGTCAAAAGAGTGAACATCACAGCTGTCATGTTAACCCTTTGTTACACAACATACAACCAACATGTGTCAAAAGTGACCCGAATTAGTTTTAATTGTAAATATCTTTGCTATAAATTACTTTAACCATTCAGGATTCCAGGTATTCCTCAATTAACCTGTTTTGGATCAACACCAATTCTAATTTTTTATTTTTCCCTTTCTTACTTTTTGAATAAAAATCATGTTTGTATCACTACACTTCTAAGGCACAACATGGGTCAAACATTACCCGTATTATTTTGCTATGTTATTTCATGCATGGCTGAGTGTTTCTTTACTATACATTCTCAAAAATAATTAATTTTAGCAGTGATTTGGACCAAGCATGTATGATGTAGTAATACAAAAACTATGTTAGTTCACACAGTGTGACATTAGCTAGTCATGTTAGCTTGTAATATATCGAGCAGAGCTAACGAGCAAGTTAGCCGAACGTTAGCGGTTAGCTGTTTAAGCTATGCTAGCTGTTGGCTACTGAACATTAACAAACTAGATTCCGCTGTAAGAAAGCTGTGAAACTTTACATTAAACTTGGCGACAACACTGTGAGACCCCGCTGCAAGTTTATGTGTAATTCTCCCGTGTTGGAGACGAGAGGGTGGGGGGGGGGGGGCAGCACTGCAATAAGCTGTAAGCTAACGTTAGCAGCCACCTGTTAAGCTAGGTTTCCCGGGCGCAACATCTTGCAAGAAACAGCATCTCAGGGCTTCTTAACATTTAACAACCTATTAATTATGCATACCAACTTAACGGGAAGAAACTCAGCTAACTAGAAGAAGAAACGTAACCTTAAATAAAAATTAAAACATTCACAAACTAAGGATTATCTAAATACATGTTTCACTCCATTACAGTTGCAGGACTCACCAGATCTCAAGTCTTCTGTTCTTTGTTGACGTCCCGATGCTCATATTTAAAGTATAGATACAAAACGATCCAGATATTAATCCATAAACTCCTGCAGCAGACATACAGACAGCTGTAGCTCGCAGGAGGAGACCCGCTCAAACTGACATGGATGTTTCAAATGTGAACCACAGGCGCGGACAGTTCTCATTGGCAGGTTTCTTCGATTACGTTTATATTAACCAATCAGGAGTGTTGTGGACTCATTCCAAACATGTCTGACTTGCCTGCCGTGTTCTGGCTGAATTCTATTTCAAGTGCCGTAGCTCTGGCTGTCGGCCAAACTAAGGTTTATTACTGTATATTAGGCGCATTCACACCGCAGTACTTTTCCCACAAATGTTCATGAGAACTCTTTTGTCACGTTCACACCAAAAAGAGCCGGAACTAAAATTAGTTAATGAGAACCTTTTTACCCACACGAAAGTCGTGCGGCTCTCATGTGAGAAAAGAGCTATATTTCTGATTGGCTGGGCGGATTGCAAACCACGCCCGTAAAACTCCCAAAAAGTTTTGTGAAGCAGCCATTTTATTACCCTCGCGTTAGCATTATTAGCATTAGCATTAGCCCAACGCAGAAACGCAGAGAGACTAACTTATGACAACACAAAATAAAACATGGGAGCGGTGGAGATGAGGAGGTGTCGGCGTTCTGGCGATTTACTCGGAAGTCTTCAGTAGAAGCTGCTGGGAGTCCCAGTCCCCAACTCCTGGGACTTCCGGCCGGGGACTTTGGGCGGCAGTATACGCCGTGAAGTGGTTTGCGGCCTGCCAGTAAACCCAAAGCAGAAGAAGAAGAAGAAGGGACGTCAGCGGCTTCATTTGCCTAATCCTCCTAGAACTAAGTTCTCATGAACCTTTGTGGGAAAAGTACTGCGTGTGAATGCGCCTATAGATATCTCTATATATATATATATATATATATATATAGATATTTATATATACAGTCTATGATATTGACCAATGGAGAAAAAAAAAACACAGCAACAGACCACATAAATAAAACTGTGACTTATTGTTGAGTCAATAACAGTGTGTGTTTTAAACCTTGGTCCTCCCTGCAGAGATTTCTCCACTTTCTATGATTTTTATTTTTTAATGATATTGTCAACTGTAGATGTTTACAATATAGTAGGAATTTAATGAAAACATATGTATTTACTTTTGTTTCAACATTGGATATTTTGTGTTTGTGGTGGATTCAATCGAATATTGAGAAAATTATTTATGTATAAATATTTTACTTACATTTTACGTTTTTTTTATTTGACGCTTTTTTTACAGTTTTATGTTTACCTTAAAATTACAAAGAAATATAAAGTCTCATAATAGTAATACACTTTTATATTACGAGTTGCATATTTAATTACAGATAATACTTTTTATTTTACGTACATCTGCATGTATTTTCTGAAAGTGCAAAAATACTGTAAATATTATATAGTAAATTTACTGTAAAAAAAACAGGAAATAAACGTTATTTGTTGTTATTGTCAAAATACTTAAAATAATGTTAATATCTGTCATTTTACAGGATTTTGCAAGTTATTTAAAAAAACATGATAATTGCTATAAAAAATGTACAGTTATTTCCTGTAAAATTACGATCGTTTTTTACAGTGCACCTGACGTGGGAAAGAGCAAGAAAAGTGCCAGGCAGGGTGGCGGAGGCGCCGACGGAAGCAGCAGAGGCGCCGAAGGGAGCATTGGCGGGGGAAAGAAGTGTCGGGGTCCTGGAGTGGTGGAAGACATCTCGGAGGCATCAGAGATGGAGGAGGGAGAGCCGGTGGAGGACCCTGTGGGCGCCATGGTCTTCGGGAGCTCTAATGATGAGCAGAGGGGCCGCGGCATGAGGAGAAACAGGCGTGAGGAGGAGAAGAAGACCTCAGCGGAGAACGCCGGGCTGATTGCTAGACGCAAAGCGGACAAGGAGAGGGAGATGGAAAAAAGGAGAGCGAGTTCATCAGAGAGGGAGCTCGGGAAAGAAACCAGTTTAAGGTAATGATGCAAAGGACCTGTATTCAAGGACGCTCAGATAGCATACGTGAACCAAGAGGCGCATTCACACCGCAGTACTTTTCCCACAAAGGTTCATGTGAACTTAGTTCATGCGAACTCTTTAGTTCTCATGAACTAAGTACAGATCACGTTCACACCGGAAAAAGTCCCTGGGGGTGGATTAGGCAAATGAAGCCGCTGACGTCACTTCTTCTTCTTCTGCTTTGGGTTTACTGGCAGGCTATAAACAACTTCACGGCGGATACTGCCGCCCAAAGTCCCCGGCCAGAAGTCCCCGGAGTTGTAAGAGGACTTCAGTAGAAGTTGCTGGGACTCCCAGCAGCTTCTACTGAAGCCTTCCGAGTAAATCGCCAGAACGCCGACACCTCCTCATCTCCACCGCTCCCATGTTTTATTTTGTGTTGCCATACGTTAGTCTCTCTGCGTTTCTGCGCTGGGCTAATGCTAATGCTAATAATGCTAATGCGAGGATAATAAAATGGCGGCTTCACAAAACTTTTTGGAAGTTTTACGGGGCGTGGTTTGCAATCCGCCCAGCCAATCAGAAATATAGCTTTTTTCTCACAAAAGAGCCGCTCGAAAGTCCCTGCTCTCTAGCAGGGACTTTCGAGGGGGTAAAAAGGTTCACGTGAACTAATTTTAGTACTGGCTCTTTTTGGTGTGAACGCGATAAAAGAGTTCACATGAACTAAGTTCGCATGAACCTTTGTGGGAAAAGTACCGCAGTGTGAATGCGCCTAAGGACACTTTTCTGGAGAACTTTGTGGATGGGTGCACTCTGGTGGAGGTTGGTAACAATGACAGACTGGTGTTTAAATATGATAGTGTTGGCATGTGTGGTGCGAAAAGCGTGAAAAGCGTAAAGTATGGTTTATATATATATATAAAAATGATTGCCTGTTTGCTGTGTTTTGTTTCTCGTATTCTGTTTTTCTATTATCATTCACTATGATTGCACATTCAAGTAAGATCCAATTGTTTTTTGGTAATCTTGTTTTTGGCTAATTGCATTCATTTTATTTCTTTTATTTTGTCATGTTATGCATGTTATGCCTCTCTGAAGAACCAGCACCTTACCGTGGTAGAGAGGTTTGTGTGCCCTGATGAACCTGGGGGCTGTGTTGTCTGGAACCTTGTGTTCCTGGTAGGGTCTCCCATGGCAAATTGGTCTCAGGCAAGGGGCCAGACTAAGATTGGTTCAAAAAGACCTCATGAAAGACGACACAAGGAGTGAGGATACCCGGCCCGGAGGAAGCCCGGGGTCCCTTTCTGGAGCCAGGCCCAGAAGGAGGACTCGTCGGCGAGCGTCTGGTGGCCGGGCTTGCCACGGAGCCCGGCCGGGCCCAGCCCGAAAAGGCAACGTGGGCAACACCTCCGCTTCTCCATCCCGCGGGCCCACCACCTACGGGAAACAACGATGGGGTCGGGTGCGCTGCCAGAAGGGTGGCAGTGAAAGCGGAGGGTCTCGACGGACCAGACCCGGGCGACAGAAGCTGGCTTTGGGGACGTGGAACGTCACCTCTCTGGGGGGGAAGGAGTCGGAGCTTGTGCGGGAGGTGGAGCGGTACCAGTTGGATCTGGTTGGGCTCACCTCTACGCACAGCGTCGGCTCTGGAACCTTACTTCTGGATAGGGGTTGGACTCTATTCTTCTCCGGAGTTGCTCAAGGTGTGAGGCGCCGGGCGGGTGTGGGGATACTCACAAGTCCCCGGTTGGGTGCTTCGTTGTTGGAGTCTACCCCAGTGGACGAGAGGGTTGCCTCCCTACGCCTGCGGGTTATGGGGGGGAAAACTCTGACTGTTGTGTGTGCTTATGCACCCAACAGCAGTTCAGAGTATACGGCCTTCTTGGAGACCCTGGAAAGAGTCCTGTATGGGGCTCCTGAAGGGGACTCTTTAATCTTGCTGGGAGACTTCAACGCACATGTGGGCAATGATGGAGACACTTGGAGGGGAGTGATTGGGAGGAACGGCCCCCCTGATCTGAACCGAAGTGGTGGTTTGTTACTGGACTTCTGTGCTAGTCATGGATTGGCCATAACAAACACCATGTTCGAACATAGGGATGCTCATAAGTGTACGTGGTACCAGAGCACCCTAGGCAGAAGGTCCATGATCGATTTCGTTATCGTATCATCGGACCTGAGGCCGTATGTTTTGGACACTCGGGTAAAGAGAGGGGCGGAGTTGTCAACTGATCACCATCTGGTGGTGAGTTGGGTCGAGTGGCAGGGGAAGCCTCTGGATAGACCTGGTAAGCCCAAACGTGTAGTTCGGGTGAACTGGGAACGTCTGGAGGAGGCCCAGGTTCAGGAGGCCTTCAACTCACACCTCCGGCAGAGCTTTTCGGGCATTCCTGTGGAGGTTGGGGACATTGAACCAGAGTGGTCGGTGTTCAAAGCCTCTATTGCCGAAGCCGCGGCGGGGAGCTGTGGTCTCAAGGTCCTAGGTGCCTCAAGGGGCGGTAACCCTCGAACCTCCTGGTGGACACCGGTGGTCAGGGAAGCCGTCCGACTGAAGAAGGAGGCCTTCAGGGATTTGTTATCCCGGGGGACTCCCGAGGCAGTTGCAAGGTACCGACAGGCCCGAAGGGCAGCAGCCTCAGCCGTGGCCGAGGCAAAGCAGCGGGTGTGGGAGAAGTTCGGAGAGGACATGGAAAAGGACTTTCGGGCGGCACCAAAGTTGTTCTGGAAAACTGTCCGACACCTCAGGAGGGGGAAGCAGGGAACCATCCAAGCTGTGTACAGTAAGGATGGGACGTTGTTGACCTCAACTGATGGAGTGTTAGGGCGTTGGAAGGAGCACTTTGAGGAACTCCTGAACCCGACAACTCCGTCCTCTATGTTAGAGGCAGAGCTGGAGTATGACGGGGGATCGACACCAATCTCCCGGGGGGAGGTCACTGAGGTTGTTAAACAACTCCACAGTGGCAAAGCCCCGGGGGTGGATGAGATCCGCCCAGAAATGCTGAAGGCTCTGGGTGTTGAGGGACTGTCTTGGTTGACACGTCTCATCAACATTGCGTGGAAGTCGGAAACGGTACCGAAGGAGTGGCAGACCGGGGTGGTGGTTCCCCTTTTTAAAAAGGGGGACCAGAGGGTGTGTGCCAATTACAGAGGCATCACACTACTCAGCCTCCCCGGGAAAGTTTACTCTAAGGTACTCGAAAGGAGGGTCAGGCCGATTGTCGAACCTCAGATTGAGGAGGAACAATGCGGATTCCGTCCTGGTCGTGGAACGACGGATCAGCTTTTTACTCTCGCAAGGATCCTGGAGGGGGCTTGGGAGTACGCTTATCCGGTCTACATGTGTTTTGTGGACTTGGAGAAGGCGTACGACCGGGTTCCCAGGGAGTTACTGTGGGAGGTGCTGCGGGAGTATGGGGTGAGGGGGTCTCTACTCAGGGCCATCCAATCTCTGTACTCCCAAAGCGAGAGCTGTGTCCGGCTCCTCGGCAGTAAGTCGGACCCATTTCCGGTGAGGGTTGGCCTCCGCCAGGGCTGCGCTTTGTCACCAATCCTGTTTGTAATATACATGGATCGGATTTCGAGGCGTAGTCATGGGGGGGGAGGTCTGCAGTTCGGTGGGCTAAGGATTGCACCACTGCTTTTTGCAGATGATGTGGTTCTGATGGCTTCATCGGTCTGCGACCTTCAGCACTCACTGGATCGGTTCGCAACCGAGTGTGAAGCGGCTGGGATGAGGATCAGCACCTCCAAATCTGAGGCCATGGTTCTCAGCAGGAAACCGATGGATTGTCCACTCCAAGTAGGGAATGAGTCCTTACCCCAAGTGAGGGAGTTCAAGTATCTCGGGGTTTTGTTCTCGAGTGAGGGAACAATGGAGCGTGAGATGGGCCGGAGAATCGGAGCAGCGGGAGCGGTACTGCAGTCGCTTTACCGCACCGTTGTGACGAAAAGGGAGCTGAGCCAGAAGGCAAAGCTCTCTGTCTACCGGGCCATTTTCGTTCCTACCCTCACCTATGGTCATGAAGGATGGGTCATGACCGAAAGAACGAGATCGCGGATACAAGCGGCCGAGATGGGTTTTCTCCGCAGGGTGGCTGGTGTCTCCCTTAGGGATAAGGTGAGAAGTTCGGTCATCCGGGAGGGACTCGGAGTTGAGCCGCTCCTCCTTCGCGTCGAAAGGAGCCAGTTGAGGTGGTTCGGGCACCTAGTTAGGATGCCACCTGGGCGCCTCCCTAGGGAGGTGTTCCAGGCACGTCCAGCTGGGAAGAGACCAAGGGGTAGACCTAGGACCAGGTGGAGGGATTATATCTCTTCGCTGGCCTGGGAGCGCCTTGGGATCCCCCAGTCAGAGCTGGTTGATGTCGCCAGGGAAAAGGAAGTTTGGGGCTCTCTGCTGGAACTGCTACCCCCGCGACCCGACCACGGATAAGCGGAAGAAGATGGATGGATGGATGTTATGCATGATTATTATGTTTGATTGTTTTAAAATGCAGGGCCACTTTGAAACCACATGTACAAATTGTAAATATTGAATTGTGAATTTTCTAATAACAAATAAAAATAAAATAAATGCTCACCGTTATCTCCTTCAAGGTAGGACTCGCGGTTTTAAGGTGGTTTTATGGTCATTAAAATTAACCTATGGAAGTGTCTCAGTTCAGTTTGGATTGCATTAGGGCGAGGGCAAGATACGTTATGTGTTTTAATATGGTGTTTTAGTAAAAGTTTTAATCGGTTTTTTTTAATCGAGTGTAGAAGTGCTCATAACCAGCCAAGCAACACGGCAAACTGGCAATGGACGTTTGTTAACTTTATTCTAGCTTTTATTATTATTATTTATAACATCTGTGTTTGTGTTTAATCCATAGAGCTGAGCAGACCCGGGGTTTGCCGAGGTCAAGTTTGTGACATTAAGGCGTGCTGCTGGAGGTGCAGGGTCGCCAGCAGCACCATCGGCTGCAGTTCTTTCAGCGCTATTTTGTTTTAATAAATCCTTAGACCTTTTAAGCCAATTTCTGATGTCCATTTTGTAATTCAAACAGAAATGGGAGTCTACAGAATGCACAATAAACAAATCCAGAATAGGCGGCAGAGTGTGACGCTGTGATTGGTCTAAATGTGGACGAATCACAAATCACAACAGACACATTCATTTATTTGACGTAGCCTGCAATTTTTTGTTTTAGTTACTATCTGACATCACATACATCGTAGCATAAACATTCACAGTTTATTTATAATTTAAAAAAAATATATATATATATTTTTTATAAATAATAAAAGTCGTGTTTTATTGGGGGAGGGCAGGAATGTCAAATGGGAGGGCCTGGCCCTCCCATTTGGCCCGCCGGGCATGGAGCTGAGTATGACCGTTTCCCCTCCTGGATTGAGCTAGGAGGATCTATTGCTCTGTAAAAGTAAGCCTGGTTTTTAACCTTCTTTTAATGTTATATTGAATTGGTGTTTGAGCTGGCTACTATTATGTTGCGTTTGTTTTTTAAAAAGATTACTGTCTAGTGCTTTTTTTGTTTTATTTTCTGTCCATTGTTTTCTTGTGTGCAGATTGTGGGCAATATCATTGACTATGTTTGTGTTACAGGTTCCTCTCCTCTCCCTCTGTGGGGGAACCTTGTCTGCTTTCAGTGTAGGGACTGCACGTTGGGACACTTTAAAAGGGTGAGTAATCCAACTCTCACTGTAGAAGTTGTGCTTTGAGTAGTGCATGCTTTTGTTCTGTTTTTGTCCCTGACAGTTAGCAGGCATTGTGACCTTGTGGACCAGACCTGCCCATCTGAGGAGAGTAAACCCACAATGTAATAGTGTAAAGTATGTTCACCCTTTTACCCATTGATAGCTGCTGAACATTGACATTTTAACATATATTTGTGACATAAAGCTGCATGCTATTGGGTAATGAATGCCTCTGTTATTGTCCTTGTGAAGGGACATCTGCAAAACAACTTTGGATTTAGATTGAGGGTCCACAGGTTCCTCCATCCCCTTAACAGGAGTTGGTGTTGTCAGCTATTTAAAGGTGACCCCAGCCACAGATACCACATATGCATCAGAGAGGGTGTTTTCACTGTTGGCCTAATATATGATTGGTCAACTGAACTTGGCAACACTAAACACAACCACACCTTAACATAAGCAAAAACAGACTACCTGCTCACCTGGGGCCTCATTTATAACGCCGTGCGTAGGATTCACGTGGGAAGGTTGCTTACGTAGTAGAAATCCCAAAAATCGGTACAGACATTTTCCAACATTTTACGATTCACCAAACATTGCGCACTGGCGAGGAAAGTGCGTACAGCACTTCCTACGCCGGTTTCCCTTTATAAATCACAACCGACTCGAAATGCGGTGCAGCTTTTGCGGGCTTCACGTAACGCCCATATTTGCCTATAAATAGTCAAAGAAACGCCCATTAATTCTGACTGACTTTATGAAGAAGATCGCAGGAAATGACGACAGAACAGCTCAAAAAGACATCTCACACCGTGTCAGATTTTGGTTATTTTGGGGAGGTCGAGATAAATCATATTGTTTGGTAGATGCAGTTTGAACCAGAGTAGCAGCATGGAGGTCAGATCGTCACCAAAATAAATAAATAAATGGCCCGAAAAAGGTTAATGACAAAAACAATACACATAGCCTTCCTCAGGCAGTGTGTTTGTACCGGGGACAGGAGACACCCCCTTGATGAGAAACTGTAAGAAATGAACGGGGAATCCCCCCGGAGTGGAGTAATGACGACTGGATCTGAATTATGTTTTTGTATTTGGTGGTTTGTGTTCCAGCTGTCGATCAGCTGTGCGTCCCCTGCAGCAACCCTATATCCACCAGTTAAAGGAAATACAACTAATGTGTTGTGTTATATTAGCTGTACAATTTACCACATATGGTATTCTTAGCTTCCATTCCTCCTGCGTTTTACGAGCGACTTATCAAGTCTTGGCAAACGGCATAAAACACGATTAAACATGACAGTATATAAAACCATGCTCGTAACCTATAGAAATGCAAAACGGCGTCAGTTTAGACGTAATTCTGTCCTTCTGCTTACCGCATCATTTATGAGAAAACATTTCATAACATTATCACAACATATTCGAGGTGGTTTTCAATAACATATCCATATTTATTTATTTCTCCAAGTTACGTTTTTGTGTGCACTGAGGAGTCGCAAACAGGCGTTTGTTTAATCATTTTAAGATTGGCTTTAATCAATGTTTGAAAATGAATTCTTCATAATGATAAATGAGAGGTAACATTTTATTTATGGTATTATTTCCACATATTTCTCTCCATTCTTCCTTCTGCCAACAGTGTCGCAGTTTCTCGTCTCTCGTTTTTGTGCTTAGTGCGTACGCATGGGTTAGAGTTTGCGTGGAGGACCGCACATTTTCCCGTCAAGTTAGTATTTTATAAATCGCAAACATTGCGTAGAAACTGGCGTACACCATCTTTTGAGCGTATATCCCTTTATAAATAACAGGGCCGGCCCTGACCAATTTGCTGCCCCAGGCAAGATTTTAGCTGGAGCCCCCCCCCCCCCAAATGCAGACACTCACTATGACTCGTGCATGCACGGTTGTGGCATGACCACCAAAACAGAAAGATATGGACACAAGATGTGTGCAACTGTATTTAGCAGAGGTGTGGACTCGAGTCACATGACTTGGACTCGAGTCAGACTCGAGTCACCAATTTGATGACTTGAGACTCGACTTGACAAAATCACAAAACACTTGCGATTAGACTTGGACTTGAACACCAATGACTCGGGACTTGACTTGGACTTGAGTCTTCTGACTTGAGGTGACTTGATAATTTAATTCAGAGGTCTCCAACACGCCGATCGCGAGCTGCCCAGGACGGACAGACGTGCAATAGATGCCGTGTGTAAATTGAAAAGATAATACATTTGCAACATAGGTAGTCCAAATGTTTGGAAATGCATGTGTGTGTAATAGGAAGATGGATCCACGAGGATATCCATCCAGGACCTATGATCCAGGACCACAGCCACGACTCAGGATCCAGGGCTCGCGATGCAGGACACAGGGCCACAGGATCATCCATAACTCTGGATCCCAGCGTATATAGACACCAAAAAGAAAGAAATTTGGGGAAGCTGGGTTAATGAATTAGCATGAAAATATACTTAAAGTACCACCTGCAGAGGGATCTAGATGCAGGTGTTCTCTTCCCCATAGAGACCGCCTCGCTGCACATTATCCCTTGCATAAAGATGGATTGTGGGTCCCTTATAACATGTTGTACACAGTGGAAATAAACATTCTGGTTATCTCAACATCAGGGATCTTATACATTAAACTCCTTCTGAATCAAACCGTCACGGTAGCCTTACCTTATTGATCCCTCTTAAATTAGAAAAAAACACGTTACTTTACCAGCAGAGAGAATATTGATTATTAAATTATTAATGTGACTAATAAAGAGCGGTTTGATTATTAAGTATTATTCTGTTGATCAATGTCGTTACATTTGGTAAAAAGCACATAATGACTTGTTTAAGACTTGTTTTGTCAAAGTTTAGGACTTGGACTTGACTTGAACTTGCCCATCCTGACTTGAGACTTGACTTGGACTTGAGAGCAAAGACTTGAGACTTGACTTGGACTTGAGCGCAAAGACTTGAGACTTGACTCGGACTTGCAAAACAATGACTTGGTCCCACCTCTGGTATTTAGTGTCCTATCCATGTGAACATGATTTAAGTGGGGGGTGGACCTAACATCCTTTAGGGAGGTCCGGGGGCATGCACCACCGGGAAGATTTTTTTTTTTTTAATATTGAAGTTAAAAGCATCAATCTGGTGCACTTTGAGAGCAACATTAGGATATTTATGGATACATCTCTCAACATCCATATGAAACAGAACTGTAAGCAGATTTTTTTCTTTTTATGGATATTTTACAAATCACTCCCCTTTTTTTTTTTACTGTCATATAGTATTTTATACCTGTTTTTCATCTATTCTCTTATTTTTTTATAACTATAATAATCATATAAAGGTGTGCCTTTACCTCACTGAGCTGAGGTTATCAGAGCCTCTCAGTCTTTCAGGAGAGAGCTCTCTAAAGCTCTCCCCCCTGTGGCCGCTTACACAGTAAATTCCAATGTTAATAAAAGCTGTATACGTTTTTTGGGAGTTTGATTTATTTTAAATTAACACAAATACAAAATTAAAACCTATAATTGCACACTAAAACCATTATTTAAAAAAAAGAACAATTTCACATAAACCTCTGGTTTTTACTGGGAATGGGGCAGTTCAACTTACTTGATTTGGGGGGGGGGGTGCGCCATAGTTTATGGTCGCTGTACACAATTATGGTGTAGTTCTGTTAGTATAAGATAATAAGATGTACTTTGTTGATCCAAAATCGGGAAATTGTGTTTTTTTTTTCTAACTTCAATTTTTGGCGCCCTCTATGGGTTGATGCGCCCTTAGCATTCGCCTATACTGCCTATGCCGAGGGCCGGCCCTTTCAGCTAAAAAGCACTCAAATACCGCATTTAAAATCTGAAGAACTCAGTGTGCATCTAGACCGGGTGACGACACTACCTATTGACGCAGCAACCACTGTAAGTTATATTCTTGTTTAATTAGACTTCTCTGTTTCATTTATTCTACTCTGTATAATTGTTCTGTAGTTATTGTAGCTAAAACGGCGCATTTGAGAGATTTTAAATCTCAGATCTGCTCAAGTGAACCTGTTACACAGGTCTCAGTGGGGCACTCAACCCTGCATTACAATATAGGCAGGGACACTCTGCTGTCGCCCATCAGCTGTAGAGAGTTAACTAATTAGAGGGGCGTGGCCCCACAGCTGTGAGAACTCAGCAATCAGGCGTCCATTTTAGGTAGCTCTTTCCTGGAGCGTCAGCTTCAGCGTCCTGCAGGAGTCTCTAAGACTGACAAAGACATTGGAGTCCTGCGGGAGTCACGAGGGTGGTAAAGAGGAGGCAAATCCTCCTCTGATTGAGCTAATTACCGCTGGTGTTTTATTTTATTTTCTTTAGTTTTCTAGCCCCTCATGTTATAATCATGTGTATTTTCTCCATTCCTGTTCATGTGTCTTCTCGCAATTATCACTGGCCCCGTGTATTCCTAATCGCTATAAGCGGCCTGCTCTCGTCTATCCCACATGGTCCACTGAGATCCAACATCCAGTTTCAGGCGGCCTGTGGAACTGCCAGTCAGCTGTTCCTAAGGCCGACTTCATATCTGGCTACGCTTCCCTGCAGTCCCTGGATTTCCTTGCTCTCACTGAGACCTGGATTACTCCATCCAACACATCCACCCCAGCAGCTCTCTCCACAGCATATTCCTTCTCCCATACACCCAGACCCACTGGCAGAGGAGGTGGCACTGGTCTCCTGCTCTCTCCCAAATGGAGCTTTTCCCTCTTCAAGCTACCTAACTTTACTCCTTCCACCTTTGAATTCCATGCCGTCACAGTAACCCATCCTATACAATTAACCATTGTTGTTCTCTACCGTCCACCAGGCGCCTTGGGGGACTTCTTGGAGGAATTAGATCATCTCCTCTCACACATCCCTGAAACTGGCCCTCCCGCTGTACTTCTCGGAGACTTCAACCTCCAGACAGGGAAGATAGACGAACTAACATCTCTGTTAACCGCCTTTGCTTTCTCACTGTCTACATCCCCACCAACTCATAAAGCTGGCAATGTCCTTGATCTCATATTCTCAAGGAACTGCACTTCTTCTAACCTCTCTGTAAACCCGCTCCACACATCCGATCACTTTTTCATTTCATTCTCTCTACCCCTTTCCAAACATAACAAACTAATCTCTTCTCATCCTGCACCTGCCCGCCGTAACCTTCGTTCCCTCTCCCCCTCTACCTTTGCCTCATCGGTGCTCTCAGTCCTCCTGCCTCCAAACTCTGAGGCAGAAACTCTCCTCTCTACTCTCTCATCCTCTCTGGACTCTCTCTGTCCTCTCACATCTCGGCAGGCTCGTCAGTCCCCTCCTGCTCCCTGGCTAAATGACACACTGCGTGCTAATAGAACCATCCTTAGGGCAGCAGAGCGGAAACGGTGGAAATCCAAACACCATGACGACCTCCTAACCTATCAGGCTCTCCTCTCCTCTTTCTCTGCTTCCATCTCTCAGGCAAAAAGCACTTTCTTTCAAGATAAGATCCAATCTTCCTATTCCAATCCAAAAAACTATTTTCCATCTTCTCCACCCTCTTGGACCCTCCCAAAGCCCCTTCCCCCTCTTCCCTTCTGTCAAGCGACTTTGTTAACCACTTTGAAAAAAAGGTTGATGATATTCGCTCTTCTTTTTCTGACTCACATTTACTCACCGCTGGGTCACCAGACCCTCCTTTCACCCACACACTAACCTCCTTTTCCCCTCTCTCTCTAAGTGAGGTTCTTACCCTCATTACCTCTGCCCGCCCTACCACCTGTCCTCTGGACCCTATCCCCTCAAACCTCCTTCAGACTATGGCTCCTGATATTCTACCGTTTCTCACCTATCTCATCAACACTTCTCTAACTTCTGGTCACTGTCCAAACAGTCTCAAGGAGGCAAGAGTAAACCCTCTCCTAAAGAAACCCACTCTCAACCCGTCTGATGTTATAAACTACAGGCCTGTCTCTCTCCTCCCGTTCCTGTCTAAAACACTTGAACGTGCTGTCTTTAAACAACTCTCCTGTTATCTCCATCAGAACAACCTTCCGGATCCGCATCAGTCTGGTTTCAAGGCAGGTCACTCCACAGAAACTGCTCTCATTGCTGTCACTGAGGAACTGCACACTGCTAAAGCAGCCTCCCTCTCCTCTGTCATCATCCTGTTGGACCTGTCTGCTGCATTCGACACGGTGAACCATCAGATCCTCCTTCACACTCTCCAAGAACTTGGAGTTTCAAGCTCTGCACTTTCCCTCCTCACCTCATACCTCAAAGACCGTACCTACAGGGTAACTTGGAGAGGGTCCGAGTCCGACCCTTGTCAATTAACTACAGGGGTCCCTCAGGGCTCTGTTCTTGGTCCCCTCCTCTTCTCCTTGTACACAAACTCGCTCGGATCAGTCATTTGCCAGCATGGTTTTTCATACCACTGCTACGCTGACGACACCCAATTAATTCTGTCCTTTCCCCGCTCAGAGACCCAGGTCGTCGCATGCATCTCTGCTTGTCTTTGCTGCAGATACACGTTTTACAACATCAGGAGGATACGTCCCCAGCTGACCCAGAAAGCCACGCAGGTTCTGGTCCAGGCTCTCGTCACCTCACGCCTAGACTACTGCAACTCCCTCCTGGCTGGTCTACCTGCATGTGCCATCCGACCTCTGCAGCTCATCCAGAATGCAGCGGCTCGTCTGGTCTTCAACCTTCCTAAATTTTCCCACACCACTCCGCTCCTCCGCTCACTTCACTGGCTTCCTGTAACTGCTAGAATCCACTTCAAGACACTGGTACTTGCATACCATGCTGCGAATGGATCTGGCCCTTCCTACATCCAGGACATGGTTAAACTGTACACCCCAGCGCGTGCACTACGCTCTGCATCAGCCAAACGACTTGCTGCACCCTCGCTGCGAGGGAGACCCGAGTTCCCATCAGCAAAAACACGTGGGTTTGCTATCCTGGCTCCAAAATGGTGGAATGAGCTCCCCATTGATATCAGGACAGCAGAAAGCCTGCACATCTTCCGGCGCAGACTGAAAACTCATCTCTTTCGACTCCACTTCGAGCGATAGAATTACTAACAAATAACTGCTAACAGAGCACTTATATACTAATAAAGGACTGGCTTATCTATAGCCAGTTGAGTAGCACTTGAAATGTTTGGCTCTATGAAACCTGATGTACTTATATGATTCTGTTTTCTTCAAGGTTGTATCTTCCTGGTCGAATGTACTTATTGTAAGTCGCTTTGGATAAAAGCGTCAACTAAATGTAATGTAATGTAATCCGTCTCATTTTTCTTTTCATTCACAACTGATCGTCGCACTGACTTGCTCCTCTGCTGCCCACAAGGCACAACAGGTACTTTTACATTACTGTAGCATGTAGCTCCAAACCACAAAAGTATTTCCTTCAGAAAATGCACTTGCACTACACTAAAGCTCTAAACATGGCGCATGAACCTGTCACCGCAACACAAATATAAACTATATACAATAAAATCAGGAATATAGTACAATACGAATGCTCTAATAACAGTGAGCAGAGATTTCTGTGTGGGCATAATGTACAGGGTAATAGTCAAATGACTGCCACAAGGCCTTTCCATGACACTGAATAGGAACAGACCACAGCTCTGATTTAGTAGATCTTGCTGACCAACAATTTCTGAATAGGTTTAACAAAAAGAATCTTTACAATTAGACTGTTTCTCAGAATAAAGAAAAATATGTGCCTCATGTAAAAATAATCTGCAATCCAGACTGACTCTTTTCACTTGTTTAATGTTACACCAGCAAACCCTTGTACCCAGATGCTAAATTACTACTAAGCTACATTTGAAACATTCAGCACTTTTCTATAACTTAGAGGCTGCACTGTCTGCTGTTCAGCAACATTTAAGGAGACTGGCTTTAAAGGGGAAATGTACTGTCAAAGTGTATGAATAATGCATTGTTTCCTTGTTAATAAAGTGAACCATTATGTTGCATATATAACAAACACAAAAAGGACTTTCATACACAGTAAATGTACATCTGTGTCTTGTGGCAAAAGGCACGGTAACAGGTGAACAGTGACCTGGTTCAATAAGATGTCATATCTCAGTTGCCAAACACAAGCAATGCCAGATGCACAAACTGAGTGATAAGAATAATAATGGAAATCATTCCATTTGTGATCAAAACCGTAGTTGGTGTGGACAGTCTTCATTCCCATCATTGTTGGGCTCTCCTGAACTCTAAGAGACAAAGATAATGAACCCTAAATTGCTCCTGATTGCATGGCGATCAGTGTGAGTGTGAATCTTGTTGTCCCTTAGCAGGTGCATTGTAATAGAATATTTGAATATATTCATGTTAGCTCCAAATGAATAAGCTTAAAAATGGGAATGATTTGGGTTAAACTGTGAGCTGGACTTTGACGCAATCACATGTGACTTTTGAGAGACCATGTGGTTTTTGAGGACAAAGGGCCATGGGGGAGGTGGCAGCATGTGTTGACTTGCACTGTATGCAAATGCTCTCGCCACCTGTGAGTGGGGGAATTTAAGATTGGGGGAAGGTGATAGCAGGGGATATTTGGAGGATGTCAGCAGGACATCAGAGACCCCTCCCATTGCTAGAGAGTACAAATGAAGAGACACAGCTGTGTTCAGTCTTTTTCTGCTGGCCGGCTGACGTGATCACCAGGTAAATTCGGGTTCCCATGTATATTGTATTGAATGTATTATTGTATTGAATGTATTGTATTGATTTGTGTTGCATTGTAATATTGCCATTAAAGTAGATTATTGTTTACTTGGCGGCACTGAATTACTTCCATATAAAACAGCTCTAGACGGACGCGGAGAGATTTGAAACGTGGAGCGTAAATCCCTTTTAATCTCCAACAAATGGTGTCCCGACGTGCAAGATAACGAGCTGAGGAGGAATTCAGACGACCGGATTGGGTCGGGAATAAGCGCTTTTAAACACCTCAGACAATCAGCAGGGCCCTGCACAACTATACAGAGAAGGTACAGACGCCTGTTATGAAAATCGATTGTCTGTGATTGAATACACTAACATTTTAGGATTGTCTGAAGGCGTTTCACAGTGTTTTTAAAGTTTAAATGGAATATAC
Organism: Harpagifer antarcticus; assembly: GCA_902827135.1. Lineage (NCBI taxonomy): Eukaryota > Metazoa > Chordata > Actinopteri > Perciformes > Harpagiferidae > Harpagifer > Harpagifer antarcticus. The sequence continues at coordinate 6,898,619 of CADEHL010001080.1, forward strand.
AATGCATATTTTATTATATAAGAAACATAGTCGTTGATCGTAGGTAGACCAAAGTCCTGCGTAGCGTACATAGAGCAGTTTAGCGCGGATCTGCAGGTATTTTAGTCCTCAGTGGCGTAGAGCCAGTGCAGGCTGTGGGTTGCGAGGTTTGAGTCCCGCACGACAGCACCTGGAAACCCGATTTCAGATCGGGTCGCCGTCTAAAACTGGGAGTTTTTACAGGACAGACGAACGCTGAAAGCTAAAAGCCGGAGGTCTGTTTTATGTTAATTACTCAATATCGGCGGATCTCAAAAAAGCACTCGGATGAGTGAGGCTCATTTGTGGTCTGCTGCTGATCTAGTGGCTGAAAGGGGGTAGTACACCTTTGACATTTTTATATGAATTTAGCTTCAAGCGCTGAGTTTAAACATTACATTGCTGACCGGTATTGAAGACGGGAAGCGCGTTAATAGTAACTACGACAATAGCCCAGTATATTAATACATGTAAGCACATATTAATTGAGTCATATAAATAAAAGCGAAGTGAATATGGAACGACAGAATGCTAAAAACGATTCTGAAATTCCAGGGAGTTACCGGGAGCAATGGGAACAGATTAATAATAATAATAATAATAAATAATATTTTTATAGCGCCTTTCAGGAAACCCAAGGTCGCTTTACAAATCGGGTAGGGGGGGGGGGGAGTAGGGGAAAAGAGGCAGACAGGTTAAGGGGGGTGGGGGGGGGATGTAGCGGAAAAATAAACCTATTAAACTATCTAAACAGTGGGGAAAGCCTTAGTAAAAAGGTGCGTTTTGAGGGCTTTTTTGAATTTGTCCAGGGTTGGGGCACTGCGGATTTGGGGGGGGAGAGAGTTCCAGAGGGTGGGGGATGCCACACTGAAGGCTCTGTCACCGAAAGTCCGCAACCTGGTGCGGGGGGTGGAGAGGAGATCTTGTCCAGATGATCTTAGGTTCCGGGATGGAGTGTGGTAGCGGAGAAGGTCAGACAGGTATTGGGGGGCGAGAGCATGGAGGGATTTGTAAGTCAGAAGAAGGAGTTTATAAGTGATACGGTGCTTGACTGGGAGCCAGTGGAGGTGGATCAGGGTGGGGGTGATGTGCTGCCAGGGCTTGGTGTGAGTGAGCACCCTGGCAGCTGAGTTCTGCACATACTGGAGCCTGTCCAGGGCTTTACTGGGAACCCCGAACAGGACTCCGTTGCAATAATCCAACCGGGAGGAGACAAATGCATGGATGAGGGTCTCGGCCACGGAATCAGAGAGTGATGGTCGTAGACGGGAGATGTTCCTGAGGTTCCTGAGATTAAGAGATTGATTTTAAGCGGTATCAAACAGGGGGCTAAAGAAAAGGCTTGTACTGATCTCCGATTCCTACACGATAAAATGATAACAGAGAATAGAGTTGGAGATGACGACACCATAGGTAATTTGGGCACAGCATTGAATGTATATGAAAGACAGATTGTAAAGCAACTTGCACACCTAAACGAACAGAAACCCAGATGGTTTGCTCGTAGCAAATGGAACAAACAGACACAGGCACTAGATATATTGAGGAGGGTTTGTCACAATGCTGCCCTCGCAATGATTGGAATTAGAATTCCTCCCGTCACAGACCAAAATCTCCCGGGTGCAATGGCAATCCACAGCCCCATAAAAACAGATGAAGTTAACACTCTTCTGTTCCCTCATGGTATTAAAGACACGGAGGTGCCTAAAGATGGCGACATTCTGGACTATGTAGCAGAACGAGTCGAATATTTTAGAACAATGCAAAATAATGTTGTCTCTAACTCAGATCAGAAATCTCAAACGGAGCCCAAACTTAATTTACGATGAAGCAGGAGGCCAGTGTCGTAAAAGACAGCTATGAGGCAGAGATGGAGTACTCGAGTCCTGGACTCGGACTCGAGTCGGACTCGAGTGCTGATTTTCGGGACTCGTGACTTGACTCGGACTCGCACACTGATTGACGCGACTCGGACTCGGACTCGTGAATTCTCACGCACGATGACTTGGACTTGGACTCGGACTCGGCTCGAGCACTCCTTGGGATGACTCGGACTCGGACTCGTGAATTCTCACGCACGATGACTTGGACTCGGACTCGAGCAAGTTTTCTCTGGAGTCTGATGTCCTCTGTGTCCTGGCGTGTGCACCTGCGAGGCGAGTTCACGTACTGGGCGCGCCCCCGCTGCTATACCAGTCTAAAGATGTCCAGAGACACACCCCGCATCGTGCTGTATGCTTTTAAAGATTTCGTTTCCATATTGGGAAAGAGCAGCGCAAAATGCACATTATGTGGACAGAAGATAGAAGAGAAGACTGGGACAACGTCGAATTAAATCGCCGTGAAAATCGACACTTTTCACGGCGGCACCCAGAAAAGTAAGTAGAAATGCTATTGTTAGCTTGCTAACCCACGTTAACGTTAGCCACTAAATTGACTCCACAAAGGTTTTAAGATGTCGGGTTAGATGGAGGTAGGGGTTGATATCACATCCTAGGGACCAAGTGCAGTTTTATTGTCTAGATAGATACTGTTAAAAAGCTATACATGTCCTTGGTGATACTGCAGATGATGAGTAGCCTAGCCCTAGCCTACAATGAACGTGAAAATTAGAGACTGAAAATGATCTCCGTCACGGAGGCTCCATAACACATTACTCTAAGGATGTAGTTCATATATATTTAGGTAGGCTGTAATGAACACTATCATCAGAGTAATGTGATCAATACAATAAGTAAAGATTCAGCCGATAACATGAAAGCACATGGCTACTTAACATGCAGAATGTCGTCAAGTAGCAATGTGCTTTCTGGGGCTTAATCTTTATTGATATAATTTAAACGTTCACTTATTGGTTGTTGGACATTGTGATATTATATTTATTATCTTCGCTTTGTGTTGTGATGTTTTGCCGACTGTGTTGAAATAAATTAACAAAATATTCGTTCATTGCAACACATTTAGAATCATATTACATATTTACACTTGACACATTTTATTGTTTTAAGTGTTCATTGATGTGCATTGTCCCTGCTAAATAAACGATTAAATATCCCTTTGTACCATTAGTGGCTTGCTTGGTTTGTGCATGAACATTCAATTTTTTAAGGCTCAGGATTATGGTTTTTATGTCACTGTTATATAGCACACTGATAACAATGTTACTTTTAACATTGTTTCTCAATCCTTGAACTCAAACCATATTTGGATGGTCCAAAAATGTATTTAAATTATTATCATAAACATGCCACAACTAGTTTGCAATGGTTGAGGATTAGTAGTTGGGGTAGCCCTAATTTTAACCATACAATTTATTTAGCAATAAGAAAGATTGTTTGCTGAAGTGTGTATTCTTTCTTCCCCTAGGCACAACAAGCTCCTTGAAAACAAGGTTCACAGAGATCTTCCAAGCAGTGAAGATGCCAGGATGCGAGCCAGCTGAAGGAAGAGGTCCCACCAAATTTCCTTTCACGACTGCTTACTTCATAGCATCTGTTTTGGACCCATCGTTTGGTTTCCAGTGGCTAAAACATGATGTGCAGCTGGACAGTGATGACAAAGATCAGCTAATGACTCAGATCATTGGTGAGACATGTTCACTTGTTATATATGTATGCAGGCTCTAACTTATACTAGCCATTATTAATTATAGTTATGTGTACATGAATGTCTAGAAGTGGTTTATCTGTTTGTAGATATTGGGGTGTGTGTAGCCAAAATAAGAATACTCAATCCTTATGGAAAGAATTACCAAATTATAAGGCCATTTTTACACATTAGCCTTTTCAAGTAAAACAAATTAACATCATCTATAAATGGTATCACAAACAAAATAATAAGATCAGTAGCAGATTTATTCACAAAAGTATACCCTCTCATTTCAGATTGTATCAAGGCAGAGGGTGAGAAGGCAAATGATCTCAACAGCAGGACCAGAACAAGGTGATGTTCCAGTGTCTCCTCCTGCTCCTGAAGCTCCTCAGAAGAAGCTGAGAATGTTCTCCCACTACAGCAAGACTCCCTCCTCCACCCACAGGCGGTCTGTCCATGCTCAGCTGACTGCATACCTCGACTTGATTGACAACCAGGCCTCAGACCATGCTTCAAGTTTTGGCAACAAAATAAATCCCAGTTCCCTGTCATCTATCAGGTTGCCACACAGGTATTCTCCATCCCTGCTTCCAGTGCACCCATTGAAAGGGTATTCAGTCATGGAGGCATTTTTATGAGGCCTCACGTGCAAGGTTGAGTTGTTCGATGTTGTCAAATCTGATGCTTTTAAAATGCAACAAGGATGTTTAAGTGTGTGTGCCTGAGTGGGTGCTCATCTGCTCCTGACGCTAGCAGCTAAAAACATATTGTTATGCCAGACTAAAGTTCCCTGCCAGACTAGAGTGGCACAGTGACGCGTCCTAAAACCCGGAAGTAAGCTGCGCATGGGTTCCTTCGACAAAGAAGCAATGCAATTTCTACATAGGATTTTGGAAAATAGCTCCAAATAAGGTCTGTGGTTGACACACATTTAAGAGACAGATCACGTTTTGGATAATCTCCACGTGATCTGTCTCTTAAATGTGTCTCAACCACAGACCTTATTTCGAGCTATTTTCCAAAATCCTATGGAGAAAATGCATTGCTTCTTTGACGAAGGAACCGGAAGAAGTTTACTTCCGGGTTTTAGGACGCGTCACTGCGGCACTCTATTGGAATTGGCCTCATTCGGCTCTGCTGGTGTTGTTTGTGGTTTTCCGTACACCTGTAAGATGCTTTTTAAGTATTCTAAATGCATAATTTCAACTGGGTGTCTGTCCAATAGGGCCACATTATGGTAGGAGAGGGGACCCCATCACTTCACTAACATAGAGAGGAATTGGAGCCAGATTCAAATTGGAAATTGAATGAAAATGTTACTTATATTGCGTAGAAAGCCCTGCATGCTTTCTCATGTTCTATTGTTCTTAATAATGTATTTTCAGTTTCTGTGGGTTTTCAAACCATTAAATAAGTTCAATTGTGTCATTGTGTTTAATGTATACCATTTTCATTTGTAAAGCAGCTCTTTGAAGATGCCAGAACGGAGCACTGGAGGCAATATTGGAACTGGACTCAACCTTGATGATGATGATGATAATAATAATAATAATAATTATTATTATTATTAGTAATAAGCTTTATATTTGTATAGCACCTTTTTTAATACAACAATTGTAGGCACACTCGCTTCACAGCAGTTCAATAGACACATTAGTATACCGTGACAGGATAAAAGCAATGTAGAGGAGCTACAGCTACATTTCAACACATATATCCACTAAGATTAATACATGAAGACTTGTGACTCGGACTCGACTCGAACACTCCTTGGGTGACTCGGACTTGGACTCGGACTCGAACACAGGTAATGATGACTCGGACTCGGACTCGACTCGGACACTCCTTGGGTGACTCGGACTTGGACTCGGACTCGACTACGACTGTCCCTAGGTGACTCGGACTTGGACTCGGACACGAAGAGTGGGGACTCGAGAGTGACTTGGACTTGTGAATTGGTGACTTGACTACAACACTGCTATGAGGACACTTTGAAGCAGGACGCCAGGGTCGTAAAGTTCCCAGGTCACGGCTCTCGCCTCTGCATCCTATGCATTGCCATTCTTTCTTGATGTTTCTGAAAATGAAAACACAGTAAATGGGATTCTTTTTCAGAAAAGGGGGGGTTGTTAGACAATAGGTCAGTGTTACACTGGACAGAGTGGAAACTATTAATTTGATATTTACATTTTTATAGTCTAAAATCTATTGTAGTATTTTTTTAGGTATCATAAAACAGCACTGTTTTAGCTTTTTAGGTCAAGTTAATTGAAGATTTGAGAATGTTAATTAGGCGTCCCTAAAAATGGTGGGATGTACTACACAAATTATCTGTTAAATTCTGATTTTAGATTAATCAGATGACATGTCTTATTTTTATACAGTCCTTTAATGACAGATGTTAAAAACCTGGACACTTATTTTTATTTTATGCATATACTGCCATCAGGCATTTATTTAAATCCAGAGACAGATGCAGTCTCTGTTTGAACAAATATCACAATGAAAAATAGTGGTAGCAAATCATCTTTATGTCAAATCATGTCGGGAAGAGATGAGGAGTTTTGTTTTGAAACAAAATTTTGAACTGAGCCATGTTGGTTTTCAAAAAGCTGACTTTTCAAAATGAAACAGATCACTTTTGAGTGTACAGTAGCAATTTGCATGGAGATTTATTTGTGAACACTACAGTAGCAGGATGTATTTACCTGTCCTAGGAAATGGACAGATTATAAGTAAAAGGACTGGTTTAGAAATGAAAATAAGAAAAGGTTGTTGAAGGCTGAAGAGAAAAGAGAACAGATGGATAAAGAAGACTGAAATAGATGGACAGGGCAAGATATTAGATAAGGATAAAGGTGGTTAAAATACCACGAGTGAAGTTGGAAAAAGTATGTAGGAGACAGGCATGAAATGGTTAGACGCATTGCCTCTAGCTCTTATGTCAATCAGGAGCCCTGAGCGTAGGCTTGAGGGATTTGTATCAGATTTCTCCACACAGGTTACAGAGGCAAAAGGGGGACATCAGACCCAAGTGGCTGGGACCCAGGTTCTCTGGACCCCATCGGGTGATGCAGAGGACATCTCACGCTGTCCGCTTGGAAGGGAATGGAGACATCTGGTACCACTGGAATCAGTGCGCAGTGGGGAAACCTCCAGGAAGGATGTGTGAAAGCTGTCATCATCTTCCTCGTGCTGGGCCTGCTGTACCTGTCCAAGCAAGGGTGGCCACTCCACGGTGTGGGAAGCGTATCCAAGGACGCAGTATCAGGAGTTCCGGGTCTCGCCACGGATGGAAGTACCTGACACTACGCAGACAGTGAAACCAGGAGAGTGAGTGTTCACCAGAGCGATAAAGAGGAAGAGCAGGCACTCGCCAAAGGGGGAGGGTCCCTACCAAGCACTCCTGTCTACATCGACTGCAGTTAGAGTGGCGGAGAGACCATCCTGGATACATCTGACTGTGAAGCTGTTTAAAAGACAGAAACTCGCCTCTACTGTGGTGAAGTCTGGCTACAAAGGGAGGTGATTCCAATAAGGGCACTTGTCTCAAACCAGTGAAGAAACCAACAGAACCCAGTAGAATTTAAAGAGTGGACGTGAGCAGGGAAACAGTAACGGGTCTGAGGGATAGAAACTGACGATGTACAGAGAAAGAATTAGACCATGGGGATTACATTAAAACATGTGCCTATACAATCTACCTACCTCAGCCGTTTGGGTACTTTTGTATATGAATTTTTGATCTTTTACAATCATTTGTATTTTTCCAAGGTCTATGTTATTCCGGAGTATAAACAGGAGGGATATGTTGGAGACATACTGTTGTCTCCACTCTTTGGGAAGTTTTAATGCACTGATATCATGTGTGGCTCTGAACTGTATATGACCTTGCAGCTGCCTCTTCTTATGATAGGAGGCAGGGCATTTCAGGTTGTTGATATTTATAAGAAGACAGACCTGCTGTCTCCTAAATATCTCATTTTGACTAAAGCGTAAGGAAGTATACGTGAAGTAATGTTAAAGCTTGAAGACACTGCAATTTTGCAGATTACAGATTAATTGAATCACCACTGTGAATGTTATACCTTATTACAATGGACTACTAAGTGATGTAATTGATGTATGGAGTTATCTACATATTTTGGTATTTCTAACACGGTCGTATGAAGTTGATATGTGGAGCCATTTCTAAACGTTTAAATAGTCTGAATCCCAGAATGAATGTGAATGTCTTGAAAATAGTTGATTTATTAAATTTAAATCAAAAGGGGGATTTGTAATAGAATATTTGAATATATTCATGTTAGCTCCAAATGAATAAGCTTAAAAATGGGAATGATTTGGGTTAAACTGTGAGCTGGACTTTGACGCAATCACATGTGACTTTTGAGAGACCATGTGGTTTTTGAGGACAAAGGGCCATGGGGGAGGTGGCAGCATGTGTTGACTTGCACTGTATGCAAATGCTCTCGCCACCTGTGAGTGGGGGAATTTAAGATTGGGGGAAGGTGATAGCAGGGGATATTTGGAGGATGTCAGCAGGACATCAGAGACCCCTCCCATTGCTAGAGAGTACAAATGAAGAGACACAGCTGTGTTCAGTCTTTTTCTGCTGGCCGGCTGACGTGATCACCAGGTAAATTCGGGTTCCCATGTATATTGTATTGAATGTATTATTGTATTGAATGTATTGTATTGATTTGTGTTGCATTGTAATATTGCCATTAAAGTAGATTATTGTTTACTTGGCGGCACTGAATTACTTCCATATAAACAGCTCTAGACGGACGCGGAGAGATTTGAAACGTGGAGCGTAAATCCCTTTTAATCTCCAACAGCATGCACTATATGAATGTTTGTATCCTGCTGTTCAACAATGTCAAAGTAATTTGAGGGGTCACGAGAGTGGAAAAGTGCTATATAAATGCTGTCAATTTACCATATACACTATTTCTATCTCCTTCCTTTCCATGATTTTTGAACTGAAGCTGATACTCTAGTTTTGGGTTACAAATTGAGGCTTAAAAATACGAGATAATCCATAATCTTTAGTGTGGTTAGCTATGAATCTTCCAAAACTGTGCAACAGTACAGTAGGCTCACACAAACTGCAGAACACTGGTGCTTTGGGAACACTAAAATTATTGAATTCCCATTTAAAATCAGCAGACTAAATACGTGTGCGTGTGTGTGTGTGTGTGTGTCAGCGCCAACCCTCCCGGTTTCATTGCCCTCTCCCGGTTTCCTCCCGGGGTCATATTTCTCCCGATTTCTGACCAAATCAGATTTACTCACGACTGTTTCCACTCTGACTTTAATACAGCTACACCATTGTTTGGTTTCCATGGTAGTGCGTCTCTTTAGCAGCGCGAGCAACTCAAAGTCTGAGAGGGTGAGGAAGATGAAAACTGAACAAGAATCGACAACTCGACCCTCTGCTCACTCCTTTCCTGTAAAATACAGGTCCAGCCCACACATATGCTCCATGGTGCTACAGGCATTGCCCTTACAACTACAATAAGAATGAACTTATCGCCACTAGCACCGGAATCTCCACCTGCAGACTGTAGCGTCAACTTGGATACGAGTCCAAACAACTCACAGACACACAGGCCAGGGCGCTGACAGGGCGCCCTTTGAGCATCAGATCTGACGACGCTGATTGGCTGAAATTATGTTTCGGTGGCATAGTTTACAGATAGCAACAGTCAGCTTGTTGGCTGCTGCTGCTCTGGCTGAGGGCTCCTTTCTTACCACCCGGACGAGAGAGGGTAATGATACACGCTGCGGCCAGGCAGGAAACATGTGACTTATCAGTAACTTTAGACATCGTAAAACAATTTTAAACGAGATTTTATTGTAGATTATACATTTTACTGATACCAACTATATAATATTTACCTTGTTCATTCAAAAAAAAAAAAAAGATTTCATATATTTCTTAATTTATTTTTAATGACAATCAAACATGTGGGAAGAGGGGGGGGCGGCGCCCCTATGGGCCGGCCGCCACTGGACACCCTTAGACCCTCATATGGTAACAAAACCGATTTAAAATGGCTTTTCTTAAGGTTGCATGAGGCGAGTAAACACAGCTGACAGCCGCCATGAAACTCGAGCGATTATTCGCATCGCGTCCGATGTGAACACACCATTATTACAAGTATTATATAATTACAAAATAAAATCGCCATTCTCAGTACAGCGCCACTTTCCGAACAGGAAATGCATGCAAATACAATCTTTTATATTATTATTAATAATATATAAATAAAGACATCTTGTATTTTAGTTACACCAGCTATTGATTAATTGTGTCAACATTGGCTGTATTTAATTTTTTTATTTGTTTTGTCTGAGATAGGAATGTCTCCTATGTTTTTATTGTAATGTCCATGTGTTGTGTCTGTAGCCTGTACAATGAAAAAAAAGAAATCATACCCTCGTGGGGGCGCGCTCATGTGATTGGCTTAGAATGGTGGAGACATCTGATTGGCTATAGATAGACAAAATTACAAGTCGGGTGACTGTCAGGTGAGTCTCAAAAAACCCACACACAGCGATCCATGCACATAATGCAGTTTGTGTATGCAGGTTCAGAGGTTTTAAACGGAAAACAAATATGTGTGGAACAAAAATACACATGTAAAACATTTTTCTGTAATTGGATTTTATTTACAGTACATGTATATGAACGGAACGCATTTGTGTGTGCATTGAAAACACAAGTGTGGATCATGAAATACAAGTGTGAATCCTTCTGTGTGCATGTCGGTATTATGAGACTGTTCTGAGCTCATAGAGGAGCCTTTTCTTCCTCCTTTGCAATGAAGGAATCCTTGACCCGAAGCCCTGCCCACTGCACAGAAACCACCTGGCCTTAATGCGATGCGTCAGTGGTATCTGTACAACTGCATCAAGGACTTCTGCACTGTGTGAGGACACAAAAGATCTGGTTTGCCCAAAACCAGTTGTGGCTCGTCCGGTGAACGATGACGTGATGTGGGCAGGTAGTTTGTATGACTGCACATGACTGTGTTTAAATATGTATTAACTGTTTAAAAATATTATAAATTCTTACTGTAACTTCAATTACATAGAACATTATATAGTATGCAAGACAGATGTTGTACAGTTGTTCATTATGTCCATACAAAAAGTAGAAAGAAAACAAAAGAAAACTTTTTTTAATTGATTTTTATTGATTGTATTCCATACATGTTCATTTTAACTTGACTGTTAATACATGTGTTTTAATCCATGTGAAAAATATGAATTATCTTTAATGCCATTTTTCTCAAATATAACGTTTGATGACACTCAAACCTTGGAAGAGCATATCTTCTACGCCGATATTTGGCGTAGAAGATAATGTTGGTATTGCCATAAAGCTGGGACTTTCCTCTTTACATACATACAGCAAACTCAAAATGTGTTCCTGGATCGATGTGACTCAAAATGATGGAGCAGGTCACATATGTACCTTGTTAATATAAAAGAAAGTATAACATTTAAAAAAAATTAAGTATTTTGAATGACAATCTAGAATGTGGGAAGAGGTGGGACGGCGCCCCTATGGGCCGGCCGCCACTGACAAGGGTCATAACTGCTAAAGTTGCTCTCATCAGACAGAGTAACACAGAAGCCTATTTGCTTAAAGATCTTATTGTCACCAGGGCAGCAGTGTGGGTAGTTTGTTTACAACTTCCTTGAAAAAACAGGACAAAATCCTGCCTTTATCGATCATAAAACATTCAACAGATATCTGTCTTGTTTTTCCAGACTGGTTGGGGATGTTCCCCAGTATCACACTGAACTAAAGTCGAGTTCTGAGCTGATTATCCTCCTTGTGGATCCTAAGAGACGGTTTAAGCGAATATCAGAGGGCTGTTAAATGTGCAAAAACACATTTTATTTCAAATCTTGTGTCCAACAACAGAAATAGGCCCCAGTTCCTTTTTAACACTCTTAATCGTCTTTTAAATCCCTGTAACTGTCCCTGTGTTGTGCCATCACCTACTCTATGTGAAAAGTTCCTTTCATTTTTTTAATGATAAAGTCTTGGCCATCAGATCTTCACCTCCTCCTCTCACCTTAGACCCAGCTGTGTCTCCTGTGTGTTCACCACAGCACATAAACTGCCTCTCCTGAGAGTTTTTAATGATTCTTTCTTTAACTGCTGATTTCTGGGAATTCTGCTTTGTGCTAGTGCTTTAGAATTTGGTGTGATGCTTTTGATGCCATTGACCACCAAATGATTTGATCACGCCTTGAAACTGTGTGTTGGTATTAAAGGTAACATCCTAAAATAGTTTTCAATCATACTGTCAGGAAGGACCTTTTTCTGTGCATCTGGCCAGTATTCTTCAGCGGCAGCCCCACTAGGATATGGGGTCCACTCAAGGCTCTGATCCTAGGCCCCATTTTGTTTAGTCTGTATTTACTACCTCTGGGGTCAATTTTTAAAAAGCATAACATTTTCGTACCATTGCTTTGCAGATGATTTGCAGGTATATCTGCTATAAAAGCAAATAATGAATCTAGGAATGCCTTGCTTAGCTGTCTGAAAGACATTAAATCATGGATGGAAATCAACTTCTTGACTCTCAACGAAAACAAGACAGATATTTTAATATTTGGACAGTCCGAACTCCTGGATGGCTTTAATAGTGTACTCGGCCCCCTAGCCTCCTACAGCCGCCGCTCTGTCAGAATCTTGGACTCATCTTTGACAACTGTTTTAAATTTAACAAACAGATAAGCTCAGTTTTTAAGACAAACTTCTTCCAGCTGTGGCTTCTGGGGAAGGTAAAGGCCTATCTTCCTGGAATTTGAACAGCTAATCCACCTATTTATAACGTCTCCTTTAGACTATTGTAACTCCCTGTATATTGGTTTTGATAAGCAGTGTTGGCCGTAACGCGTTACAAAAGTAACGGAGTTACAGTAATATATTACTTTTTGCTGTAACGAAGTAATGTAACGCATTACTAATGAAATGTGGGTCATATATTACCCGTTACAATGCTCAGTAACCCAGTTACAACACATTTTAACCCGAAATTAAATGGTGTTTTGTTTTTTAAGAATATACTAACAAGTCGTGTCATTCCGACACCAGACAAATTGTGTAGATAAGTAAACCTGCTGTGTTTCAGGCTTCACGTCAGAATCTTCGGGGCAGTTGAATGTTATGCACCCTCTATTCAAAAAAGAGAACGGAGCGAAAAATACTACCGACAAGTTGTGTCAGGTGCGCGTGACCTGCTCCACTGCGCGTGCATCATTTCCAAAGTGCTTCCAATCCACAGCAGTGATACACATCTGTGGATAATCATTTATACGAAAATGGTTAAAGCAACCATCACTAAACGCCAGCAACATTGCATCTACTGCAGACAGTAGCAACAGGTCAGATGGGGACATCACGTTACCCTCCGTTGTGGACACTAGCTTACTCCCGCCTGACTCGCAGCCCTCAACCCCGGAGCAGCAGTCTTCGTCGCCCGAAACTACGCAGCCCCTCTGCGGCCCGCAGGTGCCAGGATACCACGGCAAAACAGAGCCTGCCCAGGTATATCTAAACAAGTACCTGCCTGTACAGTGGGGTTAGGTGGTCATTTTGCAGCTCGTGGTACACAAATAGACAAGGGCTAGAATATTCATGTGAAAATAGAGCCATATTCTGCCATGCCTGTAGAAATGTTATGTCAAAAATAATGCATACAATAGCACAGATGCCTTCACCACGAATGGCCTATCAACAAGCTAATGTTGCAGCCAGCTGAAATGTTTTCCAGGTCACAAAGTCAACCTCACATGATGATGTGATTTCATGATGATGAATGATGACCAGTTTTCAAGCACAGTAAATATTCTCTTCCCAAGTATATGATGAGACCAAAGTGATGATTTAGTAGGCTACATGGTTTTAATACTTTTGTTTTTCAATGTTTGCCATTTCAAACCATGAGCTGGTTTGAATAATATTTGCCTTGATTTACAATGTGTTCTCATTTGTGTTATCAGTACAGTTTTGAAGCTTTTGTGCTTTTCTTTGCCATAGTCCACTTTGGACTATATGAAATATTTCATGATTGCACTTTTAACTCACTTGAAATGTTCTCACTTACTTGGTTTCAAAACATAACAAATGCCATAATCTGTTCATTGGGGACCATCAATGCTATTTTTCAATGCTGTTGCTGGCCACTGCTGTTCATGTAAACCTACTACTGCTGCACCCCCTGTAATCTCAGAGGCACCCTGAGTCATTTTGTTCTGGAACCGGGCCTGTACACGGCCATATACTAAACAAAATGCAGAGCCCCTTCCGTGTCCTGTTATTGTTTACTTCCTCTCTGCCTTCTTCTGGTGATTTATCTGACGTCCAGCGCTCCGTCTTTTAACCTCTTTTCCTTTCTCTTTCTTGATCCTCCTTAGCAACCTTCATTATAGTCCTTGACAGCGGTCTGTACTGTATTAACAACGTGTCACATGTTAAGAATTTACAATCAGAATCGAGTATTCAACTAAGCCGTGTAATACAAGTTGTTAGTAGCCTTAAGGGCCTACACAGTTGTTATGCTATACCACATCGCCGTTCATTGGATGTATAATGAGCTGCACTAAACTACATTTTAGCATTTAAAATACCTATAGCCATTCTTTGCGGTTATTTTGGTGAAAGTAACTAAAAAGTAACTAAAGTAGTGTAACTCATTACATTTCAGAGACAGTACTATTGTAATGTAACTTATTACTTTCAAAAGAGAGTAATATGTAATATATTACATTTTGGAAGTAACTTGCCCAACACTGTTAAGTGTGTGATCTGTCGCCTGCAGCTGGTCCAAAATGTGGATGCACGCCTTCTTACCGCGAAGAGACGATATGACATCGCTCCTGTTTTGAGTGGCCAAAACAGGAGTGATGTCATATGTCTCTTCCCGGTAAGAAGGCGTGCAGCCACATTTTGGACCAGCTGAGCCAAAACAAGAGTGATGATATGGAGCTAATTTCCTGTCATAACTCCACAAACAAACTAAACAGGTTTTACAAATGCCTCATGATTCACTAACAAACACAATGTGGTTTGCAAATACAAAACAACATCTCCAAACTAATGAGAGACAAATTAATTCAGCAACAGTTTTTCTTCTCAGTATTACTGCCAAAAGTCACGTGACACACTCACGTGACTTTTGGCAGTAATATTCCGCAGGGGCCGGCATATGCATATATATATATATATATATATATATATATATATATATATATGGGCACATGCTCCACGGCAGCAGGGGGCACTACTGAGTCCATTTGGGAAGGCGGGAGGTTGAGCAGAGCATGGAACAGCCCTTGCCAGCCTGATGACCGCGGTGTTTCTAGCGATCCAGCGACCTGGGTCAGTGTTTGAACAAGGTGAATTTAGCGATCACAACGAAAGCAGCTAATACACATATTGAGTACAGAAAATTAATGTTATTAGGGCTGTAAATAAATAAGCCTTTGTCTAAAATGGACAACATTGCAGCGATTCTGCACTCTTCATTTTCTTTCCTGCTATATTCAATGAGTGATACAAATATTTTTTACCACAAGTCTGCTAAGTTTGATGAGGGAAAAAAATATTTGTTGCAATTAGTTCTTCCTGAGATTGACACTGTTGGACTCAGTACTAGTCCCACAGGTAGGCCTAGCCTACTATGAAGTACTTTTACTGTGTACTTTTTGAGTAATCCTCTGTCAATGTCCCCTCCTGAGTACAATAATGCATGTTTCTCTACTATTTTGAATAAGCGTTAAAACACCTTTATACTTTAAGAGGATGGTAGATATAATATCAGCAATACTTCCAGTCAGTTTGGCGTACATGATTAAGAATGGAGTTCCCCAGAATGTTTTTAGCTTCCTACCAGGAAATGATTCCTCTGACACGTCACAAGATCAGGCAGGTTAGATAAATAGCCGCAGGCTGTTCACACACAGACACAGCAAACCTCAGCAGACCTACACACACGTTACCAACAGCAGGATCACACAGCCTTATCAATCCTGAAAGTAAGTCTTATTAGAAAGAAACTGTTAGATGCATTTTTGTATAATGTAATGATAATATTTGATTGCATTTCTGACTGGTTTCTTTCTTCCTGTGCAGCAGGTGATCTATTGAATGCCTTCACTCTGCTCCCAGTCTGCACTCCACCGCACTACACACCCTCAGACACCATGGTCGTACATGAGGAGAAGGAGTGTGTGGTATGCTTCAACAAGTACTCTCGCAGCGACCGGGTCCCTCGGGTGCTGCACTGCGGACACACCTTCTGTGCACCCTGCCTGGAGCAGCTGTACCAGCTGAAGGGGTTCCTCTACTACGTCTCCTGCCCCCTGTGCCGCTGGATCACCTGCACCAGGGCCAGCCTGACCCTGCCCGGGGCCTTGTGGGTCAACACGGAGATCTGGGACAAGATAGTGGAGGAGAGGGTGATACCATCAGCCCCGATGGAGGATTTAAGCTACACTGAGACACAACTCATCCAGTCATCACTGTAAGGGGACTCAGTTTTTATTCACATAGATTACGCTTGTGTAATTTCATGTAGGCCTGTGTGATATGAAGAGAATCAACCTGATATCTAAACATACCTCTCTGTCACTCTCTTTAGGCCTGTTTCAAAACAGTCTGGTGGCAAGACCTTACTCCAGAGGACGTTTGGACGTAGACGCAGGACCGTCATGCAGACTGCGTGGGGCCTCATCTTGCGGAGGGAGCTTCAACTGAGCCTCAACTGAGCCGCACCTATGCACTTATGCGGCGCAATTAGTGTGGTGCGGCATGTTTTCCCCGCTGTGAGGCTGCACTAGCAAACTAGTAAACCCCCCCGACGCTCGCAAAACAGAGGGCCTCATCATACAACTTTGCGTGTGGCCTCAAGTTGGCCAGGGACGGCCCTGTGTATACAGCATCTCCGTTCCTCTTTACGTTCTAGCTGAAGGGCCCATGGATGTATGGAAAGGAACCTGATGAATGTTGCAGGACTACGGCTGTTACTGGTGACATCAGAGGCCGGCCTGAGGAGCGAAGGACCTGATGAAGTATTTATAATTCGATTCTAAACTCAAACCAAACATTTAATTCGTTTTATTTGGTTGGCATTTGATTATGGTCAAGAAAATGTGTTTCATCATATTCTTGAAAATGTACGAACCATAAACCCAACTTTACTTTTGTTATGCCCTTCATACAATCCTACCTGCTACATTTAAATATTGCACAAAAGCTGAAGCTGTGAAAACTGAAACCTAATTTTATCAATTTACATGTTATTTATTTTATTTGTATTTTATTTGGTTTGTTTTTTATGTCGATCTGATTATTTTGTATGTTCTTTGCACTACATCACATTTACATTGCTTTGTTAAAATGTTAAATCTGTGTAGTTTAGGTTTATTTGCACAATATAGAAACAAACAATATTATTATTTAAGCTATTTTAAAAGTGTTGATCCGTCATATTTTTTATTGTTCAAAATGTTTCTGTTTGAGAGATGAATAATGTTATAGTAGCTGAAGATTGTTTTTATTGTTATTTTATTTATTATGTTAATACTTTCTTCCACCTTTAAAGAGTTTAATATTTTAATGCCTGGACACTTGCTTGTTGCTGCTGCAACAAACATTTTCCCAATTTGGTGTCAATAAAGTACTCTCTTAAAAGTATCTCTTGATTCTCGTCCAGTGTTGATTTCTCTCGGCTGGAGATTTTTCTCTTTATTGGGTCTGGCTGTTTCAGACGGAAATCATAAATAGAAACGTTTTATACATTTTCCAAAAGTTATACATTAATGTTCGGCAGCCTCTGCTGTTAGTACTGTAAGTCATTTTCAAAGATAGTGCCGCTGTGCAAAGAAGGTTGTTTGAATTCTTTAACTTTATCTAAAGTGTAGTTATTATAATAAAACTTTAAAATTGTCCCTCAACTGTTTCACCAATAGCAAAAAGTTATTTTTAGTCTTTTTGATGGTTGACTTTAAACACTTAATATTTCACATTCTGAATTTTAAACAATATATGTGGAAAGTAACAAGAAACAACAATAGTTACACACTTTCAAAAGTCATACATTAACTAATGCCATGGATAGTTTAAGGTTAATGTTGGCATCGGGGGAGGAGCAATAAAACCAACCATTGTGAATATGTGGTTATTTTTATTGAAAACAGTGACAGTGGATTATTTGAGCTGAAACCTTTTTTCCCTGAATTAGTTCTACCAAACAGCCTCTTAACTACACTTTGTTAAGATGAAATACAGTTAAATATTCAGACATTACAACACAAAACTGATGCAAACACAACAGGGAACGATTTTCTAAAAGCTTTCATAACCCACAGAAACCATCCCGAGGTTCACCTTGAACTAAACATGGTGTCAGGAAAAGGCACAAATCAGCTGTTTCCAGACGAGACCTGTGCCTGCTGTACACACTGTAGTAACTCATGTGAAGAGTTGTTATTCAAAATGTTATATTCAGATCCGAATGAAATCAAAGGGGACATTTATGCACATATTCTGGGGTTAATACATCATGTACATTGAATGGACAGATCCACCTTTGACTTATTATAAAGGGTCATAACTGTTAAAGTGGCTCTCATCATACAGAGTAACACAGAAGCCTATTTGCTAAGAGATCTTATTTTCACCAGGACAGCAGTGTGGGTAGTTTGTTACAACTTTCAAGTGAACATATCCAAAGTGTCATGGGAGAAAACAGGACAAAATGCTGCCTTTATCGATCATAAAACATTTCAAACTGGCCATAAATCAGTTTTAGTAAATGAGCAGGTCCTACACAATCAGGATTCACAGATACAGAATATTTTTCGGTCCACATAAAACTGGATTTTTTTTAATATTTCAAGGAGAGTAAAGTAGGGAAGAAGGTTAATATTTTCATAATCAATTTAAAACAAAAGCTTTTCACGTCGTTCCTGTGGATGGTTAATCCCCCTCTGTACTTCAGTTATACATTCAGCACTCAGTTGATGCAGTTAAAAAAAAGAAGTTTATATTGCATAAGGAGATGATTAATCTTGCCTAAACACTGTCACTACAATAACAGACCATCACATGTGCACTTAAATTAACATGTATCCATCACAGTTTGCACCACATCTTTTCTCTTATTCCATATCTTCTCTGACCTTCTTCTTCTCCTCCTTTCTCACACCCCGACAAAACATAATTTAGAACATACTAAAAGACATATTTGTGAGTAATCAGACATAGGGTTAAGGTACAGTCATTAATACGTTCGCTAAAAAACATAGGGTCTCATTGGATTAGTGTGAAAACGTTAAAACATGGGTCATGAGAAATGAATAATTGCAACTCTTTGTCTGCTAGCCCTTCACTAGCCGTGTGAGTCAGGAGTCTAAAAGCTCTAAAAGTTCATTATGTACATACAAAAGGTGGAAAGAAAACAAAAAGAAAACTTTTTTTAATTGATTTGTATTGATTGTATTCCATACATGTTCATTTTAACTTGACTGTTAATACATGTGTTTTAATCCATGTGAAAAATATGAATTATCTTTAATGCCATTTTTCTCAAATATAACGTTTGATGACACTCAAACTTTGGAAGAGCATATCTTCTACGCCGATATTTGGCGTAGAAGATAATGTTGGTATTGCCATAAAGCTGGGACTTTCCTCTTTACATACATACAGCAAACTCAAAATGTGTTCCTGGGTCGATGTGACTCAAAATGATGGAGCAGGTCACATATGTACCTTGTTAATATAAAAGAAAGTATAACATTTAAAAAAAAAAATAAGTATTTTGAATGACAATCTAGAATGTGGGAAGAGGTGAGACGGCGCCCCTATGGGCCGGCCGCCACTGACAAGGGTCATAACTGCTAAAGTTGCTCTCATCAGACAGAGTAACACAGAAGCCTATTTGCTTAAAGATCTTATTGTCACCAGGGCAGCAGTGTGGGTAGTTTGTTACAACTTCCTTGAACATATCCAAAGTGGCATGGGGAAAAAACAGGACAAAATCCTGCCTTTATCGATCATAAAACATTCAACAAATATCTGTCTTGTTTTTCCAGACTGGTTGGGATGTTCCCCAAGTACATCACACTGAAACTAAAGTCGAGTTCTGAGCTGATTATCCTCCTTGGATCCTAAGAGACGGTTTAAGCGAATATCAGAGGGCTGTTAAATGTGCAAAAACACATTTTATTTCAAATCTTGTGTCCAACAACAGAAATAGGCCCCAGTTCCTTTTTACCACTCTTAATCGTCTTTTAAATCCCTGTAACTGTCCCTGTGTTGTGCCATCACCTACTCTATGTGAAAAGTTCCTTTCATTTTTTAATGATAAAGTCTTGGCCATCAGATCTTCACCTCCTCCTCTCACCTTAGACCCAGCTGTGTCTCCTGTGTGCTCAGTCAGGAGATAAGTCTTCGAGCAGTTTGACCTGGTTTCACTGACCGAGTTATCTGATGTGGTTAAAAAATTGAAACCTTCACAATACCCTTTAGACAGTATTCCTCCCACTACTGAAAGACGTTTTAATACTATTGTCATACATTTTAACTTTGATAAATATCTCTCTCACCTCAGGCTGTTTCCAACCTTTTTTAAACACGCTGTAGTGCAGCCTCTTATCAAAAAACAGAACCTTGATCATTCTGTTCTCTCCAACTTTAGACCTATTTCTAAGCTTCCTTCCTGTCTAAAGTCCTAGAGAAAGTGGTTTTAGCGCAACTGCAGTCACCTTGATTTTAAACTGCATATCAGAAAGTTTCAGTCTGGTTTTAAATCACGCCACAGCACATAAACTGCTCTCCTGAGTTTTATGATCTTCTTAACTTCTAACTGCTGATTCTGGGAATTCTGCTGTGCTAGTGCTTTTAGATTTGTGTGCTGCTTTTGACCATTGACCACCAAATTATTTGATCACGCCTTGAACTGTGTGTTGGTATTAAAGGTAACGTCCTAAAATGTTTCAATCATATCTGTCAGGAAGGACCTTTCTGTGCATCTTGGCCAGTATTCTTCAGCTGCAGCCCCACTAGCATATGGGGTCCCTCAAGGCTCTATCCTAGGCCCCATTTTGTTCAGTCTGTATTTACTACCTCTGGGGTCAATTTTTAAAAAGCATAACATTTCGTACCATTGCTTTGCAGATGATTGCAGGTATATCTGCCTATAAAAGCAAATAAGAATCTAGGAATGCCTTGCTTAGCTGTCTGAAAGACATAAATCATGGATGGAAATCAACTTCTTGACTCTCAACAAAACAAGACAGATTTTTTATATTTGGACAGTCCGAACTCCTGGATGGCTTTAATAGTGTACTCGGCCCCCTAGCCTCCTACAGCCGCCGCTCTGTCAGAAATCTTGGACTCATCTTTGACAACTGTTTTAAATTTGACAAACAGATAAGCTCAGTTTTTAAGACAAACTTCTTCCAGCTGTGGCTTCTGGGGAAGGTAAAGGCCTATCTTCCTGGAATTTGAACAGCTAATCCACCTATTTATAACGTCTCCTTTAGACTATTGTAACTCCCTGTATATTGGTTTTGATAAGCAGTGTTGGCCGTAACGCGTTACAAAAGTAACGGAGTTACAGTAATATATTACTTTTTGCTGTAACGAAGTAATGTAACGCATTACTAATGAATGTGGGTCATATATTACCCGTTACAATGCTCAGTAACCCAGTTACAACACATTTTAACCCGAAATTAAATGGTGTTTTGTTTTTTAAGAATGTACTAACATAGCGAGACATTCCGACACCAGACAAATTGTGTAGATAAGTAAACCTGCTGTGTTTCAGGCTTCACATCAGAATCTTCGGGGCAGTTGAATGTTATGCACCCTCTATTCAAAAAAGAGAACGGAGCGAAAAATACTAACGACAAGTTGTGTCAGGTGCGCGTGACCTGCTCCACTGCGCGTGCATCATTTCCAAAGTGCTTCCAATCCACAGCAGTGATACACATCTGTGGATAATCATTTATACGAAAATGGTTAAAGCAACCATCACTAAACGCCAGCAACACTGCATCTACTGCAGACAGTAGCAACAGGTCAGATGGGGACATCACGTTACCCTCCGTTGTGGACACTAGCTTACTCCCGCCTGACTAGCAGGAGTTTCTCGTCTCTGTTTTTGTGCTTAGTGCGTACGCATGGGTTAGAGTTTGCGTGGAGGACCGCACATTTTCCCGTCAAGTTAGTATTTTATAAATCGCAAACATTGCGTAGAAACTGGCGTACACCATCTTTTGAGCGTATATCCCTTTATAAATAACAGGGCCGGCCCTGACCAATTTGCTGCCCCAGGCAAGATTTTAGCTGGAGCCCCCCCCCCCCCAAATGCAGACACTCACTATGACTCGTGCATGCACGGTTGTGGCATGACCACCAAAACAGAAAGATATGGACACAAGATGTGTGCAACTGTATTTAGCAGAGGTGTGGACTCGAGTCACATGACTTGGACTCGAGTCAGACTCGAGTCACCAATTTGATGACTTGAGACTCGACTTGACAAAATCACAAAACACTTGCGATTAGACTTGGACTTGAACACCAATGACTCGGGACTTGACTTGGACTTGAGTCTTCTGACTTGAGGTGACTTGATAATTTAATTCAGAGGTCTCCAACACCCGATCGCGAGCTGCCCAGGACGGACAGACGTGCAATAGATGCCGTGTGTAAATTGAAAAGATAATACATTTGCAACATAGGTAGTCCAAATGTTTGGAAATGCATGTGTGTGTAATAGGAAGATGGATCCACGAGGATATCCATCCAGGACCTATGATCCAGGACCACAGCCACGACTCAGGATCCAGGGCTCGCGATGCAGGACACAGGGCCACAGGATCATCCATAACTCTGGATCCCAGCGTATATAGACACCAAAAAGAAAGAAATTTGGGGAAGCTGGGTTAATGAATTAGCATGAAAATATACTTAAAGTACCACCTGCAGAGGGATCTAGATGCAGGTGTTCTCTTCCCCATAGAGACCGCCTCGCTGCACATTATCCCTTGCATAAAGATGGATTGTGGGTCCCTTATAACATGTTGTACACAGTGGAAATAAACATTCTGGTTATCTCAACATCAGGGATCTTATACATTAAACTCCTTCTGAATCAAACCGTCACGGTAGCCTTACCTTATTGATCCCTCTTAAATTAGAAAAAAACACGTTACTTTACCAGCAGAGAGAATATTGATTATTAAATTATTAATGTGACTAATAAAGAGCGGTTTGATTATTAAGTATTATTCTGTTGATCAATGTCGTTACATTTGGTGAAAAGCACATAATGACTTGTTTAAGACTTGTTTTGTCAAAGTTTAGGACTTGGACTTGACTTGAACTTGCCCATCCTGACTTGAGACTTGACTTGGACTTGAGAGCAAAGACTTGAGACTTGACTTGGACTTGAGCGCAAAGACTTGAGACTTGACTCGGACTTGCAAAACAATGACTTGGTCCCACCTCTGGTATTTAGTGTCCTATCCATGTGAACTGATTTAAGTGGGGGGTGGACCTAACATCCTTTAGGGAGGTCCGGGGGCATGCACCACCGGGAAGATTTTTTTTTTTTAATATTGAAGTTAAAAGCATCAATCTGGTGCACTTTGAGAGCAACATTAGGATATTTATGGATACATCTCTCAACATCCATATGAAACAGAACTGTAAGCAGATTTTTTTCTTTTTATGGATATTTTACAAATCACTCCCCTTTTTTTTTTTACTGTCATATAGTTTTTATACCTGTTTTTCATCTATTCTCTTATTTTTTATAACTATAATAATCATAAAGGTGTGCTTTACCTCACTGAGCTGAGGTTATCAGAGCCTCTCAGTCTTTCAGGAGAGAGCTCTCTAAAGCTCTCCCCCCTGTGGCCGCTTACACAGTAAATTCCAATGTAATAAAAGCTGTATACGTTTTTTGGGAGTTGATTTATTTTAAATTAACACAAATACAAAATTAAAACCTATAATTGCACAAAAACCATTATTTAAAAAAAAGAACAATTTCACATAAACCTCTGGTTTTACTGGGAATGGGGCAGTTCAACTTACTTGATTTGGGGGGGGGGGTGCGCCATAGTTTATGGTCGCTGTACACAATTATGGTGTAGTTCTGTTAGTATAAGATAATAAGATGTACTTTGTTGATCCAAATGGGAAATTGTGTTTTTTTTCTAACTTCAATTTTTGGCCCTCTATGGGTTGATGCGCCCTTAGCATTCGCCTATACTGCCTATGCCGGGGCCGGCCCTTTCAGCTAAAAAGCACTCAAATACCGCATTTAAAATCTGAAGAACTCAGTGTGCATCTAGACCGGGTGACGACACTACCTATTGACGCAGCAACCACTGTAAGTTATATTCTTGTTTAATTAGATTCTCTGTTTCATTTATTCTACTCTGTATAATTGTTCTGTAGTTATTGTAGCTAAAACGGCGCATTTGAGAGATTTTAAATCTCAGATCTGCTCAAGTGAACCTGTTACACAGGTCTCAGTGGGGCACTCAACCCTGCATTACAATATAGGCAGGGACACTCTGCTGTCGCCCATCAGCTGTAGAGAGTTAACTAATTAGAGGGGCGTGGCCCCACAGCTGTGAGAACTCAGCAATCAGGCGTCCATTTTAGGTAGCTCTTTCCTGGAGCGTCAGCTTCAGCGTCCTGCAGGAGTCTCTAAGACTGACAAAGACATTGGAGTCCTGCGGGAGTCACGAGGGTGGTAAAGAGGAGGCAAATCCTCCTCTGATTGAGCTAATTACCGCTGGTGTTTTATTTTTTTCTTTAGTTTTCTAGCCCTCATGTTATAATCATGTGTATTTTCTCCATTCCTGTTCATGTGTCTTCTCGCAATTATCACTGGCCCCGTGTATTCCTAATCGCTATAAGCGGCCTGCTCTCGTCTATCCCACATGGTCCACTGAGATCCAACATCCATGTTTCAGGCGGCCTGTGGAACTGCCAGTCAGCTGTTCCTAAGGCCGACTTCATATCTGGCTACGCTTCCCTGCAGTCCCTGGATTTCCTTGCTCTCACTGAGACCTGGATTACTCCATCCAACACATCCACCCCAGCAGTCTCTCCACAGCATATTCCTTCTCCCATACACCCAGACCCACTGGCAGAGGAGGTGGCACTGGTCTCCTGCTCTCTCCCAAATGGAGCTTTTCCCTCTTCAAGCTACCTAACTTTACTCCTTCCACCTTGAATTCCATGCCGTCACAGTAACCCATCCTATACAATTAACCATTGTTGTTCTCTACCGTCCACCAGGCGCCTTGGGGGACTTCTTGGAGGAATTAGATCATCTCCTCTCACACATCCCTGAAACTGGCCCTCCCGCTGTACTTCTCGGAGACTTCAACCTCCAGACAGGGAAGATAGACGAACTAACATCTCTGTTAACCGCCTTTGCTTTCTCACTGTCTACATCCCCACCAACTCATAAAGCTGGCAATGTCCTTGATCTCATATTCTCAAGGAACTGCACTTCTTCTAACCTCTCTGTAAACCCGCTCCACACATCCGATCACTTTTTCATTTCATTCTCTCTACCCCTTTCCAAACATAACAAACTAATCTCTTCTCATCCTGCACCTGCCGCCGTAACCTTCGTTCCCTCTCCCCCTCTACCTTTGCCTCATCGGTGCTCTCAGTCCTCCTGCCTCCAAACTCTGAGGCAGAAACTCTCCTCTCTACTCTCTCATCCTCTCTGGACTCTCTCTGTCCTCTCACATCTCGGCAGGCTCGTCAGTCCCCTCCTGCTCCCTGGCTAAATGACACACTGCGTGCTAATAGAACCATCCTTAGGGCAGCAGAGCGGAAACGGTGGAAATCCAAACACCATGACGACCTCCTAACCTATCAGGCTCTCCTCTCCTCTTTCTCTGCTTCCATCTCTCAGGCAAAAAGCACTTTCTTTCAAGATAAGATCCAATCTTCCTATTCCAATCCAAAAAACTATTTCCATCTTCTCCACCCTCTTGGACCCTCCCAAAGCCCCTTCCCCCTCTTCCCTTCTGTCAAGCGACTTTGTTAACCACTTTGAAAAAAAGGTTGATGATATTCGCTCTTCTTTTTCTGACTCACATTTACTCACCGCTGGGTCACCAGACCCTCCTTTCACCCACACACTAATCTCCTTTTCCCCTCTCTCTCTAAGTGAGGTTCTTACCCTCATTACCTCTGCCCGCCCTACCACCTGTCCTCTGGACCCTATCCCTCAAACCTCCTTCAGACTATGCTCCTGATATTCTACCGTTTCTCACCTATCTCATCAACACTTCTCTAACTTCTGGTCACTGTCCAAACAGTCTCAAGGAGGCAAGAGTAAACCCTCTCCTAAAGAAACCCACTCTCAACCCGTCTGATGTTATAAACTACAGGCCTGTCTCTCTCCTCCCGTTCCTGTCTAAAACACTTGAACGTGCTGTCTTTAAACAACTCTCCTGTTATCTCCATCAGAACAACCTTCCGGATCCGCATCAGTCTGGTTTCAAGGCAGGTCACTCCACAGAAACTGCTCTCATTGCTGTCACTGAGGAACTGCACACTGCTAAAGCAGCTCCCTCTCCTCTGTCATCATCCTGTTGGACCTGTCAGCTGCATTCGACACGGTGAACCATCAGATCCTCCTTCACACTCTCCAAGAACTTGGAGTTTCAGCTCTGCACTTTCCCTCCTCACCTCATACCTCAAAGACCGTACCTACAGGGTAACTTGGAGAGGGTCCGAGTCCGACCCTTGTCAATTAACTACAGGGGTCCCTCAGGGCTCTGTTCTTGGTCCCCTCCTCTTCTCCTGTACACAAACTCGCTCGGATCAGTCATTTGCCAGCATGGTTTTTCATACCACTGCTACGCTGACGACACCCAATTAATTCTGTCCTTTCCCGCTCAGAGACCCAGGTCGTCGCATGCATCTCTGCTTGTCTTTGCTGCAGATACACGTTTTACAACATCAGGAGGATACGTCCCCAGCTGACCCAGAAAGCCACGCAGGTTCTGGTCCAGGCTCTCGTCACCTCACGCCTAGACTACTGCAACTCCCTCCTGGCTGGTCTACCTGCATGTGCCATCCGACCTCTGCAGCTCATCCAGAATGCAGCGGCTCGTCTGGTCTTCAACCTTCCTAAATTTTCCCACACCACTCCGCTCCTCCGCTCACTTCACTGGCTTCCTGTAACTGCTAGAATCCACTTCAAGACACTGGTACTTGCATACCATGCTGCGAATGGATCTGGCCCTTCCTACATCCAGGACATGGTTAAACTGTACACCCCAGCGCGTGCACTACGCTCTGCATCAGCCAAACGACTCGCTGCACTCTCGCTGCGAGGGGACCCAGTTCCCATCAGCAAAAACACGTGGGTTTGCTATCCTGGCTCCAAAATGGTGGAATGAGCTCCCCATTGACATCAGGACAGCAGAAAGCCTGCACATCTTCCGGCGCAGACTGAAAACTCATCTCTTTCGACTCCACTTCGAGCGATAGAATTACTAACAAATAACTGAACAGAGCACTTATATACTAATAAAGGACTGGCTTATCTATAGCCAGTTGAGTAGCACTTGAAATGTTTGGCTCTATGAAACCTGATGTACTTATATGATTCTGTTTTCTTCAAGGTTGTATCTTCCTGGTCGAATGTACTTATTGTAAGTCGCTTTGGATAAAAGCGTCAACTAAATGTAATGTAATGTAATCCGTCTCATTTTTCTTTTCATTCACAACTGATCGTCGCACTGACTTGCTCCTCTGCTGCCCACAAGGCACAACAGGTACTTTTACATTACTGTAGCATGTAGCTCCAAACCACAAAAGTATTTCCTTCAGAAAATGCACTTGCACTACACTAAAGCTCTAAACATGGCGCATGAACCTGTCACCGCAACACAAATATAAACTATATACATAAAATCAGGAATATAGTACAATACGAATGCTCTAATAACAGTGAGCAGAGATTTCTGTGTGGGCATAATGTACAGGGTAATAGTCAAATGACTGCCACAAGGCCTTTCCATGACACTGAATAGGAACAGACCACAGCTCTGATTTAGTAGATCTTGCTGACCAACAATTTCTGAATAGGTTTAACAAAAAGAATCTTTACAATTAGACTGTTTCTCAGAATAAAGAAAAATATGTGCCTCATGTAAAAATAATCTGCAATCCAGACTGACTCTTTTCACTTGTTTAATGTTACACCAGCAAACCCTTGTACCCAGATGCTAAATTACTACTAAGCTACATTTGAAACATTCAGCACTTTTCTATAACTTAGAGGCTGCACTGTCTGCTGTTCAGCAACATTTAAGGAGACTGGCTTTAAAGGGGAAATGTACTGTCAAAGTGTATGAATAATGCATTGTTTCCTTGTTAATAAAGTGAACCATTATGTTGCATATATAACAAACACAAAAAGGACTTTCATACACAGTAAATGTACATCTGTGTCTTGTGGCAAAAGGCACGGTAACAGGTGAACAGTGACCTGGTTCAATAAGATGTCATATCTCAGTTGCCAAACACAAGCAATGCCAGATGCACAAACTGAGTGATAAGAATAATAATGGAAATCATTCCATTTGTGATCAAAACCGTAGTTGGTGTGGACAGTCTTCATTCCCATCATTGTTGGGCTCTCCTGAACTCTAAGAGACAAAGATAATGAACCCTAAATTGCTCCTGATTGCATGGCGATCAGTGTGAGTGTGAATCTTGTTGTCCCTTAGCAGGTGCATTGTAATAGAATATTTGAATATATTCATGTTAGCTCCAAATGAATAAGCTTAAAAATGGGAATGATTTGGGTTAAACTGTGAGCTGGACTTTGACGCAATCACATGTGACTTTTGAGAGACCATGTGGTTTTTGAGGACAAAGGGCCATGGGGGAGGTGGCAGCATGTGTTGACTTGCACTGTATGCAAATGCTCTCGCCACCTGTGAGTGGGGGAATTTAAGATTGGGGGAAGGTGATAGCAGGGGATATTTGGAGGATGTCAGCAGGACATCAGAGACCCCTCCCATTGCTAGAGAGTACAAATGAAGAGACACAGCTGTGTTCAGTCTTTTTCTGCTGGCCGGCTGACGTGATCACCAGGTAAATTCGGGTTCCCATGTATATTGTATTGAATGTATTATTGTATTGAATGTATTGTATTGATTTGTGTTGCATTGTAATATTGCCATTAAAGTAGATTATTGTTTACTTGGCGGCACTGAATTACTTCCATAAAAACAGCTCTAGACGGACGCGGAGAGATTTGAAACGTGGAGCGTAAATCCCTTTTAATCTCCAACAAATGGTGTCCCGACGTGCAAGATAACGAGCTGAGGAGGAATTCAGACGACCGGATTGGGTCGGGAATAAGCGCTTTTAAACACCTCAGACAATCAGCAGGGCCCTGCACAACTATACAGAGAAGGTACAGACGCCTGTTATGAAAATCGATTGTCTGTGATTGAATACACTAACATTTTAGGATTGTCTGAAGGCGTTTCACAGTGTTTTTAAAGTTTAAATGGAATATACAATGCATATTTATTATATAAGAAACATAGTCGTTGATCGTAGGTAGACCAAAGTCCTGCGTAGCGTACATAGAGCAGTTTAGCGCGGATCTGCAGGTATTTTAGTCCTCAGTGGCGTAGAGCCGGTGCAGGCTGTGGGTTGCGAGGTTTGAGTCCCGCACGACAGCACCTGGAAACCCGATTTCAGATCGGGTCGCCGTCTAAAACTGGGAGTTTTTACAGGACAGAACGAAGCTGAAAGCTAAAAGCCGGAGGTCTGTTTTATGTTAATTACTCAATATCGGCGGATCTCAAAAAAGCACTCGGATGAGTGAGGCTCATTTGTGGTCTGCTGCTGATCTAGTGGCTGAAAGGGGGTAGTACACCTTTGACATTTTTATATGAATTTAGCTTCAAGCGCTGAGTTTAAACATTACATTGCTGACCGGTATTGAAGACGGGAAGCGCGTTAATAGTAACTACGACAATAGCCCAGTATATTAATACATGTAAGCACATATTAATTGAGTCATATAAATAAAAGCGAAGTGAATATGGAACGACAGAATGCTAAAAACGATTCTGAAATTCCAGGGAGTTACCGGGAGCAATGGGAACAGATTAATAATAATAATAATAATAAATAATATTTTTATAGCGCCTTTCAGGAAACCCAAGGTCGCTTTACAAATCGGGTGGGGGGGGGGGAGTAGGGGAAAAGAGGCAGACAGGTTAAGGGGGGTGGGGGGGGGGATGTAGCGGAAAAATAAACCTATTAAACTATCTAAACAGTGGGGAAAGCCTTAGTAAAAAGGTGCGTTTTGAGGGCTTTTTTGAATTTGTCCAGGGTTGGGGCACTGCGGATTTGGGGGGGAGAGAGTTCCAGAGGGTGGGGGATGCCACACTGAAGGCTCTGTCACCGAAAGTCCGCAACCTGGTGCGGGGGGTGGAGAGGAGATCTGTCCAGATGATCTTAGGTTCCGGGATGGAGTGTGGTAGCGGAGAAGGTCAGACAGGTATTGGGGGGCGAGAGCATGGAGGGATTTGTAAGTCAGAAGAAGGAGTTTATAAGTGATACGGTGCTTGACTGGGAGCCAGTGGAGGTGGATCAGGGTGGGGGTGATGTGCTGCCAGGGCTTGGTGTGAGTGAGCACCCTGGCAGCTGAGTTCTGCACATACTGGAGCCTGTCCAGGGCTTTACTGGGAACCCCGAACAGGACTCCGTTGCAATAATCCAACCGGGAGGAGACAAAGCATGGATGAGGGTCTCGGCACGGAATAGAGAGAGAGTGATGGTCGTAGACGGGAGATGTTCCTGAGGTTCCTGAGATAAGAGATTGATTTTAAGGGTATCAAACAGGGGGCTAAAGAAAAGGCTTGTATGATCTCGATTCCTACACGATAAAATGATAACAGAGAATAGAGTTGGAGATGACGACACCATAGGTAATTTGGGCACGCATTGAATGTATATGAAAGACAGATTGTAAAGAATTGCACACCTAAACGAACAGAAACCCAGATGGTTTGCTCGTAGCAAATGGAACAAACAGACACAGGCACTAGATATATGAGGAGGGTTTGTCACAATGCTGCCCTCGCAATGATTGGAATTAGAATTCCTCCGTCACAGACCAAAATCTCCGGGTGCAATGGCAATCCACAGCCCCATAAAAACAGATGAAGTTAACACTCTTCTGTTCCCTCATGGTATTAAAGACACGGAGGTGCCTAAAGATGGCGACATTCTGGACTATGTAGCAGAACGAGTCGAATATTTTAGAACAATGCAAAATAATGTTGTCTCTAACTCAGATCAGAAATCTCAAACGGAGCCCAAACTTAATTTACGATGAAGCAGGAGGCCAGTGTCGTAAAAGACAGCTATGAGGCAGAGATGGAGTACTCGAGTCCTGGACTCGGATCGAGTCGGACTCGAGTGCTGATTTTCGGGACTCGTGACTTGACTCGGACTCGCACACTGATTGACGCGACTCGGACTCGGACTCGTTGAATTCTCACGCACGATGACTTGGACTTGGACTCGGACTCGGCTCGAGCACTCCTTGGGATGACTCGGACTCGGACTCGTGAATTCTCACGCACGATGACTTGGACTCGGACTCGAGCAAGTTTTCTCTGGAGTCTGATGTCCTCTGTGTCCTGGCGTGTGCACCTGCGAGGCGAGTTCACGTACTGGGCGCGCCCCCGCTGCTATACCAGTCTAAAGATTGTCCAGAGACCACACCCCGCATCGTGCTGTATGCTTTTAAAGATTTCGTTTCCATATTGGGAAAGAGCAGCGCAAATGCACATTATGTGGACAGAAGATAGAAGAGAAGACTGGGACAACGTCGAATTAAATCGCCGTGAAAATCGACACTTTTCACGGCGGCACCCAGAAAAGTAAGTAGAAATGCTATTGTTAGCTGCTAACCCACGTTAACGTTAGCCACTAAATTGACTCCACAAAGGTTTTAAGATGTCGGGTTAGATGGAGGTAGGGGTTGATATCACATCCTAGGGACCAAGTGCAGTTTTATTGTCTAGATAGATACTGTTAAAAAGCTATACATGTCCTTGGTGATACTGCAGATGATGAGTAGCCTAGCCCTAGCCTACAATGAACGTGAAAATTAGAGACTGAAAATGATCTCCGTCACGGAGGCTCCATAACACATACTCTAAGGATGTAGTTCATATATATTTAGGTAGGCTGTAATGAACACTATCATCAGAGTAAGTGATCAATACAATAAGTAAAGATTCAGCCGATAACATGAAAGCACATGGCTACTTAACATGCAGAATGTCGTCAAGTAGCAATGTGCTTTCTGGGGCTTAATCTTTATTGATATAATTTAAACGTTCACTTATTGGTTGTTGGACATTGTGATATTATATTTATTATCTTCGCTTTGTGTTGTGATGTTTTGCCGACTGTGTTGAAATAAATTAACAAAATATTCGTTCATTGCAACACATTTAGAATCATATTACATGTTTACACTTGACACATTTTATTGTTTTAAGTGTTCATTGATGTGCATTGTCCTGCTAAATAAACGATTAATATCCCTTTGTACCATTAGTGGCTTGCTTGGTTTGTGCATGAACATTCAATTTTTTAAGGCTCAGGATTATGGTTTTTATGTCACTGTTATATAGCACACTGATAACAATGTTACTTTTAACATTGTTTCTCAATCTTGAACTCAAACCATATTTGGATGGTCCAAAAATGTATTTAAATTATTATCATAAACATGCCACAACTAGTTTGCAATGGTTGAGGATTAGTAGTTGGGGTAGCCCTAATTTAACCATACAATTTATTTAGCAATAAGAAAGATTGTTTGCTGAAGTGTGTATTCTTTCTTCCCCTAGGCACAACAAGCTCCTTGAAAACAAGGTTCACAGAGATCTTCCAAGCAGTGAAGATGCCAGGATGCGAGCCAGCTGAAGGAAGAGGTCCCACCAAATTTTCCTTTCACGACTGCTTACTTCATAGCATCTGTTTTGGACCCATCGTTTGGTTTCCAGTGGCTAAAACATGATGTGCAGCTGGACAGTGATGACAAAGATCAGCTAATGACTCAGATCATTGGTGAGACATGTTCACTTGTTATATATGTATGCAGGCTCTAACTTATACTAGCCATTATTAATTATAGTTATGTGTACATGAATGTCTAGAAGTGGTTTATCTGTTTGTAGATATTGGGGTGTGTGTAGCCAAAATAAGAATACTCAATCCTTATGGAAAGAATTACCAAATTATAAGGCCATTTTTACACATTAGCCTTTTCAAGTAAAACAAATTAACATCATCTATAAATGGTATCACAAACAAAATAATAAGATCAGTAGCAGATTTATTCACAAAAGTATACCCTCTCATTTCAGATTGTATCAAGGCAGAGGGTGAGAGGCAAATGATCTCAACAGCAGGACCAGAACAAGGTGATGTTCCAGTGTCTCCTCCTGCTCCTGAAGCTCCTCAGAAGAAGCTGAGAATGTTCTCCCACTACAGCAAGACTCCCTCCTCCACCCACAGGCGGTCTGTCCATGCTCAGCTGACTGCATACCTCGACTTGATTGACAACCAGGCCTCAGACCCATGCTTCAAGTTTTGGCAACAAAATAAATCCCAGTTCCCTGTCATCTATCAGGTTGCCACACAGGTATTCTCCATCCCTGCTTCCAGTGCACCCATTGAAAGGGTATTCAGTCATGGAGGCATTTTTATGAGGCCTCACGTGCAAGGTTGAGTTGTTCGATGTTGTCAAATCTGATGCTTTTAAAATGCAACAAGGATGTTTAAGTGTGTGTGCCTGAGTGGGTGCTCATCTGCTCCTGACGCTAGCAGCTAAAAACATATTTTTATGCCAGACTAAAGTTCCCTGCCAGACTAGAGTGGCACAGTGACGCGTCCTAAAACCCGGAAGTAAGCTGCGCATGGGTTCCTTCGACAAAGAAGCAATGCAATTTCTACATAGGATTTTGGAAAATAGCTCCAAATAAGGTCTGTGGTTGACACACATTTAAGAGACAGATCACGTTTTGGATAATCTCCACGTGATCTGTCTCTTAAATGTGTCTCAACCACAGACCTTATTTGGAGCTATTTTCCAAAATCCTATGGAGAAAATGCATTGCTTCTTTGACGAAGGAACCGGAAGAAGTTTACTTCCGGGTTTTAGGACGCGTCACTGCGGCACTCTATTGGAATTGGCCTCATTCGGCTCTGCTGGTGTTGTTTGTGGTTTTCCGTACACCTGTAAGATGCTTTTTAAGTATTCTAAATGCATAATTTCAACTGGGTGTCTGTCCAATAGGGCCACATTATGGTAGGAGAGGGGACCCCATCACTTCACTAACATAGAGAGGAATTGGAGCCAGATTCAAATTGGAAATTGAATGAAAATGTTACTTATATTGCGTAGAAAGCCCTGCATGCTTTCTCATGTTCTATTGTTCTTAATAATGTATTTTCAGTTTCTGTGGGTTTTCAAACCATTAAATAAGTTCAATTGTGTCATTGTGTTTAATGTATACCATTTTCATTTGTAAAGCAGCTCTTTGAAGATGCCAGAACGGAGCACTGGAGGCAATATTGGAACTGGACTCAACCTTGATGATGATGATGATAATAATAATAATAATAATTATTATTATTATTAGTAATAAGCTTTATATTTGTATAGCACCTTTTTTAATACAACAATTGTAGGCACACTCGCTTCACAGCAGTTCAATAGACACATTAGTATACCGTGACAGGATAAAAGCAATGTAGAGGAGCTACAGCTACATTTCAACACATATATCCACTAAGATTAATACATGAAGACTTGTGACTCGGACTCGACTCGAACACTCCTTGGGTGACTCGGACTTGGACTCGGACTCGAACACAGGTAATGATGACTCGGACTCGGACTCGACTCGGACACTCCTTGGGTGACTCGGACTTGGACTCGGACTCGACTACGACTGTCCCTAGGTGACTCGGACTTGGACTCGGACACGAAGAGTGGGGACTCGAGAGTGACTTGGACTTGTGAATTGGTGACTTGACTACAACACTGCTATGAGGACACTTTGAAGCAGGACGCCAGGGTCGTAAAGTTCCCAGGTCACGGCTCTCGCCTCTGCATCCTATGCATTGCCATTCTTTCTTGATGTTTCTGAAAATGAAAACACAGTAAATGGGATTCTTTTTCAGAAAAGGGGGGGTTGTTAGACAATAGGTCAGTGTTACACTGGACAGAGTGGAAACTATTAATTTGATATTTACATTTTTATAGTCTAAAATCTATTGTAGTATTTTTTTAGGTATCATAAAACAGCACTGTTTTAGCTTTTTAGGTCAAGTTAATTGAAGATTTGAGAATGTTAATTAGGCGTCCCTAAAAATGGTGGGATGTACTACACAAATTATCTGTTAAATTCTGATTTTAGATTAATCAGATGACATGTCTTATTTTTATACAGTCCTTTAATGACAGATGTTAAAAACCTGGACACTTATTTTTATTTTATGCATATACTGCCATCAGGCATTTATTTAAATCCAGAGACAGATGCAGTCTCTGTTTGAACAAATATCACAATGAAAAATAGTGGTAGCAAATCATCTTTATGTCAAATCATGTCGGGAAGAGATGAGGAGTTTTGTTTTGAAACAAAATTTTGAACTGAGCCATGTTGGTTTTCAAAAAGCTGACTTTTCAAAATGAAACAGATCACTTTTGAGTGTACAGTAGCAATTTGCATGGAGATTTATTTGTGAACACTACAGTAGCAGGATGTATTTACCTGTCCTAGGAAATGGACAGATTATAAGTAAAAGACTGGTTAGAAATGAAAATAAGAAAAGGTTGTTGAAGGCTGAAGAGAAAAGAGAACAGATGGATAAAAGAAGACTGAAATAGATGGACAGGGCAAGATATTAGATAAGGATAAAAGGTGGTTAAAATACCACGAGTGAAGTTGGAAAAAGTATGTAGGAGACAGGCATGAAATGGTTAGACGCATTGCCTCTAGCTCTTATGTCAATCAGGAGCCCTGAGCGTAGGCTTGAGGGATTTGTATCAGATTTCTCCACACAGGTTACAGAGGCAAAAGGGGGACATCAGACCCAAGTGGCTGGGACCCAGGTTCTCTGGACCCCATCGGGTGATGCAGAGGACATCTCACGCTGTCCGCTTGGAAGGGAATGGAGACATCTGGTACCACTGGAATCAGTGCGCAGTGGGGAAACCTCCAGGAAGGATGTGTGAAAGCTGTCATCATCTTCCTCGTGCTGGGCCTGCTGTACCTGTCCAAGCAAGGGTGGCCACTCCACGGTGTGGGAAGCGTATCCAAGGACGCAGTATCAGGAGTTCCGGGTCTCGCCACGGATGGAAGTACCTGACACTACGCAGACAGTGAAACCAGGAGAGTGAGTGTTCACCAGAGCGATAAAGAGGAAGAGCAGGCACTCGCCAAAGGGGGAGGGTCCCTACCAAGCACTCCTGTCTACATCGACTGCAGTTAGAGTGGCGGAGAGACCATCCTGGATACATCTGACTGTGAAGCTGTTTAAAAGACAGAAACTCGCCTCTACTGTGGTGAAGTCTGGCTACAAAGGGAGGTGATTCCAATAAGGGCACTTGTCTCAAACCAGTGAAGAAACCAACAGAACCCAGTAGAATTTAAAGAGTGGACGTGAGCAGGGAAACAGTAACGGGTCTGAGGGATAGAAACTGACGATGTACAGAGAAAGAATTAGACCATGGGGATTACATTAAAACATGTGCCTATACAATCTACCTACCTCAGCCGTTTGGGTACTTTTGTATATGAATTTTTGATCTTTTACAATCATTTGTATTTTTCCAAGGTCTATGTTATTCCGGAGTATAAACAGGAGGGATATGTTGGAGACATACTGTTGTCTCCACTCTTTGGGAAGTTTTAATGCACTGATATCATGTGTGGCTCTGAACTGTATATGACCTTGCAGCTGCCTCTTCTTATGATAGGAGGCAGGGCATTTCAGGTTGTTGATATTTATAAGAAGACAGACCTGCTGTCTCCTAAATATCTCATTTTGACTAAAGCGTAAGGAAGTATACGTGAAGTAATGTTAAAGCTTGAAGACACTGCAATTTTGCAGATTACAGATTAATTGAATCACCACTGTGAATGTTATACCTTATTACAATGGACTACTAAGTGATGTAATTGATGTATGGAGTTATCTACATATTTTGGTATTTCTAACACGGTCGTATGAAGTTGATATGTGGAGCCATTTCTAAACGTTTAAATAGTCTGAATCCCAGAATGAATGTGAATGTCTTGAAAATAGTTGATTTATTAAATTTAAATCAAAAGGGGGATTTGTAATAGAATATTTGAATATATTCATGTTAGCTCCAAATGAATAAGCTTAAAAATGGGAATGATTTGGGTTAAACTGTGAGCTGGACTTTGACGCAATCACATGTGACTTTTGAGAGACCATGTGGTTTTTGAGGACAAAGGGCCATGGGGGAGGTGGCAGCATGTGTTGACTTGCACTGTATGCAAATGCTCTCGCCACCTGTGAGTGGGGGAATTTAAGATTGGGGGAAGGTGATAGCAGGGGATATTTGGAGGATGTCAGCAGGACATCAGAGACCCCTCCCATTGCTAGAGAGTACAAATGAAGAGACACAGCTGTGTTCAGTCTTTTTCTGCTGGCCGGCTGACGTGATCACCAGGTAAATTCGGGTTCCCATGTATATTGTATTGAATGTATTATTGTATTGAATGTATTGTATTGATTTGTGTTGCATTGTAATATTGCCATTAAAGTAGATTATTGTTTACTTGGCGGCACTGAATTACTTCCATATAAAACAGCTCTAGACGGACGCGGAGAGATTTGAAACGTGGAGCGTAAATCCATTTTAATCTCCAACAGCATGCACTATATGAATGTTTGTATCCTGCTGTTCAACAATGTCAAAGTAATTTGAGGGGTCACGAGAGTGGAAAAGTGCTATATAAATGCTGTCAATTTACCATATACACTATTTCTATCTCCTTCCTTTCCATGATTTTTGAACTGAAGCTGATACTCTAGTTTTGGGTTACAAATTGAGGCTTAAAAATACGAGATAATCCATAATCTTTAGTGTGGTTAGCTATGAATCTTCCAAAACTGTGCAACAGTACAGTAGGCTCACACAAACTGCAGAACACTGGTGCTTTGGGAACACTAAAATTATTGAATTCCCATTTAAAATCAGCAGACTAAATACGTGTGCGTGTGTGTGTGTGTGTGTGTCAGCGCCAACCCTCCCGGTTTCATTGCCCTCTCCCGGTTTCCTCCCGGGGTCATATTTCTCCCGATTTCTGACCAAATCAGATTTACTCACGACTGTTTCCACTCTGACTTTAATACAGCTACACCATTGTTTGGTTTCCATGGTAGTGCGTCTCTTTAGCAGCGCGAGCAACTCAAAGTCTGAGAGGGTGAGGAAGATGAAAACTGAACAAGAATCGACAACTCGACCCTCTGCTCACTCCTTTCCTGTAAAATACAGGTCCAGCCCACACATATGCTCCATGGTGCTACAGGCATTGCCCTTACAACTACAATAAGAATGAACTTATCGCCACTAGCACCGGAATCTCCACCTGCAGACTGTAGCGTCAACTTGGATACGAGTCCAAACAACTCACAGACACACAGGCCAGGGCGCTGACAGGGCGCCCTTTGAGCATCAGATCTGACGACGCTGATTGGCTGAAATTATGTTTCGGTGGCATAGTTTACAGATAGCAACAGTCAGCTTGTTGGCTGCTGCTGCTCTGGCTGAGGGCTCCTTTCTTACCACCCGGACGAGAGAGGGTAATGATACACGCTGCGGCCAGGCAGGAAACATGTGACTTATCAGTAACTTTAGACATCGTAAAACAATTTTAAACGAGATTTTATTGTAGATTATACATTTTACTGATACCAACTATATAATATTTACCTTGTTCATTCAAAAAAAAAAAAAGATTTCATATATTTCTTAATTTATTTTTAATGACAATCAAACATGTGGGAAGAGGGGGGGCGGCGCCCCTATGGGCCGGCCGCCACTGGACACCCTTAGACCCTCATATGGTAACAAAACCGATTTAAAATGGCTTTTCTTAAGGTTGCATGAGGCGAGTAAACACAGCTGACAGCCGCCATGAAACTCGAGCGATTATTCGCATCGCGTCCGATGTGAACACACCATTATTACAAGTATTATATAATTACAAAATAAAATCGCCATTCTCAGTACAGCGCCACTTTCCGAACAGGAAATGCATGCAAATACAATCTTTTATATTATTATTAATAATATATAAATAAAGACATCTTGTATTTTAGTTACACCAGCTATTGATTAATTGTGTCAACATTGGCTGTATTTAATTTTTTTATTTGTTTTGTCTGAGATAGGAATGTCTCCTATGTTTTTATTGTAATGTCCATGTGTTGTGTCTGTAGCCTGTACAATGAAAAAAAAGAAATCATACCCTCGTGGGGGCGCGCTCATGTGATTGGCTTAGAATGGTGGAGACATCTGATTGGCTATAGATAGACAAAATTACAAGTCGGGTGACTGTCAGGTGAGTCTCAAAAAACCCACACACAGCGATCCATGCACATAATGCAGTTTGTGTATGCAGGTTCAGAGGTTTTAAACGGAAAACAAATATGTGTGGAACAAAAATACACATGTAAAACATTTTTCTGTAATTGGATTTTATTTACAGTACATGTATATGAAACGGAACGCATTTGTGTGTGCATTGAAAAACACAAGTGTGGATCATGAAATACAAGTGTGAATCCTTCTGTGTGCATGTCGGTATTATGAGACTGTTCTGAGCTCATAGAGGAGCCTTTCTTCCTCCTTTGCAATGAAGGAATCCTTGACCCGAAGCCCTGCCCACTGCACAGAAACCACCTGGCCTTAATGCGATGCGTCAGTGGTATCTGTACAACTGCATCAAGGACTTCTGCACTGTGTGAGGACACAAAAGATCTGGTTTGCCCAAAACCAGTTGTGGCTCGTCCGTGAACGATGACGTGATGTGGGCAGGTAGTTTGTATGACTGCACATGACTGTGTTTAAATATGTATTAACTGTTTAAAAATATTATAAATTCTTACTGTAACTTCAATTACATAGAACATTATATAGTATGCAAGACAGATGTTGTACAGTTGTTCATTATGTCCATACAAAAAGTAGAAAGAAAACAAAAAGAAAACTTTTTTTAATTGATTTTTATTGATTGTATTCCATACATGTTCATTTTAACTTGACTGTTAATACATGTGTTTTAATCCATGTGAAAAATATGAATTATCTTTAATGCCATTTTTCTCAAATATAACGTTTGATGACACTCAAACCTTGGAAGAGCATATCTTCTACGCCGATATTTGGCGTAGAAGATAATGTTGGTATTGCCATAAAGCTGGGACTTTCCTCTTACATACATACAGCAAACTCAAAATGTGTTCCTGGATCGATGTGACTCAAATGATGGAGCAGGTCACATATGTACCTTGTTAATATAAAAGAAAGTATAACATTTAAAAAAAATTAAGTATTTTGAATGACAATCTAGAATGTGGGAAGAGGTGGGACGGCGCCCCTATGGGCCGGCCGCCACTGACAAGGGTCATAACTGCTAAAGTTGCTCTCATCAGACAGAGTAACACAGAAGCCTATTTGCTTAAAGATCTTATTGTCACCAGGGCAGCAGTGTGGGTAGTTTGTTACAACTTCCTTGAAAAAACAGGACAAAATCCTGCCTTTATCGATCATAAAACATTCAACAGATATCTGTCTTGTTTTTCCAGACTGGTTGGGATGTTCCCCAAGTATCACACTGAAACTAAAGTCGAGTTCTGAGCTGATTATCCTCCTTGTGGATCCTAAGAGACGGTTTAAGCGAATATCAGAGGGCTGTTAAATGTGCAAAAACACATTTTATTTCAAATCTTGTGTCCAACAACAGAAATAGGCCCCAGTTCCTTTTAACCACTCTTAATCGTCTTTTAAATCCCTGTAACTGTCCCTGTGTTGTGCCATCACCTACTCTATGTGAAAAGTTCCTTTCATTTTTTTAATGATAAAGTCTTGGCCATCAGATCTTCACCTCCTCCTCTCACCTTAGACCCAGCTGTGTCTCCTGTGTGTTCACCACAGCACATAAACTGCTCTCCTGAGAGTTTTTAATGATCTTCTTTTAACTGCTGATTCTGGGAATTCTGCTGTGCTAGTGCTTTTAGATTTGTGTGCTGCTTTTGATGCCATTGACCACCAAATGATTTGATCACGCCTTGAACTGTGTGTTGGTATTAAAGGTAACATCCTAAAATAGTTTCAATCATATCTGTCAGGAAGGACCTTTTCTGTGCATCTTGGCCAGTATTCTTCAGCTGCAGCCCCACTAGGATATGGGGTCCCTCAAGGCTCTATCCTAGGCCCCATTTTGTTTAGTCTGTATTTACTACCTCTGGGGTCAATTTTTAAAAAGCATAACATTTCGTACCATTGCTTTGCAGATGATTTGCAGGTATATCTGCCTATAAAAGCAAATAATGAATCTAGGAATGCCTTGCTTAGCTGTCTGAAAGACATTAAATCATGGATGGAAATCAACTTCTTGACTCTCAACGAAAACAAGACAGATATTTTAATATTTGGACAGTCCGAACTCCTGGATGGCTTTAATAGTGTACTCGGCCCCCTAGCCTCCTACAGCCGCCGCTCTGTCAGAATCTTGGACTCATCTTTGACAACTGTTTTAAATTTAACAAACAGATAAGCTCAGTTTTTAAGACAAACTTCTTCCAGCTGTGGCTTCTGGGGAAGGTAAAGGCCTATCTTCCTGGAATTTGAACAGCTAATCCACCTATTTATAACGTCTCCTTTAGACTATTGTAACTCCCTGTATATTGGTTTTGATAAGCAGTGTTGGCCGTAACGCGTTACAAAAGTAACGGAGTTACAGTAATATATTACTTTTTGCTGTAACGAAGTAATGTAACGCATTACTAATGAAATGTGGGTCATATATTACCCGTTACAATGCTCAGTAACCCAGTTACAACACATTTTAACCCGAAATTAAATGGTGTTTTGTTTTTTAAGAATATACTAACAAGTCGTGTCATTCCGACACCAGACAAATTGTGTAGATAAGTAAACCTGCTGTGTTTCAGGCTTCACGTCAGAATCTTCGGGGCAGTTGAATGTTATGCACCCTCTATTCAAAAAAGAGAACGGAGAGAAAAATACTACCGACAAGTTGTGTCAGGTGCGCGTGACCTGCTCCACTGCGCGTGCATCATTTCCAAAGTGCTTCCAATCCACAGCAGTGATACACATCTGTGGATAATCATTTATACGAAAATGGTTAAAGCAACCATCACTAAACGCCAGCAACATTGCATCTACTGCAGACAGTAGCAACAGGTCAGATGGGGACATCACGTTACCCTCCGTTGTGGACACTAGCTTACTCCCGCCTGACTCGCAGCCCTCAACCCCGGAGCAGCAGTCTTCGTCGCCCGAAACTACGCAGCCCCTCTGCGGCCCGCAGGTGCCAGGATACCACGGCAAAACAGAGCCTGCCCAGGTATATCTAAACAAGTACCTGCCTGTACAGTGGGGTTAGGTGGTCATTTTGCAGCTCGTGGTACACAAATAGACAAGGGCTAGAATATTCATGTGAAAATAGAGCCATATTCTGCCATGCCTGTAGAAATGTTATGTCAAAAATAATGCATACAATAGCACAGATGCCTTCACCACGAATGGCCTATCAACAAGCTAATGTTGCAGCCAGCTGAAATGTTTTCCAGGTCACAAAGTCAACCTCACATGATGATGTGATTTCATGATGATGAATGATGACCAGTTTTCAAGCACAGTAAATATTCTCTTCCCAGAGTATATGATGAGACCAAAGTGATGATTTAGTAGGCTACATGGTTTTAATAATACTTTTGTTTTTCAATGTTTGCCATTTCAAACCATGAGCTGGTTTGAATAATATTTGCCTTGATTTACAATATGTTCTCATTTGTGTTATCAGTACAGTTTTGAAGCTTTTGTGCTTTTCTTTGCCATAGTCCACTTTGGACTATATGAAATATTTCATGATTGCACTTTTAACTCACTTGAAATGTTCTCACTTACTTGGTTTCAAAACATAACAAATGCCATAATCTGTTCATTGGGGACCATCAATGCTATTTTTCAATGCTGTTGCTGGCCACTGCTGTTCATGTAAACCTACTACTGCTGCACCCCCTGTAATCTCAGAGGCACCCTGAGTCATTTTGTTCTGGAACCGGGCCTGTACACGGCCATATACTAAACAAAATGCAGAGCCCCTTCCGTGTCCTGTTATTGTTTACTTCCTCTCTGCCTTCTTCTGGTGATTTATCTGACGTCCAGCGCTCCGTCTTTTAACCTCTTTTCCTTTCTCTTTCTTGATCCTCCTTAGCAACCTTCATTATAGTCCTTGACAGCGGTCTGTACTGTATTAACAACGTGTCACATGTTAAGAATTTACAATCAGAATCGAGTATTCAACTAAGCCGTGTAATACAAGTTGTTAGTAGCCTTAAGGGCCTACACAGTTGTTATGCTATACCACATCGCCGTTCATTGGATGTATAATGAGCTGCACTAAACTACATTTTAGCATTTAAAATACCTATAGCCATTCTTTTGCGGTTATTTTGGTGAAAGTAACTAAAAAGTAACTAAAGTAGTGTAACTCATTACATTTC
Source organism: Harpagifer antarcticus (assembly GCA_902827135.1). Lineage (NCBI taxonomy): Eukaryota > Metazoa > Chordata > Actinopteri > Perciformes > Harpagiferidae > Harpagifer > Harpagifer antarcticus. The sequence continues at coordinate 6,942,177 of CADEHL010001080.1, forward strand.
AGAGACAGTACTATGGTAATGTAACTTATTACTTTCAAAAGAGAGTAATATGTAATATATTACATTTTGGAAGTAACTTGCCCAACACTGTTAAGTGTGTGATCTGTCGCCTGCAGCTGGTCCAAAATGTGGATGCACGCCTTCTTACCGCGAAGAGACGATATGACATCGCTCCTGTTTTGAGTGGCCAAAACAGGAGTGATGTCATATGTCTCTTCCCGGTAAGAAGGCGTGCAGCCACATTTTGGACCAGCTGAGCCAAAACAAGAGTGATGATATGGAGCTAATTTCCTGTCATAACTCCACAAACAAACTAAACAGGTTTTACAAATGCCTCATGATTCACTAACAAACACAATGTGGTTTGCAAATACAAAACAACATCTCCAAACTAATGAGAGACAAATTAATTCAGCAACAGTTTTTCTTCTCAGTATTACTGCCAAAAGTCACGTGACACACTCACGTGACTTTTGGCAGTAATATTCCGCAGGGGCCGGCATATGCATATATATATATATATATATATATATATATATATATATATATATATATATATATATATATATATATATATGGGCACATGCTCCACGGCAGCAGGGGGCACTACTGAGTCCATTTGGGAAGGCGGGAGGTTGAGCAGAGCATGGAACAGCCCTTGCCAGCCTGATGACCGCGGTGTTTCTAGCGATCCAGCGACCTGGGTCAGTGTTTGAACAAGGTGAATTTAGCGATCACAACGAAAGCAGCTAATACACATATTGAGTACAGAAAATTAATGTTATTAGGGCTGTAAATATAATAAGCCTTTGTCTAAAATGGACAACATTGCAGCGATTCTGCACTCTTCATTTTCTTTCCTGCTATATTCAATGAGTGATACAAATATTTTTTACCACAAGTCTGCTAAGTTTGATGAGGGAAAAAAATATTTGTTGCAATTAGTTCTTCCTGAGATTGACACTGTTGGACTCAGTACTAGTCCCACAGGTAGGCCTAGCCTACTATGAAGTAATTTTACTGTGTACTTTTTGAGTAATCCTCTGTCAATGTCCCCTCCTGAGTACAATAATGCATGTTTCTCTACTATTTTGAATAAGCGTTAAAACACCTTTATACTTTAAGAGGATGGTAGATATAATATCAGCAATACTTCCAGTCAGTTTGGCGTACATGATTAAGAATGGAGTTCCCCAGAATGTTTTTAGCTTCCTACCAGGAAATGATTCCTCTGACACGTCACAAGATCAGGCAGGTTAGATAAATAGCCGCAGGCTGTTCACACACAGACACAGCAAACCTCAGCAGACCTACACACACGTTACCAACAGCAGGATCACACAGCCTTATCAATCCTGAAAGTAAGTCTTATTAGAAAGAAACTGTTAGATGCATTTTTGTATAATGTAATGATAATATTTGATTGCATTTCTGACTGGTTTCTTTCTTCCTGTGCAGCAGGTGATCTATTGAATGCCTTCACTCTGCTCCCAGTCTGCACTCCACCGCACTACACCCTCAGACACCATGGTCGTACATGAGGAGAAGGAGTGTGTGGTATGCTTCAACAAGTACTCTCGCAGCGACCGGGTCCCTCGGGTGCTGCACTGCGGACACACCTTCTGTGCACCCTGCCTGGAGCAGCTGTACCAGCTGAAGGGGTTCCTCTACTACGTCTCCTGCCCCCTGTGCCGCTGGATCACCTGCACCAGGGCCAGCCTGACCCTGCCCGGGGCCTTGTGGGTCAACACGGAGATCTGGGACAAGATAGTGGAGGAGAGGGTGATACCATCAGCCCCGATGGAGGATTTAAGCTACACTGAGACACAACTCATCCAGTCATCACTGTAAGGAGACTCAGTTTTTATTCACATAGATTACGCTTGTGTAATTTCATGTAGGCCTGTGTGATATGAAGAGAATCAACCTGATATCTAAACATACCTCTCTGTCACTCTCTTTAGGCCTGTTTCAAAACAGTCTGGTGGCAAGACCTTACTCCAGAGGACGTTTGGACGTAGACGCAGGACCGTCATGCAGACTGCGTGGGGCCTCATCTTGCGGAGGGAGCTTCAACTGAGCCTCAACTGAGCCGCACCTATGCACTTATGCGGCGCAATTAGTGTGGTGCGGCATGTTTTCCCCGCTGTGAGGCTGCACTAGCAAACTAGTAAACCCCCCCCGACGCTCGCAAAACAGAGGGCCTCATCATACAACTTTGCGTGTGGCCTCAAGTTGGCCAGGGACGGCCCTGTGTATACAGCATCTCCGTTCCTCTTTACGTTCTAGCTGAAGGGCCCATGGATGTATGGAAAGGAACCTGATGAATGTTGCAGGACTACGGCTGTTACTGGTGACATCAGAGGCCGGCCTTAGGAGCGAAGGACCTGATGAAGTATTTATAATTCGATTCTAAACTCAAACCAAACATTTAATTCGTTTTATTTGGTTGGCATTTGATTATGGTCAAGAAAATGTGTTTCATCATATTCTTGAAAATGTACGAACCATAAACCCAACTTTACTTTTGTTATGCCCCACATACAATCCTACCTGCTACATTTAAATATTGCACAAAAGCTGAAGCTGTGAAAACTGAAACCTAATTTTATCAATTTACATGTTATTTATTTTATTTGTATTTTATTTGGTTTGTTTTTTATGTCGATCTGATTATTTTGTATGTTCTTTGCACTACATCACATTTACATTGCTTTGTTAAATCTGTAAATCTGTGTAGTTTAGGTTTATTTGCACAATATAGAAACAAACAATATTATTATTTAAGCTATTTTAAAAGTGTTGGTCCGTCATATTTTTTATTGTTCAAAATGTTTCTGTTTGAGAGATGAATAATGTTATAGTAGCTGAAGATTGTTTTTATTGTTATTTTATTTATTATGTTAATACTTTCTTCCACCTTTAAAGAGTTTAATATTTTAATGCCTGGACACTTGCTTGTTGCTGCTGCAACAAACATTTTCCCAATTTGGTGTCAATAAAGTACCTCTCTTAAAAGTATCTCTTGATTCTCGTCCAGTGTTGATTTCTCTCGGCTGGAGATTTTTCTCTTTATTGGGTCTGGCTGTTTCAGACGGAAATCATAAATAGAAACGTTTTATACATTTTCCAAAAGTTATACATTAATGTTCGGCAGCCTCTGCTGTTAGTACTGTAAGTCATTTTCAAAGATAGTGCCGCTGTGCAAAGAAGGTTGTTTGAATTCTTTAACTTTATCTAAAGTGTAGTTATTATAATAAAACTTTAAAATTGTCCCTCAACTGTTTCACCAATAGCAAAAAATAGTTATTTTTAGTCTTTTTGATGGTTGACTTTAAACACTTAATATTTCACATTCTGAATTTTAAACAATATATGTGGAAAGTAACAAGAAACAACAATAGTTACACACTTTCAAAAGTCATACATTAACTAATGCCATGGATAGTTTAAGGTTAATGTTGGCATCGGGGGAGGAGCAATAAAACCAACCATTGTGAATATGTGGTTATTTTTATTGAAAACAGTGACAGTGGATTATTTGAGCTGAAACCTTTTTTCCCTGAATTAGTTCTACCAAACAGCCTCTTAACTACACTTTGTTAAGATGAAATACAGTTAAATATTCAGACATTACAACACAAAACTGATGCAAACACAACAGGGAACGATTTTCTAAAAAGCTTTCATAACCCACAGAAACCATCCCGAGGTTCACCTTGAACTAAAACATGGTGTCAGGAAAAGGCACAAATCAGCTGTTTCCAGACGAGACCTGTGCCTGCTGTACACACTGTAGTAACTCATGTGAAGAGTTGTTATTCAAAATGTTATATTCAGATCCGAATGAAATCAAAGGGGAAATTTATGCACATATTCTGGGGTTAATACATCATGTACATTGAATGGACAGATCCACCTTTGACTTATTATAAAGGGTCATAACTGTTAAAGTGGCTCTCATCATACAGAGTAACACAGAAGCCTATTTGCTAAGAGATCTTATTTTCACCAGGACAGCAGTGTGGGTAGTTTGTTACAACTTTCAAGTGAACATATCCAAAGTGTCATGGGGAGAAAACAGGACAAAATGCTGCCTTTATCGATCATAAAACATTTCAAACTGGCCATAAATCAGTTTTAGTAAATGAGCAGGTCCTACACAATCAGGATTCACAGATACAGAATATTTTTCGGTCCACATAAAACTGGATTTTTTTTAATATTTCAAGGAGAGTAAAGTAGGGAAGAAGGTTAATATTTTCATAATCAATTTAAAACAAAAGCTTTTCACGTCGTTCCTGTGGATGGTTAATCCCCCTCTGTACTTCAGTTATACATTCAGCACTCAGTTGATGCAGTTAAAAAAAGAAGTTTATATTGCATAAGGAGATGATTAATCTTGCCTAAACACTGTCACTACAATAACAGACCATCACATGTGCACTTAAATTAACATGTATCCATCACAGTTTGCACCACATCTTTTCTCTTATTCCATATCTTCTCTGACCTTCTTCTTCCTCCTCCTTTCTCACACCGACAAAACATAATTTAGAACATACTAAAAGACATATTTGTGAGTAATCAGACATAGGGTTAAGGTACAGTCATTAATACGTTCGCTAAAAAACATAGGGTCTCATTGGATTAGTGTGAAAACGTTAAAACATGGGTCATGAGAAATGAATAATTGCAACTCTTTGTCTGCTAGCCCTTCACTAGCCGTGTGAGTCAGGAGTCTAAAAGCTCTAAAAGTTCATTATGTACATACAAAAGGTGGAAAGAAAACAAAAAGAAAACTTTTTTTTAATTGATTTGTATTGATTGTATTCCATACATGTTCATTTTAACTTGACTGTTAATACATGTGTTTTAATCCATGTGAAAAATATGAATTATCTTTAATGCCATTTTTCTCAAATATAACGTTTGATGACACTCAAACTTTGGAAGAGCATATCTTCTACGCCGATATTTGGCGTAGAAGATAATGTTGGTATTGCCATAAAGCTGGGACTTTCCTCTTTACATACATACAGCAAACTCAAAATGTGTTCCTGGGTCGATGTGACTCAAAATGATGGAGCAGGTCACATATGTACCTTGTTAATATAAAAGAAAGTATAACATTTAAAAAAAAAAATAAGTATTTTGAATGACAATCTAGAATGTGGGAAGAGGTGAGACGGCGCCCCTATGGGCCGGCCGCCACTGACAAGGGTCATAACTGCTAAAGTTGCTCTCATCAGACAGAGTAACACAGAAGCCTATTTGCTTAAAGATCTTATTGTCACCAGGGCAGCAGTGTGGGTAGTTTGTTACAACTTCCTTGAACATATCCAAAGTGGCATGGGGAAAAAACAGGACAAAATCCTGCCTTTATCGATCATAAAACATTCAACAAATATCTGTCTTGTTTTTCCAGACTGGTTGGGATGTTCCCCAAGTACATCACACTGAAACTAAAGTCGAGTTCTGAGCTGATTATCCTCCTTGGAGATCCTAAGAGACGGTTTAAGCGAATATCAGAGGGCTGTTAAATGTGCAAAAACACATTTTATTTCAAATCTTGTGTCCAACAACAGAAATAGGCCCCAGTTCCTTTTTACCACTCTTAATCGTCTTTTAAATCCCTGTAACTGTCCCTGTGTTGTGCCATCACCTACTCTATGTGAAAAGTTCCTTTCATTTTTTTAATGATAAAGTCTTGGCCATCAGATCTTCACCTCCTCCTCTCACCTTAGACCCAGCTGTGTCTCCTGTGTGCTCAGTCAGGAGATAAGTCTTCGAGCAGTTTGACCTGGTTTCACTGACCGAGTTATCTGATGTGGTTAAAAAATTGAAACCTTCACAATACCCTTTAGACAGTATTCCTCCCACACTACTGAAAGACGTTTGTAATACTATTGAGTCATACATTTTAACTTTGATAAATATCTCTCTCACCTCAGGCTGTGTTCCAACCTTAAACACGCTGTAGTGCAGCCTCTTATCAAAAAACAGAGCCTTGATCATTCTGTTCTCTCCAACTTTAGACCTATTTCTAAGCTTCCCTTCCTGTCTAAAGTCCTAGAGAAAGTGGTTTTAGCGCAACTGCAGTCGGACCTTGATTTAAACTGCATATCAGAAAAGTTTCAGTCTGGTTTTAAGTCACGCCACAGCACATAAACTGCTCTCCTGAGAGTTTTTTTATGATCTTCTTTTAACTGCTGATTCTGGGAATTCTGCTGTGCTAGTGCTTTTAGATTTGTGTGCTGCTTTTGATGCCATTGACCACCAAATTATTTGATCACGCCTTGAACTGTGTGTTGGTATTAAAGGTAACGTCCTAAAATAGTTTCAATCATATCTGTCAGGAAGGACCTTTTCTGTGCATCTTGGCCAGTATTCTTCAGCTGCAGCCCCACTAGGATATGGGGTCCCTCAAGGCTCTATCCTAGGCCCCATTTTGTTCAGTCTGTATTTACTACCTCTGGGGTCAATTTTTAAAAAGCATAACATTTCGTAACATTGCTTTGCAGATGATTTGCAGGTATATCTGCCTATAAAAGCAAATAATGAATCTAGGAATGCCTTGCTTAGCTGTCTGAAAGACATTAAATCATGGATGGAAATCAACTTCTTGACTCTCAACAAAAACAAGACAGATTTTTTTATATTTGGACAGTCCGAACTCCTGGATGGCTTTAATAGTGTACTCGGCCCCCTAGCCTCCTACAGCCGCCGCTCTGTCAGAATCTTGGACTCATCTTTGACAACTGTTTTAAATTTAACAAACAGATAAGCTCAGTTTTTAAGACAAACTTCTTCCAGCTGTGGCTTCTGGGGAAGGTAAAGGCCTATCTTCCTGGAATTTGAACAGCTAATCCACCTATTTATAACGTCTCCTTTAGACTATTGTAACTCCCTGTATATTGGTTTTGATAAGCAGTGTTGGCCGTAACGCGTTACAAAAGTAACGGAGTTACAGTAATATATTACTTTTTGCTGTAACGAAGTAATGTAACGCATTACTAATGAAATGTGGGTCATATATTACCCGTTACAATGCTCAGTAACCCAGTTACAACACATTTTAACCCGAAATTAAATGGTGTTTTGTTTTTTAAGAATGTACTAACATAGCGAGACATTCCGACACCAGACAAATTGTGTAGATAAGTAAACCTGCTGTGTTTCAGGCTTCACATCAGAATCTTCGGGGCAGTTGAATGTTATGCACCCTCTATTCAAAAAAGAGAACGGAGCGAAAAATACTAACGACAAATTGTGTCAGGTGCGCGTGACCTGCTCCACTGCGCGTGCATCATTTCCAAAGTGCTTCTAATCCACAGCAGTGATACACATCTGTGGATAATCATTTATACGAAAATGGTTAAAGCAACCATCACTAAACGCCAGCAACACTGCATCTACTGCAGACAGTAGCAACAGGTCAGATGGGGACATCACGTTACCCTCCGTTGTGGACACTAGCTTACTCCCGCCTGACTAGCAGGCCTCAACCCCGGAGCAGCAGTCTTCGTCGCCCGAAACTACGCAGCCCCTCTGCGGCCCGCAGGTGCCAGGATACCACGGCAAAACAGAGCCTGCCCAGATATATCTAAACAAGTACCTGCCTGTACAGTGGGGTTAGGTGGTCATTTTGCAGCTCGTGGTATACAAATAGACATGTGAAAATAGAGCCATATTCTGCCATGCCTGTAGAAATGTTGTGTCAAAAATAATGCATACAATAGCACAGATGCCTTCACCACGAATGGCCTATCAACAAGCTAATGTTGCAGCCAGCTGAAATGTTTTCCAGGTCACAAAGTCAACCTCACATGATGATGTGATTTCATGATGATGAATGATGACCAGTTTTCAAGCACAGTAAATATTCTCTTCCCAGAGTATATGATGGGACCAAAGTGATGATTTAGTAGGCTACATGGTTTTAATAATACTTTTGTTTTTCAATGTTTGCCATTTCAAACCATGAGGTGGTTTAAATAATATTTGCCTTGATTTACAATGTGTTCTCATTTGTGTTATCAGTACAGTTTTGAAGCTTTTGTGCTTTTCTTTGCCATAGTCCACTTTGGACTATATGAAATATTTCATGATTGCACTTTTAACTCACTTGAAATGTTCTCACTTACTTGGTTTCAAAACATAACAATTGCCATAATCTGTTCATTGGGGACCATCAATGCTATTTTTCATTGTTGTTGCTGGCCACTATTGCTCATGTAAACCTACTACTGCTGCACCCCCTGTAATCTCAGAGGCACCCTGAGTCATTTTGTTCTGGAACCGGGCCTGTACACGGCCATATACTAAACAAAATGCAGAGCCCCTTCCGTGTCCTGTTATTGTTTACTTCCTCTCTGCCTTCTTCTGGTGATTTATCTGACGTCCAGCGCTCCGTCTTTTAACCTATTTTCCTTTCTCTTTCTTGATCCTCCTTAGCAACCTTCATTATAGTCCTTGACAGCGGTCTGTACTGTATTAACAACGTGTCACATGTTAAGAATTTACAATCAGAATCAAGTATTCAACTAAGCCGTGTAATACAAGTTGTTAGTAGCCTTAAGGGCCTACACAGTTGTTATGCTATACCACATCGCCGTTCATTGGATGTATAATGAGCTGCACTAAACTACATTTTAGCATTTAAAATACCTATAGCCATTCTTTTGCGGTTATTTTGGTGAAAGTAACTAAAAAGTAACTAAAGTAGTGTAACTCATTACATTTCAGAGACAGTACTATGGTAATGTAACTTATTACTTTCAAAAGAGAGTAATATGTAATATATTACATTTTGGAAGTAACTTGCCCAACACTGTTAAGTGTGTGATCTGTCGCCTGCAGCTGGTCCAAAATGCGAATGCACGCCTTCTTACCGGGAAGAGACGATATGACATCACTCCTGTTTTGAGTGGCCAAAACACCGAGGCCAAAACAGGAGTGATGTCATATCGTCTCTTCTCGGTAAGAAGGCGTGCAGCCACATTTTGGACCAGCTGAGCCAAAACAAGAGTGATGATATGGAGCTAATTTCCTGCCATAACTCCACAAACAAACTAAACAGGTTTTACAAATGCCTCATGATTCACTAACAAACACAATGTGGTTTGCAAATACAAAACAACATCTCCAAACTAATGCATTTAGTTTTGCAAAGAAAAAACAAATCAAATAAACACATACCATTTTTCTAATAAATCATGTTCCAGAGACAAATTAATTCAGCATAGGTTTTACAAGTACAACAGTTTTTCTTCTCAGTATTACTGCCAAAAGTCACGTGACACACTCACATGACTTTTGGCAGTAATATTCCGCAGGGGCCGGCACATGACAGCGGTGTTTCTAGCGATCCAGCGACCTGGGTCAGTGTTTGAACAAGGTGAATTTAGCGATCACAACGAAAGCAGCTAATACACATATTGAGCACAGAAAATTAATGTTATTAGGGCTGTAAATATAATAAGCCTTTGTCTAAAATGGACAACATTGCAGCGATTCTGCACTCTTCATTTTCTTTCCTGCTATATTCAATGAGTGATACAAATATTTTTTACCACAAGTCTGCTAAGTTTGATGAGGGAAAAAAATATTTGTTGCAATTAGTTCTTCCTGAGATTGACACTGTTGGACTCAGTACTAGTCCCACAAGTAGGCCTAGCCTACTATGAAGTACTTTTACTGTGTACTTTTTGAGTAATCCTCTGTCAATGTCCCCTCCTGAGTACAATATGCATGTTTCTCTGCTATTTTTAATAAGCGTTAAAACACCTTTATACTTTTAAGAGGATGGTAGATATAATATCAGAAATACTTCCAGTCAGTTTGGCGTACATGATTAAGAATGGAGTTCCCCAGAATGTTTTTAGCTTCCTACCAGGAAATGATTCCTCTGACACGTCACAAGATCAGGCAGGTTAGATAAATAGCCGCAGGCTGTTCACACACAGACACAGCAAACCTCAGCAGACCTACACACACGTTACCAACAGCAGGATCACACAGCCTTATCAATCCTGAAAGTAAGTCTTATTAGAAAGAAACTGTTAGATGCATTTTTGTATAATGTAATGATAATATTTGATTGCATTTCTGACTGGTTTCTTTCTTCCTGTGCAGCAGGTGATCTATTGAATGCCTTCACTCTGCTCCCAGTCTGCACTCCACCGCACTCCACCCTCAGACACCATGGTCGTACACGAGGAGAAGGAGTGTGTGGTATGCTTCAATGAGTACTCTCGCAGCGACCGGGTCCCTCGGGTGCTGCACTGCGGACACACCTTCTGTGCACCCTGCCTGGAGCAGCTGTACCAGCTGAAGGGGTTCCTCTACTACGTCTCCTGCCCCCTGTGCCGCTGGATCACCTGCACCAGGGCCAGCCTGACCCAGCCCGGGGCCTTGTGGGTCAACACGGAGATCTGGGACAAGATAGTGGAGGAGAGGGTGATACCATCAGCCCCGATGGAGGATTTAAGCTACACTGAGACACAACTCATCCAGTCATCACTGTAAGGGGACTCAGTTTTTATTCACATAGATTACACTTGTGTAATTTCATGTAGGCCTGTGTGATATGAAGAGAATCAACCTGATATCTAAACATACCTCTCTGTCACTCTCTTTAGGCCTGTTTCAAAACAGTCTGGTGGCAAGACCTTACTCCAGAGGATGTTTGGACGTAGACGCAGGGCCGTCATGCAGACTGCGTGGGGCCTCATCTTGCGGAGGGAGCTTCAACTGAGCCTCAACTGAGCCGCACCTATGCACTTATGCGGCGCAATTAGTGTGGTGCGGGAAAACATGGCATGTTTTCCCCGCTGCGAGGTTCCACTAGCAAACTAGTAAACCCCCCCGACGCTCGCAAAACAGAGGGCCTCATCATACAACTTTGCGTGTGGCCTCAAGTTGTCCAGGGACGGCCCTGTGTATACGGCATCTCCGTTCCTCTTTACGTTCTAGCTGAAGGGCCCATGGATGTATGGAAAGGAACCTGATGAATGTTGCAGGACTACGGCTGTTACTGGTGACATCAGAGGCCGGCCTGAGGAGCGAAGGACCTGATGAAGTATTTATAATTAGATTCTAAACTCAAACCAAACATTTAATTCGTTTTATTTGGTTGGCATTTGATTATGGTCAAGAAAATGTCTTTCATCATATTCTTGAAAATGTACGAACCATAAACCCAACTTTACTTTTGTTATGTCCCACATACAATCCTACCTGCTACATTTAAATATTGCACAAAAGCTGAAGCTGTGAAAACTGAAACCTAATTTTATCAATTTAAATGTTATTTATTTTATTTGTGTTTTATTTGGTTTGTTTTTTATGTCGATCTGATTATTTTGTATGTTCTTTGCACTACATCACATTTACATTGCTTTGTTAAAATGTTAAATCTGTGTAGTTTAGGTTTATTTGCACAATATAGAAACAAACAATATTATTATTTAAGCTATTTTAAAAGTGTTGGTCCGTCATATTTTTTATTGTTCAAAATGTTTCTGTTTGAGAGATGAATAATGTTATAGTAGCTGAAGATTGTTTTTATTGTTATTTTATGATGTTAATACTTTCTTCCACCTTTAAAGAGTTTAATATTTTAATGCCTGGACACTTGCTTGTTGCTGCTGCAACAAACATTTTCCCAATTTGGTGTCAATAAAGTATCTCTCTTAAAAGTATCTCTTGATTCTCGTCCAGTGTTGATTTCTCTCGGCTGGAGATTTTTCTCTTTATTGGGTCTGGCTGTTTCAGACGGAAATCATAAATAGAAACGTTTTATACATTTTCCAAAAGTTATACATTAATGTTCGGCAGCCTCTGCTGTTAGTACTGTAAGTCATTTTCAAAGATAGTGCCGCTGTGCAAAGAAGGTTGTTTGAATTCTTTAACTTTATCTAAAGTGTAGTTATTATAATAAAACTTTAAAATTGTCCCTCAACTGTTTCACCAATAGCAAAAAAGTTATTTTTAGTCTTTTTGATGGTTGACTTTAAACACTTAATATTTCACATTCTGAATTTTAAACAATATATGTGGAAAGTAACAAGAAACAATAGTTACACACTTTCAAAAGTCATACATTAACTAATGCCATGGATAGTTTAAGGTTAATGTTGGCATCGGGGGAGGAGCAATAAAACCAACCATTGTGAATATGTGGTTATTTTTATTGAAAACAGTGACAGTGGATTATTTGAGCTGAAACCTTTTTTCCCTGAATTAGTTCTACCAAACAGCCTCTTAACTACACTTTGTTAAGATGAAATACAGTTAAATATTCAGACATTACAACACAAAACTGATGCAAACACAACAGGGAACGATTTTCTAAGAAGCTTTCATAACCCACAGAAACCATCCCGAGGTTCACCTTGAACTAAAACATGGTGTCAGGAAAAGGCACAAATCAGCTGTTTCCAGACGAGACCTGTGCCTGCTGTACACACTGTAGTAACTCATGTGAAGAGTTGTTATTCAAAATGTTATATTCAGATCCGAGTGAAATCAAAGGGGACATTTATGCACATATTCTGGGGTTAATACATCATGTACATTGAATGGACAGATCCACCTTTGACTTATTATAAAGGGTCATAACTGTTAAAGTGGCTCTCATCAGACAGAGTAACACAGAAGCCTATTTGCTAAGAGATCTTATTTTCACCAGGACAGCAGTGTGGGTAGTTTGTTACAACTTTCAAGTGAACATATCCAAAGTGTCATGGGGAGAAAACAGGACAAAATGCTGCCTTTATCGATCATAAAACATTTCAAACTGGCCATAAATCAGTTTTAGTAAATGAGCAGGTCCTACACAATCAGGATTCACAGATACAGAATATTTTTCGGTCCACATAAAACTGGATTTTTTTTAATATTTCAAGTGTAAGTGTGCGAGTAAAGTAGGGAAGAAGGTTAATATTTTCATAATCAATTTAAAACAAAAGCTTTTCACGTCGTTCCTGTGGATGGTTAATCCCCCTCTGTACTTCAGTTATACATTCAGCACTCAGTTGATGCAGTTAAAAAAAAAGAAGTTTATATTGCATAAGGAGATGATTAATCTTGCCTAAACACTGTCACTACAATAACAGACCATCACATGTGCACTTAAATTAACATGTATCCATCACAGTTTGCACCACATCTTTTCTCTTATTCCATATCTTCTCTGACCTTCTTCTTCTTCCTCCTTTCTCACACCGACAAAACATAATTTAGAACATACTAAGACATATTTGTGAGTAATCAGACATCGGGTTAAGGTACAGTCAATAATACGTTCGCTAAAAAACATAGGGTCTCATTGGATTAGTGTGAAAACATTAAAACATGGGTCATGAGAAATTAATAATTGCAACTCTTTGTCAGCTAGCCCTTCACTAGCCGTGTGAGTCAGGAGTCTAAAAGCTCGCCTAAAGTGTCAGCTCGTGACAGGAGGATAATCTCTCTTCACACCACACCTCAAGATTATCAGGAGTAAAATACATTTACCACAATGCCATAATTATACATCTGGATAAGATGGGGATAAAATACGGGCTATAAACAATATTGTTAAAGGGAAAATAAACCAATATAATGTCAAATAATACCATTTAAAAAAAGACCCGAAAGAGGGATAACGGCCCGTCCACACAGCGGCGTTGGAAGCTTCTGCCTATTCACTTTGAATGGAGTGACGTCACTTTTCGCCGAACTGCATTGTGGGAAGCAGAGCGGAGCTTTCCTGGCGTTTCAGGCTGCAAAAGTTGAGCAATGTTCAATTTTTGAAGCTTCTGAAGCTTTCGGTGGAAGCGTCAGCCAATCAAATCATATGCCAGTACAAGCTCTAGCCAATCAAACCGCTGCTTGTGTGTCAGGGGCGGGAGATTCATGTGATTGGTTGTTGGTCAAGCTTCAGACACGCCCACCTCCAAGCTTTTTCCAAAGCCGCTGTGTGGACGGGCCGTAATGAGTCGACGGAGAGACGCCGCCTTCGAGTCAGAAGCAGCAAACAACAGTTATTCTACTAGAGATACAGTTTGAACTCCCTTTGTCATAGTATGTGGGAAGTAGATTTTTTTTCTGTGTTAAAAGTGTGTGTGCCCCCCTATAGGTAGGGGTACTGTGTGAGGCGCCGGGGGCTCAGCTGGTAGGCACTGTATGCCTCGGCGCGGGGGGTCACACTGACGTACGGAGAGCCGGCGGCAAACGGGTGCTGGTAGGCTGCGGGCAGGCCGTGCAACAGGCTGCTGACCGAGTCCTTCCGCCCGGACGGGTCCCTCCTGGAGGACGCTGAGGTGTATGGTGCTGCATAGGCGGAGGGGGAGTGTCCGTGGGGGGCGTGGCTGCGGCTCAGCAGCTGCTCCATGGCCTGAGAGGCAGAGGAGAGGGCCGTGGAGGCGGGGTAGGCGTACAGGCCGGGGCCGGACACCTCGGGGAAGTTGTAGTGAGACGAGACGACCGGAGGAAAGGTCGGCTGGCGGCGCAGAGACGAGTCGCTGTGGGAGCGCTCCTGAGAGGAAGAGACCACCGGCTGGACCTGAGGAGGAGCACAGAGGCATGAGAGCAACGAGGAGGAGAACATCAGCTGTGAGAGCATGTCGTCTGTGCTTTGACTACGTTTAAATGTTTACTATGTTTTTATGAATACTGTTTATCATTATGTATTTGTTCATATTCATTTTAGTGTGTTTCATTTCTCAGTGCGCTTCTCATGTCATCTACCTCGCCTGGTTTTATTTCCTTTTGTAAAGCACTTTGTTAAATTGTTCAATGGAATTTCTATATAATAATAATACAGGTGCAAATCATTTCAAACAATCTAAGATTTCCAGGCAAGATATCTGACAACATTTTCAGACAAGGCGTAACATGCATGAACGACTCCGCCCTATTCCCAACAACACTGTTTCGCATAAACACCTGAGTCACTTCCAATTGACGACTCAGAGCAACCCGTGATTTCTTTGGGATTATGACTGCCGTTTCTTTGTGTCTACAGATGTCAACATCAATCTGTTGACATATTGAGCAAATACGCTTTTCTTTTTACCAGTGAACCTGCAGTAGTGATATTTATTGATCGATATGTTATTGGTGGCAGTGTTGGCAAAGGAACACCTGTTCACATCTAGTGCCGACCGCATAGTTTACCTCCTGGGTTCGGCAAATAAATCAAATTATTTGCCAACATCTCATGGCAGTTTAATTAAAAAATAAAACTTTTCAAGACAGTGATGAATGTTGTAAAAACATTACCTGACTCAGGTTTAAAGGGTGTGACTGGCTCGGCAGCAGCCTGTTCCGCTCCATGCTCTCCCCGGAGCTGCAGGGCTGCCGGTTGGATGATCTCTTCGGCTTTATGTAGTTCACTGGAAATTAAATAAATGAGTCATTAAGTTGGGTCAGTCACATCCTAAATAAAATGCATAGTGACAAACAGATAAAGTTCTCACCAGTGTCCAGGCGTCCACGTGAAGCAGCTCCTCGCTCCGTGCCCTGGGTTTTGACTGAAGGCGCCACCACTGCCAGAGACTTGGCCTGGCGAGACGACGCGCCACCCGCTGGGTTCAGCGTGCGGGGGAGGGGGGTCAGGGGGCTCGCTGTGGACGAGTCCGAGTCGTGCACCGTCACACAGCTGATGACGTTAGTGCGCTGGCTCAGGCCGACGCTATGTACATGGAGAAACAATGTTATTTTATAAGACAATTAAAGAAGGTTTATTTAAATAATAATTTATTTAAATGTATTACAAATACAAAACAATAAGGCCCTGGTCTGCTAATGAAGTCAAACAAACAATCTTACATTAGTCCTTTTTTAGAAAATTGTCAAAATATAGTACCAAGAATAATTGGAATAGCAGCTGCATCCAAAAAGATGGCAGACATTAAGATCCTTCTTAAAACTAAGAAGATAAATAAAAAGTGTGAACGGTGCAGAGGCAAGACTCACCTGGCGGGATGAAACTTGCGCTCATCCTCGGTGTCCGTGTCGCTGTGGATGGTGATGATGCTGAGAGCCGGGCTGGGTGTGTCGGAGATGACTATGGGCTGCGACCACGCGGCGCTGAGCGGGGGCACACCGCTGCTGCTGAGCAATGACGCGGCAGATATACCCCTAGGAAGAGCAACAATAGAAAAGTTGAGTTTTCCCACCAAAAGCAAACATGGTTTCAGCAGTAACGGCAAAGAAATGTAATCCGTAATCTACGATTAAATATACTGAGTATTTTCTCTGCTCCTTTTCATTAATCAATGGTTGTTGTGTTCACATCTAGTGACAAATAAACTAACTACTGCTAAGGAATTTGTAATTAAATGTATCAACTTCTCAGAAGTGACTTTAAGGGATAACATCTGCTGGTACTGGATGTGATAGTTATTTTTAGGCATTTGTCATTAAGTGTGAACGTTGAGATGCTGCAGGCTCCACCAACCTGTTCCTGTTCTCTCCCCGTCTGGCCTTCACCTTCTTCCTCTCCTGCTGGCTGCGGCCCTGGGCTGTATTCCTGCGAGGGCCAAAATATAAACAAGTTAAAGGGAGGGGCACCGCTTAAATCCGAACATGATATATAAACACAAGGAGATCATGTTTGTTTCAACTGACGCAGCTTTACTTCCCTCCCTTTGCTCTGTTATTACAGCAAACATTTGCAGTGACTCATGTACTTACTATAATGCATACACTACGCCCAGTGGCGACTGGTCATTAGGGGCAGATGGGGCACAGCCCCACCTAGTGTCAGCAGAAAGTATTACAAATAATGATTACAAAAAAATGCAAAAAATAAATTAAAAAATATATTAAATATATTTTAAGATCATGTTTAATCATCTGATTCGTCTGTACATTGCTGTTTTAGTCTGTGTTCTTCTAATTAGTGTCTACAGTGTGTGCCTATTGAGCTGATTAGAGCCATGTGGGACAAAACCCAATCATGCCCCTCCCTCTCACTGTCTCAGTGAATGGTGACTGTAAAAACTACACTGCGCATGCTCAGAGTATTTTCTTATTTAATGTGTGTGGCAAAAAAATAATGACCATAGGGGCAGAGTGCTGCCATCCCCACCATCTCACATAATTCAGAGCTGATTGGCTGTAAGTACGTGTGCCGCGAAAAGTGTGGTGTGTGAAGAGGAGACGAGAGAGCTGCAGTGAGGCGTCCTAAAACCCGGAAGTAAGCTGCGCATGGCTTCCCTCGACAAAAAAGCAATGAGATTTCTCCATAGGATTTTAGAAAATAGCTCCAAATAAGATCTGTGGGAAACGTAGCTGTTAGATAAATGCACGTTTTGTTCAGCCAGATAATATCCACATGTCTACCCTACTTTTATAATTTTCGAATCATAAATCTATTGATTAGATTAGATTTATGATAGACTTTTGAAACTACAAGAACATAAGGAGGACTTTTACAAAGAAGTAATAGAGATTTTTGTCCAGAGGGATAGGTAAATGGAAGTCAAGGTAAGACTGCAATTTTATTGAAAATGGGATCTTACTAAGAGAGAACAATTCAATATTTAAATGATAACATTACATTTTTTGGGTATCCTTCTGTTGAACTGTCTGTTTAAAATGCATTGAAGCATCAGACAAAAAAAGCTTTTGAAAATAATATTATATTTTGATTTAGGTCAAAATAGAATAATTGTAAACCTGAAGAGTCAGTGCCAGTGCCTCACCAGCCATGAACCTCACTGCAGAAGCTTATATATAGACATCTACGTTTTTTGTGCCCCACCACTTTTGTACATATAAAAACGCCAATGACTACACCCCAGAGTTGGGGCTTAAAAATACTCCGGTCTAGTACTCAAGTAAAAGTGGAAGTACCAGAGTGTAAGAAGAGTACACTGTACAAGTACATATCCTGTTTTGCAAAGGTTACTCAAGTAAAAGTACAAAATAATTGGCATCAACACATTTTTTAAGTACCAAAAGTAAAAGTAGAATAATATATATCATATGTTTTGATAATAATTATTGATGCATTCAAGTGTTATCAAAGCAGGTCACTAGTTTTAATTATGTTATACTGCAGGGTAGACAGGATGTAAAGTCTAACTTAAAGTCTTATTTAACTGTCGATCACATGTCGCATCATTAACCCAAATCTGCAAATTAAGCGAAGGTATTAAATAAGTGTAGTGGAGAAAAAGTACCAGATTTGCCTCTGAATCTGAATGGCAGTTAGCAGAAGTACAAAGAAGCAAAGGATGGAAACTATACAGGAAGTAGTACAAGTACAGTACTTGAGGAAATCTACTTAGTTACTTTAAAGCACTGGTAAACCCTTGATTAAAAAGGCGCTCCAATGTATTTGTTGTGACATTGAAATGGATGACGAGCGTCTCAAATATGTAAAACTATAAGTTGGTAGTTCATAATTGTAAAACAAGAATGAGACTGTTCAGACTGATGAGTGGTGGACCGACCTCCAGCTGTGTCCCTGATGCGCGGCAGCTTCTGAGTGAAGTGTTTCCAGGGGGGACTCGGGGACAGTTGACTGGTGGGCGGAGCTGTGGATGGCCACGCCCGGGACCTGCTGCCATGACGACGGGATGAGGATCTGCTGCGTGCCAGTGGGCCAGGCCTGCTGAGAGAAACAACAGACGCTCACACTTCAGTACATCTACTATCAACGATCAGATATTAATGCGTAAACACAACTTATGTGATCGCTGGAATGGGCCAGACAGACTGAGCCATGCTGAGAAACAAGTCCAAACTACAAATGTCTTCCGCAGGCATAAGCACAGACAGATAAGCGAGCAACTTTTCCCAAGCCATTCCCTTAATAAAGCATTGCCCTGATGATATCATGCAAAGCCCAAACAATGAAGCACTGTAAACAGACGGGGGGATCAAGACAAGAATGCACAGGAGCACGGTGCCTGTTAAAGAAGAAACACTGAAGAAAGAGATTAGTTCAGTCCACTGATGCCACAGTCTGCTGATAAGCTGTGTGGGGAGAAGGCATGCCACATGTTTGGGGGCTGAAACAAAAGATGCGTGTCAGAGAGTCGGGGGGGGCTTTAGTGGGCTTTGCAGCTGCAACCTCCTTTGCTGTAAACAAGGAAGGACGGGACAAGGGAAGCTGCAAGCAAAGCGCAGACCAACGCAGCAACACATGCTCCATGCCCTCAGCACACCTATGGGGAGAGACTGGGGGGAGGAGTGAATGGTATGGGGAGGGGCTGTCCTTTGGAATGGATAAACGATTTGTCAATTCTGATTTAATATCAAAAGGGGATTTGAAAAAAGTATAAAAAGGACATTACAGGGTAAATGCAGGAATCCTGAAGTCAAATTTAACACCTTTCAAGACCTTTTTTAAGACCCTTTCCATACGTTTTAAGACTTCATCGCCACTTCGAGTTTCAACCGGTTACATTGGCGACACACTTTACCTCACATTGACTTTATACAGTATTGATTGTCCTTCCTCCTCATCTTCCAACCATTTGGACGCAAACTTGCATTTCCCCATAACGATGTTGTTTAACAACCGGCGTAAACGGGCCTTCGCGTGCTATCAAGCAGTGAGCGTGCGATGTCCTGTTCAGATGACGTCAAACCCAACGGGATGCCATCAATAAACTACACAGAATCACACTGCACACCTACGCAGTGATTACATTCAGGCAGACTGTAGAATACAACCTCTTTGGACCATTTATATACTTATTGAAAACAAGCTACAAAATGTAATACCTTGGAAAATGCCGTTTAATATTTTTTAATGGCCTTAATTTTCGCTAAATTGATTTATCAACTTTTAATACTTTCTAAGACCCCGCGGACCCCCTGCAATGGTGAGTCCAGGATCAACATTTTTTGAATTTTCCGACAAAGTAAGAACCAAGAGACCATAAGTCTGACAACAAGTCTTCATGTGACTATGGCAAAATAAAACATGTGGCACAGAGGAGGAGGAGGGAACAAAGCAAACATTAATGAAACAAGTGGGAGTGGGGCAGGATAGAGATGGCTTTGTTAGTTGTAGTGTGCATGTGTGTGTTTCTTCTTTGTTGCTTTACCAGCACTGTGGCTGTGTGCTCCAGGAGGGTGGGCCGACCCACCCCGCCGCCCAGCCCGAGGGGCAGGGAGTACTGGGGGGCTATGCCTGCTGAGGGTGGGTGCAGCGTGGCCACCATCAGGGGGGTGCAGGAACCCTGGAGGAGGGAGGAAGGGAGGGAGGATAGGGGAGGGCTGCGTTAGGTCCTTCAAAAAGGCTGAATCTGAAGAGAAACACACTGGCACCACGGGCCGACCGGACCCCTGACCTCTGCAGTGGGCAGACCATAATCCTACATTTAGCAAATCACAATTAGACCGCTTTTGGAGCCTCCTGCATTAAACATCTGGCCACCATCCCAGAGAGGACACTGGGAATAAGAGAGGCCTGGTCCTGGAACAAAGGCTATGCTTTTGAAGTCACATCTTTTGTTATTTCAAAGGTTAATGGTATAAATGCAATTAAAGTCTCCACTGAAAGCAAACCGTATATATCTGAAGAAAATGTGTAAGAAAATGTATAATTTGCAAATCCTACAACCTGCCCATGTCCCTCTCAAGCAGCCATACATGCATGCTTCCTCTGTCCATCTTTTTCAAAAGAAAGTGTGCCCGTACAAGCTTTGTGTCTCTTCTTGAAAGACTACATTTAAAGAGAACATCATTAGCCCTAGACAGATATCTGAAATGTGACTGACCCTCCAGACTCTTACCTGTGTGAGCATACTGGGCTGGAGCTGCAACGCCTGAGCAGCCTGGTTCTGAGGTACTATGGGTAGAGAGTTCTCCATCCTCACAGGGTAACTGGAGCTCTTATTGGATGCCTGTAGCCCTGAAAACAATTAAATACAAGTGATTAAAAAATGTATTAAAATGAAGGTCTCACAGTATTGAAGTATCCCTTAAAGAGTGGGATGTTGTGGTAAGCATCTTATTAACATTCATAATCTACCTTCAACAAGTAGCTGTTAGTAGTGACAGCCTGACATCTAAATAACTGAAGTACAATCTGAGGAAACTCTTCTTCGTATTCAAATTGGAATAAATAATAGTGAGAGGCGTCTTCTGCTGCAACCCCTCATGTTGTGTTTTTCTCAGTCTGATTGCAGCGTTCTCCTTTACCTTGGATAGTGGAGGGTGGGCAGACGATGAGGGTCTGCTGGAAGGGTTCAGTCTGGCTACACAGCCCAGCAGCACGCGTTGGGATCGGGACGCTCTGCTGAGCGAGCCCGGGAATGTTGATGGTCGCCTGCTGGTACAGAGCGGGCTGGTAGTTCAGCAAAGGCACCGCCCCCACCGCAGAAGGCACCTGGTGGAGGAATTACAGAAGACCACTGATTAAAGACAGAATGAGTGGCAACGTTCATTACATCACAAAAGGACTTTTTCAAGCACAATTTTGAGCCTAAAGAGACAACGTGATGTAATTGATATCCGTCTCTCTTAAAGACCAATTCAAAAATTCACATAATCCATTGACCAATTTGAACGTTATAGTGAAGCACTGTTTTGGGCTCAAATATTAAAACATGGCAGTTAAAATAAGGTTTTCAGGTTTTTCAAAAGGAAGAGTGATTCAACACAACATGACACGTCAGGGAACATACAGTCTTGAATGCACGGAAAATATTGGTCTGATGGGTCAGTGGTGTGTGAGATAAGCTGCGGAGAGACACACACACACACACAACTGACCAGCGCCATCTGACAGACAACGCTGAGGGCTCAGACCCCACAACCAGTGCTTCTCAAGGTCATCTTGAAACCCACTGCAGGGCACTCTCCCTCACAGTCCATCCTTAGTGAGTATTAGCTGTAGCTTGGTAATGTTTATTTTGTTGGAGTGCTTTTCTAATTTAATAGCATGTAAATGTGGCAGTGAGTAATTCACTAGCAACTGCCTCCCTATAGCATTAGTAACATACAAGTGAAAAGACTGATAATGGTAAAAAAGCCATGACATATTTCGTTTTGGGCAAGAAAGGATGAGAGATGGTTGCGCCTCAGCTGAGCAAAGATTTCCAATTCTGAGCAATTACATTTTTATGACTTCAAGAACCAAACTAAATATTGGAAGGTGTTATGTGATGCGTTCGAATATTCAGGGGATTTTTTTGGCCCTCACAAATTTCAACTACTACTGTTGTGTGGACCCTGTGAAGTGATTGGTCGTACCTGGTTATGCTGGTTGAGCTGGCTACTGAAGGTAACAGTGAGGTTGCCGGCAGCAGCGCTGGGCACTGCGCTGGTGGAGTACAGGGATTTGCTGCTATCGTAGGAGCTCCGGCGCTTACAGATCTCCATGTTCTGGAAGCAGGACTTCACACTGGAGAGGGTGGAGTAATAGTGTATGAGAAAAAACATTCAAGTAAAGAAAACATAATAGTGCAGCAGTGCCTAAAAGAACATCTGCACATCACACATACTGTGAGCTGTGGGGGTAATCCATGAGGTGGCTCATGGTGACAAAGGGGTGACCCAGAGTCTTCGTTGGCGTGATCCTCTTGTCAGCATCCAGACGGAGCATCCGCTTCAGGAGGTCTATAAACTCTCGTCTATCAGCTTTCTCTGCCAACATGTCTGTGCCCTCCAAATGAGAAGACAGGTTGACCTGGAATACAAGAAATAAAACAACCAAATTAATCAGACAAATAATAAGAGTTGGCGGTAAAGACATTTCTTGGGTTTGAGAGCATAGTATTTTTATTTAAAAAGATGTTACTTGAAAAACGATTTACCTGCATCATGTCATCCAGACAGTTGAAGATATACTTCCTGGCCTCTTTGGACTTGATACCCATCTCCATTTCATGCTCTGACGGGGTCTGGCAAATATAAAAACATATTTTGCTTGTTATTATTTGCAAAAACTATATCGGAATCAGAATACCTTTAATAGTCCCACGGAGGGAAATTGTACATTGTTACAGCAAAAGTGAAGATGCAATTAACATGAAGTGATATGGGTAATTTTTTTTACATATTCAGTCATCTTCTGGTAACGGTGATCAATCAGTTACAGCCTTCAGATAGGGAGACACTTGAGAGGCTTCTCAATACTCAAATTTCCCGTCCTCGACTCCTCGGTCCTCCGGTAGTGACCCGGAAATGAATTTCAGCTCGCCATTTTGAAGGACATCTCATTTCTCTAAATGCACACCGAGGATCGAGCGTCGAGGAGGCTCTCTGGAGGAGCTATAACCGAGGATACACTGATGGTTCCTCCACGGCTCCTCCGCGGATGCATTTACGGGAACGGTGGAGGCGTGACGCACGGCCGGACTTATCTCAGCCAATGACAGCTCTGCATGCATCCCCTGGATATTATTTTAGAAACTGCTTTCATCGCGTCGCGATGTTTACAGTGAGAACAGCTGTGAGGTCCGTGCAGAAAGCAGAGCACAATATATATCACTCAGTATAACAGACCTACTCTCTTTATTTGCTTTAGTTTAGTAGATAACTACAAACAAAGAGTCGATATTTTTCTAAGACCATTTAGTGCTTCACATAATAAAATACACAACGGCTGTATCCTGATTATGCTTTAGGAGCTGTAAGTGTGTGTGGTAGGCAGTGTGTATGTGTGTGTGTGTGTGTGTGTGTGGTACAGTGTGTAGGTGTGTGTTGTATAGTGCATAGATGCGTCGGACAGACGGGTCTCAGTTAGTTTGGTGTCCTCTGCTTACTTTTAATACTTGTAAATACAACTTTCGGCCCATAATTTCAATTCCCCATTTCAGCGACCAGAGAGAGGGGGGGAGGGGATATATCCAGTCTCTGATTGAGTTACGTTATTATGAGAGTGCTCTCATACTTTAAATTGCATATATTTATATAAATATATTTGTGTGTGTGTGTCCGCATCTGTAGCCTGTTATTGTCTCATTATACCGCACTCTCAATTAATTCAAAGTAAATATGTGGGGGAACAATGTTCAGCTGATCTAACAGAGATTCTAAAATATGACAAAACACTCGACAGTTGATGCAGCTGTTGCCATGTAATAATTAACGGACGTCGCTTTAATATGACCGCTCAGAGGAGAGGAGTTCTCATTTCTTTAAACGTCTGCTGCTTCCCCTCCTCTCTCCTCGGTTCCCCTCCTCGGTCGTCTGCTCGCATCTCCTGTAGGCGGGACTAAGTCTCGAGGAGGGGAGTCGAGGAGGGGAAATTTAAGAATTGAGAAGCCTCTTAGGAATATTATGAGATCATATTAACCTTAAGCCTCCAGAGTGGGTAGCTGGAGTCAGGTCCTCGATTGAAAAAGCGGCTGGTCTTTGTCCCCGCGCTCAGCAGATACTCTGCAGGCAGGCCTTGGGTCTGAGAAATGTAACGGATCTGGAAAAGGGAAAACATATTCAAGTATAAGACACACCAATAAAACACACCAGTAAGTGCCATGGATACGACTCTTACAG
Organism: Harpagifer antarcticus; assembly: GCA_902827135.1. Taxonomy (NCBI): domain Eukaryota; kingdom Metazoa; phylum Chordata; class Actinopteri; order Perciformes; family Harpagiferidae; genus Harpagifer; species Harpagifer antarcticus. The sequence continues at coordinate 6,966,633 of CADEHL010001080.1, forward strand.
TGGGTAGTTATGCTTGTTTCTCAGAAGCACGTTGGTATCTCCTGATTTATAGCAAAACTAGCAGCTCTAGGAGTTTCAAAAGTACACCTACAGTACTTCCATGACACGCCATCAACTAAAAACTTGTAGCCTCTTGCAGGCATTCTTTGTTACCCAGATAAGGCCTGGGGAACTCTAACGTCGGTACTGACCTGGTCATACTCAGAGGCCCCCGGGTAGAGAGGCCAACCCAGAAACAGCTCAGCAATCACACAGCCCAGAGACCACATGTCGATGGCCTCACAGAATGGCAGACCCAAAATTATCTCCGGAGCCCTAGACAGTGAAGAGGAGGTTAACCAATTAGTACCAAGACTTGAGCTACAATGTTGTGTCATCATAGTAACATGGCAAAAGTATTTAGATGTATTAAAAGAAAGTGGATTTATTCACACGAACCTGTAGTAGCGCGACTGTAAGTAGGTCGAGCAGACAGCTTTGGACACATGACTCGCTGAGCCAAAGTCAATGACCTTCACCCTGTAGGGCTGTCTGAGGGGGTCCACGAGCATGATGTTCTCTGGCTTCAGGTCTGCATGAATCAGACCGAGGCTTTTCAGCTTCATCAGCGCTGTAGCCACCTAAAGACAATGAAAAAACAGTACAATTAATTCACCTACGTAAGAATGAAAGGCGTATATCTGCAACTCAAAATTAAAGGGGACCTATCATGCAAAATGCACTTTTGTACGTCTTTTAAACATGAATGTGTCCCCGGTGTGTCAGGGAACTCACCAAGTGTCAGAAAACACAACCCTCTCTTTTCCTACATACGTCGCCGAGGGTGCTGGCGTTGTTTGTTCGCCGCTCCTCCGCCCAAATATAGTTATTTAGTCCAGATCAGAACCTCTCCTGTCTGGCTCTCTACTTTTTAAACGTCAGTCATTAGCAAAAAATAGCAGCATCTCTATCTCAAATCGACACAGATAAATGTGTTGTCATCTCCTACCTGCTGGCTCTTTCCTGCTCACCGGTCCCTAGCCCGCTAGCCCGCTAGCATTATCGGACCTAGCAGGCTCCTCGGCTCCCTGAAGTCTGCTGAGCTAACATTTCTGTCTCCACCCCAACTCCACCCTAACTCCGCGACTCGTGTGGGTCTTCCCATCCCGCTGCGATAAGCCGGCTTCCCCGCTGACATCGTCTCTCCCTGCCGCCTACAGCCGGCGGCTATCAAGCTAGCTAACCAGCTAGAAGGCTGGTCACCCGGCTCCCACTCTGCACCAGGCTGTCAGCACCTCCTACGATTCTCCTCTGGAAACCACTGGAATTATTCTCCTGATATGCTGTGGATTATAATTCTCATTTTATCTGGACTCACACCGCTCCTTCTTCCACGGTCATCCGGCTCCTGGTCTCTGCTGCCCGGGTCCCCAGCATTAGCTAGCTCCGTGCTAGCGCCACTTCACCGGATCATGCCGCCGCTCTACTCCCTGTCAGATCTCCGCTCCTTCAATAACCGCCTGCGTCCGGACTGCATGGACATCCTCGCGGATTATGAAATACTCCGCAAACGCCGTCCTTCACACAGAGGCTCTGGCCGTAAGTTTTTATTTCATTCCACGTCTCCACACTCCATCCCGTCCATTCGGTCCTGTCACACGCCCACACTACGCCATCACAACAAACAACACGTGAATCTGACCAATCTCCTTCCACTCCCCCGGTCCACACAACCCCCCCCAATGCAACGCCACCTCAGAGCAGCCCTGCTCAACACACGCTCCATCCACAATAAAAGCCACATTCTAAATGAATTCATTAAAGACAATAACCTGGACTTTCTGTATCTGACCGAAACATGGCAAAAACCCCTGGACTATTTTTCTTTAAATCAAATCACCCCAGCAGGATTCACATACATTGACAAACCTCGCCCACAAGGGCGGGGTGGTGGTATAGCTGCTATTATCAGAAAGGAAATAAAAGCTACCATAATCCCCATCCCTGATGTTTCTTCATTTGAACACCTGATCTTTAAACTATCTGGTCCCACTCCCCTGGTCACAGCCATCATCTACCGTCCCCCGAAGCCAAACCCCTCCTTTCTCTCCGATCTCTCTGACATTCTCACTCAGCTTTCTGCCATATCCCCATCTGTTCTCCTCTTAGGTGATTTTAACATTCATGTTGACGACCCGACCTGCAAATATGCCTCTGAATTTAAGGAAACCCTTCACTGCTGCAACTTCTCTCAACACATCAACTTCCCAACACACAGCCGTGGTCACATCCTGGACTTGGTCTGCTCCACTGGTCTCACCATCCACCATCTGTCCAGCCTCAATCTCCACATCTCTGATCACCTGGCCATCATCATGGACATCAACATCCCCATCCCCGCCCAAAAGCAAAAACGCACAATAACCTACAGAAATCTCAAATCCATCTCACCTTCAGCAATCACTGCCTCCATTACCTGCAAGATGTCTGTCTCCCCCTCCCCACTTTCGGAAAACCCATCTGAACTTGTGGACTATTATAACAGCACCCTCTCCTTCTGTCTCAATGAACTGGCCCCCACAAAAACAAAAAATGTCTCTTTCATACACTCCGCCCCCTGGTATACCCCCGAACTCCGCCAAATGAAATCAAGGAAACGTCAACTTGAACGCCAACACAAGAAAACCACACTAACAGTCCATCTTCAAATCTACAAAGACTATCTCCAGCAGTACAGTAACGCACTCAAAGCAGCCCGGTCTAATTACTACTCACAACTCATTCAGTCTGGCTCCAGCAACCCCAAGCGTCTGTTCTCCACCATCAGCAAACTTCTCAAACCCTGTGACAACGCCACCTCATCCTTCACCACCGAACAGTGCAACTCCTTCCTCTCGTTTTTCCAAACCAAAATCAGCAACATTTACAGCAATCTGACACCCTCATCAGCACCCCCCACCTTCCCTCCTGCCTCCCCCCCCTTCACCTCACACCCCCTGTCCCACTTCTCCCCTGTGACCCCCATGCAACTGTCCGACTTCATGACTGGAATTAACTCCACCTGCACACTTGACCCAATGCCCTCCAAATTTGTTAAAGAGAGCCTCCCTGCCATCTCCCAACTCATCGCCACCATCATTAACTCCTCCCTCAGATCTGGATCAGTTCCCCCCCTCTCTCAAACTGGCTGCTGTCACACCCATTCTCAAAAGACCTGGACTCACACCTGACATCATGTCCAACTTCCGGCCCATCTCAAATCTCCCCTTTCTGTCAAAAATACTTGAACGTGTCGTTGCCTCACAACTTAAAGCCCACCTCAGCTCCAATGATCTCTTTGAGCCATTTCAATCCGGTTTCCGATCAAAACACAGCACCGAAACAGCTCTTCTCAAAATCACAAACGACCTCCTCCTCTCCTCTGACTCCGGCAACCTTAACATCCTCATCCTCCTCGACCTCACCGCAGCATTCGACACCATCAACCACGCCATCCTGCTGTCCCTCCTCGAATCATCACTCAACATCACCGACACTGCACTCTCCTGGCTGAAATCCTACCTCACCGACAGAGGTTTATCAACATCAACAACTGCACCTCCTCCACTGCTCCTCTGTCCCAAGGTGTCCCCCAGGGTTCGGTGCTTGGCCCCCTCCTCTTCATCCTCTACATGCTCCCCCTTGGCAAAATAATTCGTCGCCACAACCTTCAATTTCACTGCTACGCCGATGACATCCAACTTTATATCTCAACAAAATCCATCACCCCCACAACACACTCCACTCTCACCAACTGTCTCTCAGAAATAAAAGCATGGATGCAAACAAACTATCTCCAACTGAACAGTGCCAAATCAGACATCATCATCATTGGCCCCCCATCCCGTATCAAAGACATCCAGAATTTCAACTTCACCATTGACAGCCACACTCTATCTCCCCCCCCTCACATCCGCAACCTCGGAGTCATCTTCGACAGTCAGCTCAAATTCAACCACCACATAAATCACATCACCAGGACAGCCTTTTTCCACCTCAAAAACATTGCCCGTCTCCGCCCATCACTCTCCTCCTCTGCTGCTGAAACCCTGATTCATGCATTCATCACTTCACGACTCGACTACTGCAATAGCATCCTCTACGGCATACCATCCAACCTAATCAATAAACTCCAACATATCCAGAACTCTGCTGCCCGCCTCCTCACCCACACCCGCTCCCGAGACCACATCACTCCCGTCCTCCAGAACCTCCACTGGCTCCCCGTCCGTCAAAGAATCAACTTCAAAGTCCTCCTCATTACCCACAAAGCCCTCAACAATTAGGCCCCCCCCTACCTCACAGACTTGCTGCACCACCACGCCCCTTCCCGCTGCCTCCGCTCATCAGAAGCCAACCTCCTATCCATCCCCACCCGCACCAATCACCGGACCTGGGGGGACAGAGCCTTCTCCGTCGCTGCCCCCTCCCTCTGGAACTCACTCCCCCAACCCATCAGAGACTGCACTGACCTCACCACCTTCAAAAAACTTACAAAAACTCACCTCTTCAATCTGGCTTTTAATGTGTGATTGTTTACTATATATGTATTTGTTGTTCCTTCCTTTTCCCTTCACTATATCTGTAAAGCGTCTTTGAGCACCTGTAAAAGCGCTAACAAATTAAATCTATTATTATTATTATTATTATTATACCCCAAATCTCTAAAAAAGGGGCTGCAACGGATCTGATACAGATTTGAAAATTCTCTGACGTCAGGAACGAGGAGCTCCGCCTATATGGCCAACTCTCCACCTATCAGGAGAATGTGGGGTTGGGCCACGGCCGGCCATTGCCGCTCGAAAGCGCTGGAGACGCTGTAGTACATATGCCAGGCCTGTAAGTGGCGTTGCAGCACAAAAGCAGCGAAGAAGACTTCCTGCACATGGTTGCTCTTCTGTTTATTCTCCGCTGTGGCTCTTTTTCCTCCCTCCCCGAGGCAAGCGTTTGCTCCTCCTGCTGCTGTTATTCATTGCAATCCCTCCCCGTCGAGGCAAGCACTATAATTCTCTCCGGTAGTCCACCAGCAGATGACAAACCCCCACCTCTCCGCCTCTTCCAAGGAACGAGGGGACAGCAGAGTGTCAGTTAGATTTTTTTCCGCCGGTCAACATGTCCGTTAACGTTTTAATCTTCCGGACAAAAAATTTGAAAAGTGCCGGTCAAAGGTCTTCTTTGTTATTTATTGAGCTTTAAAACAAATGAATAATGACTCTATATAATCATATAAGAATAAAACACAGAGGACGGAGCCTCTCTTTTTCTCCCCCTCTTCTGACAGCCCAGCAGCTGATCTCAAAGCACACTCCCCTCTCCTGCAGGGGGACGTGTTCAGCTGCTTGCATTAAAGCTATGTCACAGAATCAGCCCCTGCAAAAACAGGGCTGGAAAGACCAACTAGAACGAAATGAGGCATGGCTAAAATGCAGAATCGGTTTGGTATTTAAAAAACTATATTTATATACTTTATATAGGTATTGCCCTACAATATATTGTTCAAATAGCATGATAGGTCCACTTTAAGTAATAATAATGGGTTATAAAAAGGTGTAATGAATGTCTGTGGAGCCCACCTGCTGTAGGATGGGTCTGATGTGCCGCAGGGGGAGTGGGCTGAACTTGCTGTGTTTGAGAAAGTCGTACAGGTTCTGCTCCAGCATCTCAAACACCAGGCACGTGTGACCCTTGTGTTGGAAGCATTCGTATGAACGCACAAAGTTGTACTCATCCGCGTTCTCTGCGCTGAGCCGGTTCAGGATACCCACCTGTTGGAAGAGATACAAATAACCCTGTTTAAATGTGTCAATTATAGTTGGTTCACTTTCATAATTAGAAAATGAAAGTGAAAAGTGTGAGGAAGGGCACAATGACGCTGTGGTACGAAGGTCAGTTACAAGTTTCATTTAACCAGTTTGCTCTAAAATGATTGATAATGTTGCATCAACATGGTAACATCTGGGAAGCAACTCCAGGTAATGTGATAAGGCAATTACAATTTATCCTGAATTGGACCAAATCCAACCCGTGTCAGAAATAATGGGGGCCAAAAGAGTAAAAAGCACGCCAACATTGCATTTCCTAATAAAACACATTCAAAGATTTCCTTTGAAAATAACATGTCATTTTTAGAAACTGAAAGACCCTCTGACACAGGGGGCCGCAGTGTTAATAAAATAACTTTTATATTAAGCTGTAATTAAACTTGTTCAGAAATGCACGTTGGATTGTCTCATTACTCCGGAAGCTTTGACTGGAGATTTCTTCAGCTAAATCAGTTGGGACCACATCAATGTTACACACAGCGCTAGCATTTTATTATTAATTCTGCGAGACAAGAAGCTCTCTGCAAACATTGTCAAATAAAACCAGTAACCACAACAACAAAAGATCAGGATACACAAATGAATGAATCAACAAAACTGTGTTACCTCAATTTGGCCCTGACGAGCATAGGAAGGATGGTTTTTCAGGATCTTGATTGCCACGATCTCATTGGTGCCCCTCTTCCAGCACTTAGCCACTTGTCCGAACGTGCCTCTTCCTAAAAACTCCAGCACTTCATAGCTGCAGGACACGGAGCAGAGGATCTCGTGCTGCACCAGCTGATAATCCCCCTCCCCGTTGGAGCTGCTGCTCTTGGTGGTTGTAGCTGAGTGGGGTATAGACTGGCCTGTGCCTCCTCCGCCACCCCCGGTACGGGTGGAGTACGTTGCTGCAGGGGCTGAGAGCTCCTCCAATATTTGGACACTCCCACAACCGCTCCCGCTGCCTTCAGTGGTCTCCTCCATCTTTCTCTTCTGCCCGTGCCTGTGCCCCCTTGTTTCGGAGGTCGTCTCTGTGTGAGCATAAGAGGAAGACGTGGCCTGCTCCACCACACGCCGACTGGATCCACGAGGGAGACTGCCGGTGCTATCAGCGGCTCGCACTACCACTTGACCTCTTGAGCCGGGCGCTGTGGGGGGGAAGACCAGAGATGGTGCAAAGGGTGCCACGGCCATGGCTGGGGCGAAGGTGTATGCCGACTGGCCCGCTAGGGAGCTGTAAGCTTCGGAGGTGGACACGTCCCAAACATTGTTCTCCACCTTCACCTTCTTAACTCGGCAAAAGGCACTGGAGGAGATGGAGGGGGGGGAGAAGACCTGCAGCTGAGAGCTCATCGCTAAAAAGAGATTGATGTGGATTAGATCAAGATAAAAAAACTAAAACAACAAAGAGCTATGGTACTGTAAGAAGCTCTTAAAATTATAAATAAAGTTTGCAATCTGTCTTGACAGACTGGAATGCAACAAACTCAGTTTATTTGGTATACTGAGCAAAAACTAGTGTCTTGAATTGAGACAACAGTCCATCCCATTTATATCAATGAATAAATAATGAAAACAACCCTCGATATAATTCAATACACCTTAACAGCACCTCCAAACTACGGTCTCCAAAATGAGCATCAAGTTGAACTTCCTCAGTAAAATAGTTTCAACTAAATCGATTAAAGGATTGATTGATCACTCCACTAAGCAAAACATTTTAGGAAACTGTATTGATCATCAATTCAGCTTTTCATATATCAAGAAAAAAACTATTATGTTTCAGGTTTCAGCTCAAATGTGAGGATTTACTTTACATTTGATAGTAAGAGGAATAGCTTTGAGTTGTACCATGCTGGCTGGTCAAAACCAGGAATATCAAGAAGTTCCATTGGCTCTGAGAAATTGCGATGGGCATCACGTCTTTATATTTTAAAAACATAATGAATATGTGATCAATTACATCAATAGACAATGAACATATACATTGGTAGTGAAAATAGTTAACAGAGCAGCAATGAACACTCATTAGCTTCATGAATGTAGAGTTGTATTGCTGCATATTAGACAACAATAAGTTCAGATAGCTGTCCAGGGCTCCACATTATAAATGGCCCGCTGGCCCTTAAGCACTATTTAGACACCCCGGGCCAGCATAACGTACTTTCCACTTGCCCGCTCGGGCCACTAAAAATATTGTTTAAAAAAAATGTTTCCTGTGGTATTGGTATTTTGACTAGCAATGTTGTTAAATTGTTTCGTTTATTAACGCTACAACATAGCGTTTCGTGAGTCGCTTGTCGTTGTTGGGGGAAAAGCAAACAGCTGTTTGCTGCCCGTGAGCGCGCTCCTTCACTACAGACTATCGCGCCACCTAACCATTCGCCAAAATGTTTTTAATACCACCGGTAACCGGCCAAGCGCCGTGCAAAAAACAATCTCCAAATAAAAGAAAGTCACCGGAGGAGTTAAAGGAGAGTGACAGCGAGCATGAGAAGAAGAGGGGGAGGAAGTTTCAGCCAGCTTGATCGATGGAGTTGGCTTCTAGTGGTGCAGTGACGCGTCCTAAAACCCTTTTATAATCTATCGATTAGATTTATGATTCGAAAATTATAAAAGTAGGGTAGACATGTGGAGATTATCCGGCACAACAAAACGTGCATTTATCAAACAGGTTTGTTTTCCACAGACCTTATTTCCAGCTATTTTCCAAAACCCTGTGGAGAAATCCCATTGCTTTTTGTCGAGGGAACCAGCAGCTTACTTCCTGGTTTTAGGACGCGTCACTGGCTGCCCCTCTCAATATGATGACAATATAAACAAGGTCTTCTGTCGGCTCTGTGCATCAATGCCGACCTATGCTGACAAGTAAGTGAAGAGTAGACAATATACAGGTATTGGCTATAGGGAAATGTCCCAGCAGTTTAGGATAATGAAGGTTCTAATATAATCTATTACATAGCCATTACATTTCTAACTCCTAATGACAGGAAGGCAGAAAGTGCATTATACAAATAATAATAATACTCATAATAATAGAAGACATTTTTTAACAATGACCACAATATCATTATTTTAATAAACCAAATATGAACAATTGAGGAAGAACTGATTGTTCAAATGTTGTAGTAATGTAGTTAGTGCATAAATTACTATTGCAACAAATGTGTTAATTTTCTTCATTAT